>JAODKE010000037.1:3199913-3226108 GCA_026779605.1 Mormyrus hasselquistii
GGTCGGGCGCCACAGGAGGTGGATGGGGGGGGGGGGGGGGGGTCGGTCCCGCATCCTCCCTGTGTGTAAGACGGGGGAGGGGGGATTCTCCTCGTGTGTCTGTGCGTGTATGTATATGTGTGTGTGTGTGTGTGTGTGTGTGTGCATTGTAATGGACTGGCATACCTATCCAAGGTGCCCCTGCCTTGTACCCCGTGCTGTCTGGGAGTTGGGGATAAGCTTCACCACATGCCTCAAGATCTGAACTAGTGGTTATTGGATTGGATTGGATGGATGGATGGATAGATGGATGGATGGATGGATGGATGGATGGGCCTTTGTAACACTCACCGGGAGCACACTTTCTCTGACAGCAGTTTCTGGGTTTCTCAGTGTGTGAATTAGAAGGAAAGTCTTGTGGAGAACAATAGTTGCCGCTTTATAATGGGAAGTAAAGTACACATAGATGGAATCACTACTTCAGGGGAGAATCTAACACTGTCAGCATGTTCCCAGCTTCGCCTCTGTGCTCTTCTCCTCTCAACCTGTGCTTGTAGTGCCAGTACAGATATATTCTTTTATTTGTATTACGGTGTGTTTGTTCATTATTTCTTGGCATACCTTGAGATACTCCCTTTTGATCAACGGGACAGCAGGAATATCTACACAGCCCTCGTGCATCAGAACTGTCTGAAAGCTGAAAGATCCACTCCGTTCATCCAATTTCTGAATCTTCCCCGGTGATAAGAGGAAAAAGAAATCTAGCTGTCTTCCAGCAGAGCTGTGGCTTGCCCAGAAAAAACGTCTGTTTATTGCAGTCGCAGGCGTAAAGACTCCCGTTTCCTGCTTTGTCAGACGACTTGTCTCTCCGGTCCTCTGGGGATTGTCATAATGAGCATAAATGGAGGAAAGCACATCGACGTTAACCCTGAAACTGCCCGTCTTGCTGACAGGTGCCATGGTTTCCAGTTACTCCGCATTTCATGACGGAAGGTTCGGTCCTATATAAAATCTGAATGGATTACTTGGTCCAAAAAGTTAAAACAAAATAGATACTGTCAAGAATATATTTATCAATAAAGGTTATAGGTGGCAGAGAGTTTGCCCGGTACTTTTTAAACTGCAATTTGTGCAGGCGTGTGCAAATGAACCCGTGTGCAAACGAACTGAGAGGCGTGTCTCTGTGTAGCTATAAGCGTGAGGTGCTATACCAGTGGTGAGCTCAGCCCAGATTTGTCAAAGGCATTTACAGCAGACCCCAATATGCCCGTAAGACGGTGTGTCATGAGTGAAGAAGAGCGGCGGTCCGGAGGGACATCATTATGGTGGGCAAGCTTGCAGACGATCCAACCGGGTCCCTACAGTGTCTCCTCGCTGGGGGATTCAGAACTAAATCGAGAAGAGTGGCCCAAAAAGAGTCTGAGAGAGGGCGATATTGCGAGGATTCGGGAGCTGAGTTCCATGTAACCAGCGGACGTTCGGCAATACGCGAATGCCCACCCAGTAAAGGTGAGCGCCGTTTCTGACTAGCGGATGTGCCACAGATACTTGTGAATAGAAACTGTAGGAAGGATCTGCATGCCGGCGAGCACCATACTGCCTGATAGGGCTGTGTTTTTGGGAGTCATTTGTACTCAGTCAGTGCTCACTGAGGCTCTTTCAGCATCAACCGTTGGCAAGCATCAATGCGAACAGCCCTAATGCTAATGCTAATAATGCTATAGACCTTTGCAAAGGAGTGACCTTACCTAGGACTGAATTTCCGCAGGTATGCAGGACATTTTCTCCCTGGTTTCCGGTCTGTTAAGTCGGGTTGCTGAATTCTGCAGGTTCGGGGTTGTCATGCACACTTGGACACTGGCATGGATTCAGACCTTACTGCATGAGGTACTTTATGGAAATTAGAAATTGCTTGGCATACCATAACTGGCTTATATTTGTAATACACGGTCATTAGTAAAATAGCAATCGATCCAGTAGATAATGTCTTCATTGTTACCCTGTCAGTTTCACAACAGGACTATGCCAAGTTTGATGAAGACTAGGAGGTAAACGTGTAGTCTTTGCTGTCCTTTATTTTATTTTGTTTAGCATAAGTTGTACTATTTTTTTTTTGCATTAGCTAATCATGGGTGAGGTGAAGTGTAAAAAAATGTGTAGACTGTATTTGAATTGAAAGACCCAGAACAAAGTTTTATGTGAAAAAATTAAATCACCCATCTTCTGTAAGCACTTGTCCTGAGCAGGATCACAGTGATCTTGGAGCCTTTGTTAGGAAGCCAGACGCCCTGGATCGGATGCCTGTCCTTTGCAGAGTACATTCAGGCTCCTTGTAGTATAATGTATTAAAATCTGAAACGATCACTTGCAGTGCTGCCTGGTGCAGCTAGGGGGCACTTGTCTGTCAGACTCCTGGATCAAGGGAGTGCTCCCTTGCCGTCTTATTCCTTCATGTCAGGGAAATTAAGGTAATGCAATCATTTATGGGGGGCCATGGGCGTCAGGTCACATGATGCAGGTCCGCGATGCAGGGGCAATCGTGCAGAAAAACGTGCCCGTTTTGGATGTACCTGTTTCCAAAAGGCTGTTTGGCAGCAACACAGAGGTGAGCAGCCTCGCATGACAAGGCTGGGGGTCTGTGCTGTGCTGCCATGTGCTTATTTCGAACCATGCTAATAATGTACAATCAGAGCAAGTCTGATACAGAGAGGATTGCTCGGGCTCTCTGTCTATTAAGGCTCGGTTTGCATATGTAACGTTCGTCATGGCAACATATGGCAGAGAGCAAGGACATGCCATATGATGGAGAATACTTGGAGAGATAATGAGGCTGCACACGGTTTGAGCGCCGAGCAAACACCCAATGTGATGCACTTGATCAGCAAGCCTTGCAGAACCACAGCGACGTGCACAGGGGCCTGGGGCTCACTGATTCCTGCCCTTTAACGGGTCTCCTCTCTCTCAGATAGCAAACGGAGCATCGCTGAAGACCTTTATTCACCGAATATCAGCAGGACTTGTTCTCATAATCAGTGACTTTTACATTCCACCAGATCACCTACTATCTAAACACAGCTGTAGGTATATTCTGTCATCCATCCATCTGTCTTCTAGTCGGATTATGGGGGTGACGTGTGGCTCTGATCGGAAGGTCATCGGTTCAGATCCCTGGGTCAGCGGAGTGATGTCACCGTTGGGCCCCTGAGCAAGGCCCTTAATGGCCAATTGTTCCACGTTTGTCTGACCCCATACATCATGCATACTTCATGTATCATACATTTGGATAGAAGTGTTTGTTAAATAATGAAAATGCAAATTATCCATTTAAGCCTGGCAACAAAATATAATCTGCGTCTTCTGATTATGCTGCTAAATAGAGAGTATTACTTGGATTTATGGTGCTCTGGTGAAATTTTATGTATATCCTTTTATATGTTTTTTATCTCCTGAATGTAGGAACATGCTTTCTTCCTTGGAGGAAGTTTGTTTCTGTGCATCATGAAAGATGCGCTTTGCTGGAGAACCAAAGTAGTTTTCAGCACAGTTTGATCCCTGGAAAAATCACAAATGCTGGTCCAAGCCTGAGGAGCGGCCCTTTGAACCCTGACTGCATGGGTTTTATAAGCTGGCTCTCCTGTCTGCTTTCTCCGCAAGATTAGATTATGAATTTAAAGCTCAGGAATTACAAAGGCTCCTGCTTTTATGAGGCGATGTCCTGTCGGCCTGGGTTTGCCGGGGGTGTGGATGCGCGCTGAAGCTTCACCGCATGTCTCTGGCTGTTTGAGACTATCGGCTAATGGAGTCTCTCTGTACTCCTCGTGAAAGACAGAGATGTCTGTTTATAATAGATATTGGCACATTCAGCATTTGCTTCTTTTTTTTTTGCAGTGCATTAGATTTTTTTTTCCAGAATCTTTTTTAGATTTTCCCTGTTTTGTTAAGATAGCCTTTGTAAAATATGAGTCCCCCCCCATCCCCTGGGCTTGTTTGATTTTTATTGGTCTGAAGGTGACTTAACCTCATCTTACAGCCCGGTTCGGTCTCAGTATGGCGGCCCGCTGGGCTCTGCTCCCCGAGCTCGCACTCCACGCTGATGTGTCCTATATGCTGTTCCCGCCGATTAATAATTCATTTATTTGGTTTTGTTGCCCTTCACTTACATCCCGTCATCCGGGGGAAACACCCAGAGGAATTCTGTCATTGCCCCAGGAAAACATCAAACATCATCCCTTAAAAAAACGAAACCAGTCGGGAGTTGGGGAGAAGAGTTAAATTCGTATTAAGGGCCGTGGCGACTTTCATGTGGCCGTCTGCTTTCAAGCTAGGCAACATGAAAGCGGAGGGACATCAATGTGCCGGAGTAGCGGCTCCGAAGGCCGCAGAGCCGACCCCTGACCTGCTCAGAGGCGTCGGCGGAGACTTCCCTTCTGGCAGCGGTGTTCCTCTTTTTCTTCTTTAAATGGAGATCGGCCGCTCGGCCGCGGTGATCACGTACACCTCACACACGTCTCCCAGGCGGGGGGGAGGTGGGGGGGTTTACCTCTATTAGTTTGCATTTTGTATTGTTACGACTCACTTTTAATCTTCTTATTCATAAAATTCACACCGGTTGGCAAACCGCTCGCGTTCTCCTTTTTGTATTTTGTTCCCATTTGTCGTAATTAATGCCATTCCGAAACAAAAGCAGGTTTCCAACAAAACTGCCTTCCTCTAATTGCGTGAAACAATGCCGACGGGCCATTTTTGTTCTTCTCCGGTGACAGGCGGACACGTAATAATGGGTGTGCATTCCCCTATTGTGCCTGCTGGTCAGGAGGGGGGGGGGTCATCACATATTCCATTGTTGTTCCTCGACTGGCGAGTTGCTGGTGCTGAATTGGAGCTGAGCAGATTTACCCGACGAACACTGGCGTCCCTTTTGCAAAAACGAGGCAAAATTAATTGAGGACAATCCCAGCTGCCGAACAATAAACAATCCTCCGTCTTACGTGGTGATGATCTCCGCCGTGACAAAGAAGCTCACAGCTCGAGCTGCCATTGCGATCGGACTCCCTTTCAGGCCTGGAGCACCATTGTCTTCCCGTCTACATCACACCACACCACCTTTACAATTTTGGGGCCGTGCTTTAAAATTTCAGGCACATACTCTATTGATGTAAGTTCACTAGGAGGAAATCCTGTTAAGAAGTTTTTTTTTTTAAACTACTTTTCTGACACCAAAGAAAAGGGATTTTCATAAACACAGAGATATGGTTTCATCACAAAGTACAATTCTGAAGATAAATGTCTGGACACTTTTGTTAGCTATAGACTGGTGTCTACCGCTTTTTAATCCACTTGACTGAGTATTGAGAATTCCTTTTCTCTGGAAAGCTTTACAGGGCGCACATACATTTCTGGTAGCTTCAGCAAGGTAAACAGCCATCGGAGACTTATTTGTGTGGTTGCATAACCGTATTTAACCGTGGCTTTGCTATATTTTTTTTAATATGAAAGACAGTTTTCCTCCTTGATATTTTTCCCTCAGGTGGCACGCTGCCATAATAGGACCATTAGAGGCCGGAGAGTCGCAGCGCTAAGTATGAAGTGAAATTCGGGGTCTGCACGTAGCTGGGCTCTCAAGGGTCTTTGGCATTCTGGCGAATGGGGTCTGGAACACAGCTATTGGACGGGCTTCAACTCCCTCCCTTCAGCGATGCCAGGATTACACACGGGTGCAGTGTGTCCCCACTTTGTGTAGCCCTCTGTTTGCTTTCACGGGGGGGCGTGTTTTAGGAACCGGTACAAGACGTAATCGTGCAGGCCGGGGCTCTGTGAGAAACATTGTTCATCTGTGTTTTATGATGAATTTAGAGGAGCCCAAAACCATTTTAAAGCTGTTTGCATCAAAGAGATGGCAGCTGCGCTTAAGGCTGTGACCCCTGCTCACCTCATCCTTTGAGGCGTTTATTTAGTATGAATATAACACGTGGCACATGAGCATGAAAGAAAAGACTTTATTTTGGCACGAGATCTAGCAGCATTTTGGTGCGTAGCACAGAATCCCAAGCTGCATCTCTGAATTTCACCAGGGTTGCCAACTTTGGTCAGCTGGCTGGCATGAAATTTTCAATTCAGACAAGTCTGTGCACACATGCATATGTATTTGCATGTATATAATAGTTTTATTACTTTGTAAATAATCTGTAGGCTTTGCAAACTACTGCAATGCTTCCGATGTAGCTAATTTTAGGTTTATAACTGAATAATTTAGATTTGCCGAAAGTTTTCTTGCGTGAGTGTCAGACCAGATGTGAGTTGGCAACCCTGTTTTACCTGGTCTTGTAGCATAATTTTTAATGCAAAAGCTTTACCTCAAACACCTTCTGCCTTGATACAGTATATTGCCGGTGACTGTTGACAAAAAGGATTAATGCTGCTTTGTATCTATTTATTCTCACCTTGCAGTGCAGCCTGGGATTGAAGATCAGAGGTAGATGATTTTTGCGGATCTGGCCTGTAATAAATGGATTTTATATATGATCTGTCGCCTTCAAAGGAAATCAAAAGCGTGATTTTAACTCGCTGGAAAATGTGCCAAGTGGCTGGACTTTAAGCGAGTTGAACCCGATTGAAATTGCAAAACTGCCGCCGTGTTCGTTTCGCTTGTACATCGAACAAGAGCTAGGATTCTACATGCGAAAAAAGCATGTGAGAATTTTCAGGCACAAAGAAAGGGAATATGTTCCCCTTGGCCCCTCCCTGAACAGTCTTTCGGCTGCGAGTTAGCTCGAGGGCACCAGGGTGAGATGGAAGTCATTCCTTGAATTATCCAAACCGTTTCACGCAGACATAGCACACACGGCGCAGAAAGACATGGAGCAAGACTTGTAGGAGCTCAAGAAAAATAAAATATCTGAAGCTGGTACTTTAAACTCTCCCTAGGCATGGAGAGAGGAGGTGCAAATCGGTGCCAAGTCTTCAAGAAAGTGCATGCTGCACGTCCTAAACGGACGCAGTCCTCCTCTGGCGGCTGCTGCTGGCTACGCTGTCAGGACAGACGCAGAAGCTGCCTTTGAAGATCAGGACAGCAAAGTTCTTTAAAGGTTCTCCTTGAGAGGGTCTCCTTGAGTCAAGGATAAATATAGAGTTGGCAGATAGACCTCTGGCCGAACCGGATGGAGGCCCCCAAAGATGCTTAATGAGAAAACTATAGCTTTTTAAATGGCTTTTAATGTAGCTTATTTTATTGCATAATGCACTGTCATCACAAGTCATAAACACAACGAACTACTGTAGCATCTTCTGGTCTAGTCTCTTGCAATAAGGTTCCCTACATATGCTCGTTAACTTTTAAAAAGCTATACTTTTTGCATAATACTCTATAATATGGTTATGTTCCTTCAGGAGAAGTTCAGTAGACACTGTGGAAAGTAATGAGCCAGTGGTTAATGGAATGGCCTCATCTGCCTTTGATTTTGTAACATCTACACTGGGTATTGCTCTTTGATCGACAGACCACTTTAGATATACTGTGCTGTGTTTGCTGTAGTTTCATGGCATCTTGTACTTAAGTTTTGCTCTGCCTCTTATAACCTAATTAAAAAACTGAGGACAGATGGTATTTTCAGAGAATCCTGTGTTACTTAGTATAAAGCTTTTTCTGGAGCGCACACGAGTCTCACCTCGCTTCAGAATCATCGGGTGTTACAGTACATGCAGGGACCATGGCTAGCTTCTTCCAGTACATTCTCCATGCATTATACAGTCACGCATTAACATGGCTGCATAACCTGGTCATACGGGGCCCACAAATGCTCCTGGGCTACCCATCCACACTGCTTCCCTCCCTCTCTTCTTCTAACACTGCCGTCGTGCCAGTCCACGGTGCTCCGGTCATCTCATTGCTCCCCCCATGGGCCTTCTACCCCCCCCCCCCCCATCTCCTGCCCACTTTTCCAGGGCCGCTCGTGTGCCACGCAGGGGATTTCTTGTGCCATGACCAGCTCGCCTGTGTGTCTGAGGCCTGGCTCTGTGACGGAGAGCCCGACTGTCCGGATGGTTCCGACGAAGCTCTGGACAGATGTAAGTACATTGAGAAGGTACTTGGTGAAGTGTGTGAGGAGTCTGAGGCCATGTCACAAGGGGCCTGCTGCTCATCAGATGTCCAGGCTGCTGCTTCTGATGATTGATACCGATCTGACGCCCAGACCATTCCTCTGAACTGTATTTTCATTTTCATTGCCTTCCTGTATCATGTGGGTCTTTTCCACATGCTCCTTCAGTTGAAGCGCATGGATTTAGGTTAAATCGTGTCTTCAAATTCCCTGGCGGGTGACTGTGTGTGCGAGTGTGGGCAGGTATCTGTAGGGTGTGTGCGTGTGTACCATAGCTGTATACGCCATGCTCTGCCCTGTGTCCCTGGGCAGGAAAAGTAGCTGGAGGATGGATGGGTGGATGAATGGACAGACGGACAAATGCAATTGTAATTGTCAGGGCATTCCATAACGAGGAATTGTTGAAGAACATTATATCTAATTGAAATTAATTGCATGGTTATTTGTATGACTGATAATTAGTTTACTGCACAGATTTGTTGTGGTACGCATTAGAGATGCACCAATCTGATATTCGGAGGCCAGTGCAGACCTATTTTACACAATTCGCGTATCAGCCATACAGTATGTGACCGAACCATATCCAATACTTACCTATTGAGTTTTTGGCTCTAAAGGGATAGCTACGGTTTCTTGTTAAATCTGTTTGTACAATCAATCGCACGACAGCTGTTTCCCATTTTCATTGTGTTTTTTGCAGCATTGAAACTTTGGTGCTATATACTGCCACTCAGTGTTTGCCACTCAGTGGGTGTGAACGCAGTGACTTCTGCCTGCTGTGATATCACGTACATACCCTTTGCAGTAGGTTGAGCATAAGAATTCCAATCTTTGTAAAAACAAAGTTTGAGAGGTGGGAGTAGCGTTTAATGGAAAATCACACTGAACAAATCGTACGCAATATTGCGACGTATCGTGAATAATGTGAAAACCTGGAGCTGGATGAGTAAACTTTGAAGAGCTGAGAAAGTACATTTCATAACATCGCAAAGAAATGAGGAAATGCAAATTCCAGCAAGATAAAGAATTTAGGATATGGCTGCAACCCGCTGGTGCTGGATAAGGATTTTGCAGTGTGTGTAAAAAAAGTATTTAATCAGTGTCAGTGTCGTTATGTGTAGTCTGATAGCCACAATTTTGCTGTAAAAGGCAGACAATTAACTATGTCTAGCTACTTTGCCATGACCGATAAAGCAAGAACTACTGCTACCACCACTAACACTAAAAATGCTGCTGTAGTGAACACCGCATCCAGCAGAGCTGCTTCTGCAAAAACCGATCGAGCAACCGTCGCGCAGCGTTTGGTTCGATTGCGACACTGCAACCGGAGGTATTCTGATGTCAACTCTGCCATGCGGTACCATTCACACATGTCCAATGAAGATGTTCCTGAGTTGTTCCAGGCAATATTTCCTGAATCAGAATGCATTAATTCTCTTATTTCCATAGTTAAAACTATGTAATTTCTATAACCTGTTAATTTTCCATACATTAAAGGGGCAGTTCACCCCCAAAACTGGAAAAAGTAATGTTTTACATGGGCTTTAGTGCTGTGTATCCATATAGGTTGTTTTGCTGGTAGTTGCCCAGTTTTGAAGATACCGTCGTAGAAATGTCGGCATCTCGAATTGAAGGGAGTGAATAGCGTTTCTTCTGTGGTCATTAAAGTGCCAGAAACATACTTTTGAAGCAGCGTCTTTTCACCAGAAATCAGGACTTGATTACTCAAGATAATCCACAGACGTTGTAATGAGCAGTTTAATGTATGAAAATTTTCTTCTACCGAGCTTCACGCACTGACCGTATCACTGCGCAGGAGATACAAACACTGGTACCCTGTTGAAATGATAGGCCTACCGATATTTCTACATCCGATATCTCCAAAACTAGGGAGCTCCCAGCAGAACAACATAGATGGATAGTCAACACTAAAGCCCATCTAAAACGTACCTTGTTAAGTTTTGGGGTGAACTTATGTCTAGCCTTCAAAATCTAGCTAATGGGTACTTTAATTTTAATAGGCTGTTGTAAGCTGTCCCACAAGCCATTTCTAATTCAGTTTCGAGTGATACATTTGACTTCGGCAGATTTTCTGAAATATCCAAGATTATCGGCATAGCTTTATTGTCAAACTGAATGCCTGCAATTCAGAATTTGGGACTTGGGATATTTCATAAATTAATTGTGTGTGTGTAGCATCCACTGTTACAGACATGGATTGTGCATGACATTAAAAATGTTTAAAAGGCATTAAAAATATTTTTAGATTTGCTGATACATACAGACACTGTTTCAGCAACATATTTATTTTTTTTCTATTAATACTGTATATTAACGTAAAAATAGCTGTTGTATCAGAATCTGTATCGAAATTTGATTGGACCTGAAACAATTTGCATCGGCCCATCACTTGTATTCGTCCAGTAAAATTGTTTCCATTTCATATCGTCTTGATCATTTTTCCCATGTAAAACTGTGGCCGTCATACGTTTGGAGCACCTATTCAGCAAAAGTTTTATTTGTTTATTTTTGGAGAATAAAACAGTGAGCCATCATCCGTCATGATCGTCATGCGTGAATATGTGCCGTGTAATTATCCAATAAACTGGTTTAATGCCTAGCGGCGGAATATTCTGGGTATATTGGGGGCACTTTATATGCCAGGAGTGTGAAGAGCGGGGTGATCGTCATGGTCCATCATGCTGGGCGTGCGTCCGGGACGAAGCCTCTTAATGGCGTCGCATTCGCTCCGTTTCAGTATGGTTTCCAGCCCGGCTGCAGAGACAGTCATTATGAATGTTTATTCCGTTTCTCCTGAATGGAAACAGTAATTAACATAACTGGTGTGTTAGAATACATTCAGCTTAACGGGTTATAATCAAGGCACGTTGAGTACGCGATGAGGAATATTAATCAGCGATCTTACATGAAGATTATAATGAGTAAGGAGACGATATGTGTGTTTGATTTATTTTTTTTAAATAAAATCCATGTAAATGTGTTACCTGTCCTGCATCATAATGGAGATAGTGTATAGTATAAAAAACTTACATAAATCAAAATAAGTTATAAACAAGATATCCACTGCAACCCTGACCAGGATACAGTTAGGAGATGGATGGGTAAATAAATATCTCATGCTGTAGTCATTTGATCCTTTACATGAAGTGCAGTTCATGCAAGACTGCAAATTTACTAAGTAATCTGTTACGTGCAGTTGGTAAACGCAGAATCCCTGGGGGTTGCCAGCGCATCGCAATAGAAAGGCCGACGCTGCATTTCATAACTTCTAATTACGCAGCCAGTGACGCCGCACTTTCATGGCGGTTCGCGGCCCGTTTGCTAAGCCCTCGCAGTGACCGGCGACGTCTCATCTTTTCTGCAAGCTCTTTTATTAGATGTCCGCCAGACTCCATTTTCTTTGCAGTGCGTCTTCAAATTGCACTGCATATTTATTAAGGAGTTATTGTGGGGTATATCATTAACGTGGATTATCTAAGGACAGAGGACTGAATTAAATAGTTTGTGGAAGAGCTACACACATATATGTCTTGTTTGCTCTGTTGTTATAATGTTTGGGCCAAAACACGTTACCGAAAACCTTTCTTAGTGAGACGTACCGAAATATGACACCCTGTGTCACATTTGCGAAATATTAAAATATATGTATATGCAAGGATAATCCATTACCGCAGCCCTTAGCATAATGTTGGCAAGGCAACCATTTATTCTATCATGTCAGACTTATGAAAGAATGGGGTGTTTTCATGTGGATACATTCGAAAGTATGTGCAAATTAAATGGGAAATAAATCAGTTTTTGACACATTATAATTATTTCTTTAGAGGGAGGCAGTTTTGTTTATTGCTGTTGCTATTTTTGCAATTCTATACACCTTATGCTACAAATGACCAGAAAAAAATTGGACAGTCATTTTTTTTCCACATTCAAGAAATGTAGCGCTAAAGCATCCTGGGCAGAATTCAAGATGCATCAAGTCAGTGTGCCATCTAAATCTTTGATAAATAAAGGATGGACTCCAGAAAACTCTGCGCTATTTAAAATCCTTGACTGAAAACGTGACAGTTCTACTAATAGGTAGCAGTTATTCTACATGGTAATATTTGAAATGCAAACTTTGGTAAAACTTAAGGCCATGTCTGTAGTAATTTATAAACACATCTATAATGCATTATATATACCTTTATAATGCAGTACAAAGCATCTTTAATGCTTTTACCAACCATTATAATGCATTATAAATGTATCTTTCCTGCACAGTAGATGACAGCTTCATAAAGGATTCATAATGCATAATAGACATGGCTGTAATGTGTCATGCCTTTTGATAAACATTTAGAGCCATGTTTATAAAGCTTTATGACTACATTATTATTTGTGTTTGAACATGTTTATAAATCACTATTATAAGCATGGCCAAAAGTAAAGTGTTACCCAGACTTTTTATACTAAAGTTAAAGAAGCTAATCCGTTGCTCGAATTGTAGATCCTTTTCTAGACACTTCTCTATAAAACGTCACTTTCCGTATTTCTCGTGACATGACTGGGAACAGAGAGGACACAGAGGTTCTGCTCGCCCTTTAGGATTTGAACAGGGTGTTTCCAGCTTCGCACTGGTAGCTTAGCCCGTCTAATTTTAAAAAAGAGGATGTCATGCGGCCTGCTGTGGGATGAGGCGACGAATCGGTTTCAGGAGGAGTTATGCCTCTGGATAGCCCTGCTTAAAGTCAGCTCCATCAGTGGCGATATTTAACACCATTCAAACCCCCATTGGGACCCCCTGTTGGCTACAAACTGTCACTACACTAAATATTAAATAAACACGCTCCTTATTTATGAGACTCTGAAGCACCATGTTCTGCTAGCTAGCTAGCTAGCTAGCTATGATCTTCTTACTCTACCTGCTCGCTGCTTATTTAATTTTTTAAACATCTGCAGGGGGTGTTAGTGACTTTTTGAGTGGTGGCTCGGAAACAACACAGCTGCCCCTGCTCGCCATCTTATTGAAAACCTGTCTTTACAGACAGCAAGCTCTCACGTGTTAGACTCTGCCTTGTCAGCACCGGCCCTCCAGATATGCCATTAGTCTGTATTTCTTTAGTTCCCTGATTAATATATACATGGATGCTTTAATATACATGGAGCTCTCGACTTACGTAAAAATATCCACGAGACAAATTTCACGGAATCACTAACACAAAAAGGTGATGTGCCGATAGGTAGGTACGCATTGCCTTGTCATTTATTTAATATGTGTCATTAGTATAATATAAAAAGAGTATTTTCTTGGCTTATGTGTTTTGTCCTATAAGGTGTCTTAAATGATATGGGAAGGTAATAGACTGGCACTAATTTTAACTTGCTTAACAGTTTGTGTGATGCTAATGTTGGCAACCCTGATCCTGGAGTCCCGGGTTCCAGCAGGTTCTCTGTCCTACCTGATAAGTTACTGCCTGCCTGAGATCTGTGGCCTGTACTACAAAACGGGGTTACTGGCTTATCGGGGGTAACTTGCCAGATTTAAGGTAACACAGTTTAAATGGACTTCATACTCATTGACTTACATTTTGCCCAGACTACCTTAAATCCGACAAGTTACCCCGATAAGCCAGTAACTCTGCTTCATAGTACAGGCCCCAGGTGTGGTTCACCAGAGACTAGGGAGGATGGAAAACCTGCCGGATACCGGCACTCCAGGATCAGGGTTGCCTGCCCCTGGTGTAACGGATTATGTATGTTAGTGGGGTACAGTAGGGTTGTCAACTGTGGCCAACTGTCTGGCGTGAGGTTTTCAATTTGAAACAAATCTGCGCACACATTTACATGTATGTAACAGTTTTATTTTCTTATAAATAGTCTGTAGCTAATTTTAGGTTTATTATGGAATAATTGAAATTTGCAGTAAGATTTCTTGTGTGAGCGTGACAGTCTTAAAGCGTGAGGGTCATGTCAGATGTGTGAGTGTTGGCAACCCTGGTGTGGAACTGCCTGCAACTATTAGACAAGGTTCCATGGGCTTTAGCTCTGGAGTAGTAGTAAGGATGGTGTCCTCCGGCGTGTCAAAGGGCCAGAGTCGTTCTGTTAAGAAAGAGAGTTTCTGCCCTTAAACTCTGATGCTGCCTCTGAAGCCCAGACCAAGCTCACGGGGAAACAAGTTAAGTATGACATTGATATGCTAACGATTTCACCGAATGTCACTCCATCTGCAACGAAAACAGCTGCGATAAATGAAGCTCTGAGCAGAGGCGTTAACAGCTCTGTGTTTGATGGAAGGGCTCTCCTATTACTAAGCCAATTAAGTTGTATATATTTTTTTTTTTCGCAGCAAAATTTAAGCTGAAAAACACTTAAAAAAAGATAATTACAGAGTATATCTTCAGGTTCAGGAATCTTTCAACCGAAACGACACACTTTCTCCCTTCGCCATGTCACCTGTATTAAGCATAATTGCTGTTTTCATAGCAGAGGCCTACACAGCACCTGCAACACTAATGCTTAATAAGGGGAGCATAATGATGACAGTCTGCCGCCTGCTTTTCCACGCGGTGCCAGGTTACATTAAAATGAAGGCTTCACTTCATGTTATGAACTTTTATCTGTACAAATAATGCATGGCGGCCATTTTCGGCTACAGCATTCGAACTGAATGAATCTTTTAAGGCATTAGCCTAGTTCAAAATGAATGTGAAGCTTTTCAGAAACATCTATTCTAGATACTTTGGTTTTGACCAAGTGCAAATGTAACCCTTGTCGCTCCAGCTTCAGCCTCCCTTTTTCAGGAGATCTGCAAACCTTGCCCATCGAATGTGTAATCACCAATTTGGAGCTCTCTGGAGAGGTGGGCCAGTTTGCTTCTCGATCGTGGGGGAGCAGCTTGCTCCTTCCACAGGAGTCGCCCAGGTACCATCGAGGCAAGTGGGTAGGGGAGGCGGGGGTGTTACTGCGTGGCCTGACAAATAACCCCCCGTTCCTGGTGAAGATAGTGTGCATTTCTGCATGATCCCACCACCCTCTGCTCAACTACATCCTGTATTCTGATGAGCTGTTTAGCTCTTTGGAACATCCCCCTCGATGTGTCAAGCGTCGCCGTTTGTGGCTGCGTAACAATGCTGGCATTTCCTAACCTCCGATAATGAGAGATCCCTTGTACGGTTAAGTTGCCAGGTGGATGCATCGGCAGAGTGTGACTGAATCCCGTCTTTCTATAGGTGTTTACATTTCTGGAGCATTGTCGAACATAGCAGTATGTGGTTGAAAAGGATTTTCGTACTTTTGTGAATGTCTTGTCTGAAATCTCAGAAAAGGGGACAGCTGGAGGCACTCAGTGTAAACACCGGCTTGTTATTCACTCAGACTGTTTTTTGTGCCATTATTTTGTTTTTATAGTTTCAGCCTCTGACCCTGTCAGTGGGTTGAGAATGTTTTCTTATCGGGCATTGACAGGAGAACTCAAACTGCGGCTTTCCTTTGGATTTTCTCCATTGATTCTTCAGCCCCCATGGTTCTGAGAGGGTCGGGCCAATATCAAAGTTGGGGCCATTACAATAGTGCGGGGTCACGCCAAACAGCACAGGCATTCATCTCTGATACTTTGAGATTCACACTTTTTCAAAGAGTGTCTTTTTCTTACGGTTCCTTGATAATCATGCTGGGATACAGGAGTGTGCTTTCAAACTCGACTCTAAACTGTAATGGTCTTTCCTGTTTTTTTTTCCAGCTGTACTTTTCCATAACCCCCCGCTTTGTGTACAGTATATAATTTTATGATTGTAGATTTTTTTCATCTGGATACTTTTTTATGAGCTCAACAATGATTTCTTTGTCAGCGTTTGTGGAGCTGTTACGGAAGGGAGCGTTCTTCCAGCCTCTTGCCATGTTAGTCTCTGATTTAGTTCTTCTCCTGAGATCCCGAAATTTTTATCACTGAACTGGAGATCATCGCAATGGACATGGACATCACCTGACCCTGACCAGATGACCAGCATTTTCTGCGGTCACCCCTCCGCTTGCTGTCATGAAGTGACGTGGCTTAAGTTTTGGAGCAGTTTGTCTTAATTTGTCCAGATCATCATCCATACAATGTGTTTGAAAAGGTTGGATCTGTCAAATACTTTTTGAGTTATTGCTCTAATGGGATCGAGTGTCAAAACTGCCCATTTCTTTGTTAGCACTATGCAGTGCTGCTTGAATTTTTGGACAATCTATCTGAAAATTTTATCAGTTTCAGTTCATAGTCCATACAAGGCTTCTGCAAAGTTTGAAAAAGATCCATCTTACACTTTGTGAGTTATCATGTTAATGAGAAAGTGTGCAGCAGCAGTGGAGGAGTCCCAAAGCGATATGTATTCACGCTTCCGGGGAATATAATAAAAGACTAATAGGACTTAAATTATCATTTTTCTGCCATACTGATTCTACCTGAAGTGAGCCAAATGGGCTGTTTGTCCTACTCATAGTTCATTGTGTCACATGAAAGCCAGCAACCGATATACCTGCTTCCGTGACCTGCAAAAAGCTGTAAAATGAAGCAGGAATCTGGATTATGGGATCCATTTTCAGGGACAATGTCCTTATAGTTCAAGCAATAAGTAACCTCTTAATTCATCCTTCTATTGTGTTCTGGATTTGGGAAGCCATTAGTCTCTGCAATTATACTTCAATTTAGTAATCATAATCAGAGCAATCATTTTTTTTTTCCTGTTTACAAAAGTGTCCTGATTGGCCGCATTCATTTAGCCAATTTATGCACACTGGAAAAAACATTCAAAGGAAATTTCTTTTCTCAATAATACCATAATAACATTTAATGTGAATAATAGCATTGTGGGTGGCACACTAGCGTTATAGCTTCCGGGTTGTGGGTTCAAATTCCCTGGGTGTGTGTGTATATGTGTGCATGTGGATTATGTTTATGTTACATTGTGAGGACCAAATGTTCCCAACAATGTAATACAAACTGTAATTTTGAAGTTGTTGGGACAGTTTTTCAGGTCCCGATCTGTGAACCAAATCAAAAAACTAAAAATGGCAAAAGTTCCGTGTTTTGTTTGATTACTTGTGGCTAAGGTTAGGGCTGGGTAGGGGTTAAGGTCGACAAGTTGGGATTATAGTTTTCCCCATAGAAATGGATGGAGAGTCCCCACGTGTGTGTGTGTGTGTGTGTCTGTCTGTCTGTCTGTCTGTCTGTCTGTCTGTCTCTGTCTGTCTGTGTGTTTGCACATTCTTTCTGGGTTATGTGGATTTCATCCAGGTATTCTGGTCTCCTTACTCAGCAGAAAGCCATGCACTTAGGCTAGTTACTGTCCCTAAATTCCCATAGTGACTGTGCTTGTGCCCCACGATGGACTGGCAAGTTGTCCAGGGAGTAAACCAGGCCTGTACTCTATGCCAACCAGGTGTCCTAGTTGGGTAATTGACGTGATTGTAAGCATGATGTGGTTGTTGGTGCCAGACGAGGTGGATCCAGCATCTCAGTAACAGCCTTCCTCTTGAGGTCTTCACTTATTACACTGTCTGGGGTTGAGTTGCAGAGAATGGTGCAATAATCAAGAAACTTCCAGTGAGCAGTACTCCTGTTGCTGAGAGAGGTGAGAGGAAGAAGGCCAGACTTGTTAAAGTTAACAGGAAGGTCACAAGTGCAAAAAAGGCATCTCAGACAAAAGACGGTCCTGCCAGGATCTACAAAGGGGTCCATAATAAAGTGGGCCCCGAATGTACAGACAGTGCAGTGACAGTACTCGGTGGAGTAACTGGAGCAGGCCCACTGGAATGGTTATATCTCCCAGCCAGTTAGGGGTCATATGTGGACCCTCAGAACACCATGTGACCTAAGATGAAGGGGTCCTATTTGACCTATTCAGCATATTGCTGTCATGAGCCTCACAGTATAGCAATAAACACAGTCCTGGTCTTAAGCTTAGCATGCATGTATAGTGCAGAAATTATTATCTTACATGACCATTATCACCTCATTCTCCCACCTCCCCCTCCCCCTACAATCCAGTCCTCCCCAGATCTAAGTCTCTCTCACTATTTTTTTTTTCCCTCCCACTTTCATCATCCTGCACCTTATATCCTCTGTATTTTAAGCCATTTATTTATTATTGCTCATAGTTCATTGTGTGTCTATTGTGTGTCATTTGTTGTGTCTAATATTACTACTGTATTGTGTGCGTGTTGCTCCTCTATGCCTTTTAAATTGCCTCTCGGGGACAAATAAAGTTTTTTTTGAATTTTAATTTGAATTTGAATTTGAATTTGACTTCATCTCCACCTGAAGAGACATAGACTGGTACTCTTTGAGTCATTTCCAAGGGCATTCATCTTCTCCTCAGCATTTTTGTTACTATCTAAGAAAAGGTTTACCCATAAGAACTATATAGACTATTCTCTTCTTCATAATGACGAGTAGTATTTATATTATTTATTTAATTTACCCCCCTCCCCACAACCGTCTCTCCTCTTGGATAAGCTGCTTTGATGCAGAGGTAGCGATAAGGCAATCGTATTTGTTGTACACTTAAGAGGCTCATTATGAGGAATAAACTACATTCATGCCTCCCCCAGGGCCCCGGAATGTATGAAGAATAGAAATCTATTTACTACCATCGTATTCACTGTGGAAAGTGGTGGCGCCTAAGAAAGGTCGCCAGCTTACAGCTCCCAGTACACATTGGCATATAATAGTGTATAAAGCCCTAACATCGCATGTGATTCTGGAGGACAGTTAATATCCTTCTTTCTTCACCTCCTGAGATGGTAGGATCTCAGAGGGCTTTTGCCCCATGAAACACTTTCTGACTTGCACTGTATGATATTTTTTCAGAACCACAATTTTCCAACTATAACCAAATATAACCAAATATTCTCAACTATAATCTTTTAACCTCTTACACCAGTGGTTTCTAGCTGTAAGTTTCAGCCTGGCTGGACAAATGAGATAATGATTAGGTGAACCTGATTGGAGGTACAGGGGGGGCGTGGCCTAACAGGCTGCCAATTACTGATATTTTCCTCAAGTTCTTTAGATGATACACATTCATCTGAGAAAAGATGATGTTTAAATGATGCCCTAAAGCCTTTGGTAATCAGTGATGAGGATGGCTACTGCATTTGATGTTTTGTACTGGAAAACATTTCAATTATTTATTTAAAAATTGCACACAACAGCCTTGAAATTGTTAAGCCTTTATAAAAGAGGGATGGATTAAAAATCACTTTTTATTCTGATACCAATAATTGCTACTTGAATACTTAATTAAAACTGATTAGTTGGACTGAAGTAGCCATGGAGATTCAAATGTTGCCAACAGCAACAGCAGCTGCATAAAACCAAATGAATATGCAATTCTTCATTCTATTTCCTGCATTAGCTGTTTTTTAAGGGTACATTTTTGGCATTTGTAAAACTATTGAAGCCTGGGGTTGCAGTGTGAATGTTGCTATATGGGTGGTACTGAGTCTTTGTGCTCGACAGTGTGAGGAATGGATTTTTCTATGTTTGCTGCTGGACAGAGAGAGATGGAGATTCCCTGGTCCTCCCCTTCAATTTTGAATGTTTATGTATTTAGCTGAAGAAAAATGCCTTTGCTTAGGATTGCTTTGAGTTGTCTCAGTGATGCTTGAGAGGAAAATCGTTGGGCGTGGTAACCGTTGATTAATTTGTGATTTGCATGAATAATTAT
This sequence comes from Mormyrus hasselquistii, assembly GCA_026779605.1. Classification (NCBI taxonomy): domain Eukaryota; kingdom Metazoa; phylum Chordata; class Actinopteri; order Osteoglossiformes; family Mormyridae; genus Mormyrus; species Mormyrus hasselquistii. Next base: position 3,219,694 of record JAODKE010000037.1, read on the forward strand.
TGTAGTGCTATATTATTTAATTTCCTGACTCATTGTTCAATATTCAGAAAAAAAGTCGCATAGTTTGAGACTTAATACTTTTCTATCGCCTGCTTTCATCTGTTCTCATAAGAAATTTGAGAACATTCCACAAAAAGCTTTGATCTATCAGCGATTGAGCATTCTCTGTACATATATAGTGGCATAGTTCTAACCGGAATGTCTGCTGGTCTGTCGGCGAATTTATAGCCATCTGAATGCAGGATGGACCCTTTTGCAGTGACACACGGCGCTTTGGAAATAATCCTGTACTCGATGACCAGCAGTCAGTTGCGTCGAAACGCTCATTCACTTCCTGTGGCTGCTGCCATCTGCTCGGGAATGCACAAGCAGTCAAAACAAAGAAAAGCCGGGGTCCAACTGTTTCACTTTGTGTGGCTTACTGTGTTGGGAACTCCTTCAGAAGAAACTACCTGCTCTAACACTAAAGAAAAATGTAGCCTATCAAAGAATAGCAAGCATAAACTCTTGAATTAGCTGGTGGATTTATTTATCTCATTTTCCAAAAGAATGTCTTTTACTTTCAACCAGCAAACATGCTTTTGCTTTTCGTAGAAGTACAGGTACATCGGAATGCTTCTCTTTGCTGACCGTATCGTGCTCTCCATCGCTTGCGGGGGTCAGGGGGTCAGAGTGCATGGTCAGCTAACACGAAGCACCCCTGGGGGTTAAGGACCTTGCTGAAGGGCCCATGGACATGTGACTGTTCTGCCGAGGCTGGGGCTCGACCTGGTGATCTTCTGACAGGCACCAAGACTAATGTCACTGGGACACTTGCTGCCCCTCTTTGGGCTTCACCAGATTGCATGGGTGAAACAGAAGACCCATGATTGCAAATCATGCTCTTGTTTTGCATTCACATTTTTTATTCGTAACACAGTGAAATTCTTATGCCGCAGTTAATGGGGAGGGGACAGGTCGCGTGGGGGGGGCGATAGGAGAAACAGAAATGTAATGAGGCAGTGCAATATGAGAACAGGAAGTTAATTTGAAGATTCAAAAATCTGAATAATTCATATTGAAAATTTTTGCTTCCATACTACACATCTGTCTGAAATATGGGCGGCGCTTAAAATGGGGGGGGGCGGGATGATCCATAGATCCATCCATTTTTGTATTTTTGTTCTCTCTTGCGAGTTTTCAGGTGTGACGGTGGGAAGGTCTCGTTCCATTTTGATGGATATATATGTAGCCTAAAGGTCATATTATGGCGTGTTAATTTTAATTTGATTTCAAATTTAAAACCATTGTAGTTCTTCTTTTGCACTGTTCTGCGGTTTCGGTGAATTTGCCGACGGTACGGAAAGGAGCCCTTGCTCTGAATGACGAAGCAGCACAGGATCAGCCTGCGCATCTTTACACATAGTGGCAAGTCCTTCTTGCCTGCGTGAATACTGTCCAGCATCTGCTCCGGCTGCAGCGCGGAGGCTAAGGGGAGAGCTCCTCTTTTAGTCATCAGTGCACTCTTACCCCTAGTCTAGCAATAGCCTTTGAACTGCTTGGTGTGGCTGCGACTCCATGTCTTTCTGAATGAAGTTGCACGTAGTGCCTGTCTTTTATGAACTTGACAAATTCACTGGGGCAGCAGTGCTTAATTTGTCTGGCTCGCTGAGGGGAGACGCTGATCTTACTGACTTTATACCTGAACGTGAAGTAAAGCTGGGTGTCTTGACTTCATTGTCGTATTAAGCATTGCTTGTAAACGGGCAATGTTCTCGAATCCATCCATAAATTGATCTGTTACTAGAGTAAATTTTCTTTGATTCTCCAGATCTACTTTAAAACATAAAATGCAAAGAATGAATCCCTTAATAGTATGAAGTAAAACATTATTGTATATGGTTTTCTGTTTCACCTGGTGTTTAGAACTGACCTCTTTTAGTGTTGTGCGAAATAAGAATCGGTATTAAGATTAAGATGAGATTAGAAAGATTAGGATGGTCCAGCCCAGCCACACATGAACCTTAAATGATATAGATCAGGACTCCTGTAGGATACGGCAACCATTTCCATCACCATGGAGACCATACCCCCTATCACCAACAGAGGGGGGATATTTTCCTGCAACATTCAAAGGGACAGGGGTACAAGACAGGAAGTTTGTTTTTTCCCCCCAGCATTTTCAAGTTGTTTTCCGTCTCACTGCACATTAAATCTGTTACTTGTGTTACAGTGAGATTTTGAATTCATGTTAAATAGCAGGATTCCTTGGTAAGTCTTTAGGGATATTTATTAGGGAACACAGATCTTTGCATCAATGCATACAAATAGAAATGTTCCCACTTCATTGACCCCATACTGGAAAACACCCATTAGTAACAGAGTAAAGAGTTCTGTTATCTTTCAGACTTGGGAAATGGCAGGTTTGAAATTAATTTAAGTGGGGTTGTATGTTTGCATCTGTATTTATTTTTACTGAGTGGAATTAATCATATGATCTTGGTTAATTAGACATAATTTTTTTATTCCATTTATTCACTGATTAATAAGCAGGGTATAAAAGGCTGGAAGTATTCAGCAGAAAGTCGTCTTGCTTTTGCACAATTCACTTTCATTAAATTGTCTATAGTGGGAGAATTACTTGAGAGCTAAATAAATATTGCAGGATTAGTGGATTACTTTATAAGTAATTAGTAATTATTTGTAATTAGTTGTCTTTTTGATTGCATATTATTTTTTCTTCTCTTGTTCCCTCTTCTTTCACTTATACAATATAATTGGCAAATGAATGAAAGCTTTCATCATTTGCGGGGAGCCTTAACAAACTGATCAGTTAGGGGACATCGGTAAAGCCTACTTGGTTATTTGTGAGTACGCTAATGGTAATTGCAGGGATAGCAATGAATTTTATGTGATGAACTTCATCTATGCAGGTCCACAACATAAACATGTCAAGTTGTTTGTAATAAACATAAAGAGAAAATATGGCTCCAACTGGGTTAGAGATTAAACACACTATACCGTGTATTTATTACTGGTATGGTAAGGGGACGCTATATATACGTATGTGTTTCTGTGGATAGATACGTTAGTTAATACAAACAGGAGTTTATAATTATATTGTGGTTGGGAATGGAGGGGTCCTGAGGTGAAATTACTCATACATATCGAAATGTATGTTTGGCCAAAGCTACCCTGGAAGGCAGCATCTCTTGTCACCCATATTTGGGACAGCGTTTAGGTTGAATAGCGTCACGTTTCATTGTCGGCGCCCGAAAATATGTACGGAATGACTCCATGCAAATGCAGTCCGTATAAATAAGAGGGCCCATTCATTGTGACTCGATTGGATTATTGCGTATGATAATAACCTTTAATTTCATCTGCTGTGTGATTTATCGCGAGCATTTGAACTTAATACGCTTGCTGCATATTCAAAATGCAATATGATTTAGGACTGGTGTTATTCAGTTATTGCAGCCAGCGTCAGGATATGACGCATTCGATTTTATATGAGATGATTAGTTTATTCATTAACATTATGATACGGTTCTCCAAGGCACAAATCTCAAGGTTGGGTGTAATTCATTACCTCATGCATTCTTTTTTCCATACCTGCTTGTTCTGTGGAGGGTCGGGGGGGGGGTCTAGAGCTTATGCTGGAATCAATGGGTTCAAGGCAGGGAATAACCCAGGGTGTGGCACCAATCCGATCTCATGGTACCTGGGAGTGTCTCTAAACAGTGTTACACACGTTAAGCAGGACAAATCGACGTCCTTTCCTGTCACCGTGTCCACTACACACATCCATACTCATATATGTGGCTGTTCATTGTATTTGTTTTGTATTGTATTTAATTTGCACATTGTTTATTGTCATGTTGCTGTATGTACAAGGGTACTTTAAATGCACGGGTTGACCCAGGCTGAAGTGCCAGGGTCTCTGCTAAAAAGGGGCCTCCAACAAAATTCTTGAACCTAGAGTTGCCATCCATCCCGTATTTAAAGTCAAAGGAATTTTTGTTACTTTTGTAATAAAGTAACAAAAACAATAAAGTTTTTCGAATTTTGAACATACCAGACTGACCAGGATTTTGATGTTACCCAGGAGGAGAGGGGGGCTTTGCTCATCCTCAGGGTGTTCCGGCAGGTCACCTGCACACTAGCGCTCGATAATGTCAGCGCGAGGGCACTGCGCGACAGCAATTTGCGGCAGGATCGTATATCGACGTGACGCTTGTACCGCCATTCCTGACCCATCTAGGTCCCTGAGGGGCTCGCTGTCAGATCGGCAGGCGGGTCAAGTGTCCTCCGAGGGAATAGCAGTGAAGAAAAACAATGTCAGGGTGTAATGAGGTGGGCGGTCATAGAGCCATGAAACAGCCCCATTGCGCTCTCGTGTCATGTGAACAATTTGCTGTGTACCCAAATGAGAGTGGTGAAGGGGCGGGTCATGGACAGAAATGGTGCTTTGTGTGTGTGACAGTGCACACTGTGTCAGCGTGCCCTTGCCTTTCACGAGTGGGGAATCTCAATATGCGTACGTGACTGTACTTGTGTTTTCATGTACCCGTAGTACAGAGGATGGTAAAAATCCCTGGATGTTGGTCTTGCTCCACCTCAAATATCCAGGATACATCGGTTACATCCTTCCCAACCGAGACCAATCCCATGATTCATTGTATCCAAAGTTTGTTCTTGGGCGGCAAGTTAGCAAGACTGCTCTTGCCAAGACCACAAGTATGATCTTTACATTCTTGGTGTTGAGATTCACCCCTGCCTCCTACTCTGCACTGCATGTTTCTGATGATGATGTCACTAATCAGGTTTCGATTAGCCGATTCATGTCACTTCCAGGAAAAGGCATGCCCTGACAATGAGGCTTTGTCTACTGCGGTGATTAGCGGGGAAAGTTTGGCGCTCTGATCATGGCACGGACTGAAATTTATCGTACATGAACGTAATTATAATCAGGCGTGTTTCATCATCCCAACACGGCAAAGCCTCAATGACTAACTTACCACAGTTATATATAATGGCTACTCATGCTGAACATGTGATTATTGATATGGCCATGATGAATGTGGCGGCTCAGATACTAGCCAGAATGACACCGGTACACATTAAACACAGTGATTCATACCTCCTTTATCATTCCTCTTTATTCATTTACTTCCACTGAAGGAGATTTAAGCAGAGATTTCAGTTTTTTTTCTGCACTCAGGAAGTGTGTTGTACTTCAGCCTATTGATGAGAAATGATGCTTTGAAACTCACTGTAGCAGCCAGGTTTAAGCTATTGGGGGCCATTAAGAAACCAGGGAAAAGTGGGTTAAACTGCCCACTAAATCGCTGACTTGGTATAGATTTAGAAACTTAACTCTCACAATCATAATTAGATAATTTCTTTTGAAGTTGGCGTATGAAGCCCAAACCTATATTTTGAATTACGCAGGTTTACCCTTCCAACATCTCCTGCACATAAAGTTGTCATGCCACACAGTACATGAAGTACCCACTAGGGTTTGATGGATTATTCCTCTAAAATGAAACTAATTTTGAAATGTTTTGGAGACCCCATTTAATGCTGGAACCAAACACTGAAAAGGTTAATGACTGGCACTTCAGGAGAGTTTGCAGTGAGAGCAAATACAGAAAATTAATTCTGAAGCCTTATATAAGGCAATTCAACTTCCAGCCTTTTGAGGTTCCTTAAAGAGAAAACTTTTCAGACTTATTACAAGTTCCAGCTTTGATCAAATTGAACGGGCACTCTGATGTGCCGAATGATTACAGATGCAACCTTCTTTAAGTAGCGCTCAGCCTAAGGATGAAGAGGAGAGGCTCTGCAGGACAGGTAGTCTATTCAAAGAACAAATTAGTATATGTATTAACTGTTGGGTCTGTTGGACTTAAACTTTAGCTAAATATGAGTAAGTCTGAAGTAATGATCAATGATGTACTATATTGCATACAGAGTAGGAAATTTTACTAGTGGCTTAAAGAGCCAAGCATTTTGTAAATGGCTTAGATGCTAAGCACTTGGGAGAGTTTAATTTTTGAATAAGGTCGCTGCTGAGTTAAAGGACTTACTGTGGACTTGCTGTGAAGAAGTTTGTGTGATAATTTGTACTAGAGAGGTGAAATCAAGAGGGGATAGGAACTGGTGAAGACTGGGATTATTGGTGTGTTGTCGATGTTTGGCCCTTTAATAAGATTTGAAGCGGTGGGTAAATGTGAGGACTTTGTGTGGGCCCGCCCCTTGGCTCTGTCTCCACACCGAAATCCCATGAGCAGGCGAGAATCAGGGATGAAGGATAGACTGAGGTAAACAATGAGGTCAGAGTGTATCTGGGAGGTGGCAGCCTTAACAGTGGGGATGAGCCGTGGGGGGGTGGGGGTGGACAGAATGTGTGGATCATAGCAGACGGTGATGG
>JAODKE010000037.1:3271128-3284514 GCA_026779605.1 Mormyrus hasselquistii
TTACTATTATTAGCCTACACATATCATGCAGTTTGGTACTTTGAAACCTATAGGTAATACGTGAAATTAATTAATGTTTCTCAAATTCATTATTTTTTGCTGCAGGCATAGTAAAGCATCATTTGAAAAGATGCATATTGTTGGAAAAAAAATTAAAAGCTTCATATCCAGTATTCATGTTGAAATGTAGTTATGATGGTTTCTATGCCATATTCATTGAAAATTTTTATCGATCCTTTATTGTCCCCATGGGAATTTTTTTTTTTGCGCCTTCCTCAATTTGCTCCTTGTAGAGTAAGATGTCTGCAAAGGGCAGCCACCTGTTGGGGCACACACTGCCCACGTACTGAATATGAAATATGCAAGTTCATTTCACAAATTATCTACAGGTTTGTTAAGCGTTAAAGTGCATGATATGTGTAGGTCTAGTCATGTTCCTCCACCACAAGTAATAATTTAGTTGCTGGGTTCTTTTGCTTTGGAGCGTTATGACCTTGTGTTCCACCTGCATAGAAAATAATGGATATGAGGCATATAAATTAATTTCAGAAAATATCGAACAGGTTTCACAAATCCCAAAGGGCGTATGTGTAGGGCTAGTCATGTTGCTTGACCACAAATTGAAAATGAGTTGCTAAGATCTATCTTGAGAGCATTATGATTATATGCTGCCAGGATAGAAAATAATGGATATGAGACATATTCGTTAATTTCACAAATGGCCTACAGGTTTCACAAGTACCAAAGTACAGGATATGTGTAGACTTACTCATTCCTTTTTGCCACAAGCTGAAATTTAGTTGCTGGGTTCTTTGGCTTTTGAGCATCAGGATGCTCTGCGTTTCACCTGCATCGAAAAAACGAGGAATATAATTTAATTCCAAAGTTTACCTACGGCTTTCACAAGTGTCAGTGTTGCTGCTGGGTTCTTTGTCTTTTGAGCATTAGCATCTATGTTTCAACTACAGAGACAATAATGGATATGAAGAATTTAAATTAGTTTCACAAATTATCCACAGGTTTCACAGGTTGTCCTTAGACCACAAGCTGAAACTTAGTCGCAAGGTTCTTTGGCTATGCAGCATTAGGATGCTCTGTGTTCCATCTCCATAGAAAAATAGATGTGAGGAATATAATTGCACAGATTTCCTATGGGTTTCACAAGTGCCAGAGTTGAATAATGTGTAGGTTTACTTATGCTCATGGGTTCTTCTGTTTTTGAGCATTAAGATGTTCTGCGTTCCACCTGCATAGAAAATAATGAATATGAGGAATATAATTTAACTTCATAATTTACCTACGAGTTTCACAAGTGCCTAAGTACAGGATATGTGTAGGTTTACTCCTGTTCTTTGACCAAAAGTTGAAATGTAGGATGCCCTATGTTCCATATGGATGCAAAAATAATGTTAGCTTAAACCAATATTTACAGTTTTATGAGTGTTAGTGGGCCCTGTATGTGCTTGTTATTTTGTGTAAGCATATAACACATTGGATTGGAGATTCGAAGTGTTGTCTGTTTTCAGTAATAGAAATTCCTTGTTTTTTCCATTTGAGTCTTTTATTTTGAAACGTTACGGACTGTCAAAACCAAAGTGAACGTGTTAATTTACAAGAGCATGCATTTTCACAATTTATTGGATGAAGTAATTGAAAAACCAAAGGATGCATATAATTTCACCGACAGACACAAGTCCGTGAATGTGGAGTTTCCTTGTATTTGTAATGTTTTAATAGAATAAATACAGAGAAAATCTGTGAATGCCGAATATTGAACCTACTGCTAACTTTTATCCAGTAATAAAATGTTGGTTGTACTATCAAACTAAATGTAAAAGATTTATTAATAATAATTAGTAAAAGAAAATGTAAACATACTTTATTGATGGGAACTCTCGCTGCAGCGGTAAAAGGGTAAACTGGAAACTCATGGCGTAACAGGAAGCTGCATCATCACGATTGCGTCATCGGTCAAACAGGCACGTCACAGGGGAAGTAATTTGACATGACCAGCGTCATGCAAAAAAATTGTTTTATTTTTATTTTAACCCTGTGCATTTATTACAGAAAGTTATCTACATGTCTTATTTGTTTACCGATTGCAATTATTTCCCCTTTTCCAAACCATTACTTCTTTAGAATTCTATACCAGGTGCATGAAACGACACTGTGATCACTATGAGCGTATAAAATAGGAACTTCTTACTTATTGTTGTTTTGACCTCTTCAGAAACAGTACATATTAATGTGTTAGATTGTTTCTATCCTTTTGAAATTCCTTTCAGCTGTAAACATTCATCTGATTAAACTGAATATATTAGAAGCGCAACAAACAAGTCCATCAAGAAATTACTCTTAATTTAAAGTATGCTTTGATTTAATCAATTTCAGTACATTTTTATGTTATGTTTCCTGCCAGACAGATGCTTCTAATGAAGAAGACTGGACCATGCCTTGTAATATAATGCGAGCTAAATGGAAGGAAAACATTTAAGTCATGCTTCTTACAAACACACAAAAAGCCATCATATTTCATAGATTAACTCAATTAATTATTTATGTCTGACACATGTCTTAAAAACTTTAGAATTTGTGGTGGTCATTTGTATTTGATTGATTCATTTATTGATTATGTCACTCAGTGTTCTAACAGTCCTGTCATTGAACTTCAGACCAACAAGTACTTCAATCACACTGTAGGACACACTCATCTGCACTTTTTTCCTCCTTTTCCACCTGTCAGGAAGCTCTTCTTCACTGACTACGGCTCTCAGGGCAAAGTGGAGCGCAGCAACATGGACGGCACTGACAGGACGCGGATTGTGGAGCACAAAGTAGAGCTGCCCAGCGCCGTGGCTTTAGATCTGGTGAAAAAGCTGGTGTACTGGGCAGACGCCTACCTGGATTACATCGAAGTGGTGGACTACTATGGCAGGAACCGGCAGAGCGTCATACGGGGCAGCTCGGTGAGTATGTTCCACTGCTTCCTGTCGTGTGACACAATGAGGGCATTGCTGTTCTTATGAACCGTGTGATGAACTGCATGCCAGGTACCTACCTGTCTGTCTACCTGTCTGTCAATCAATCTATTTTACATGAGCTCAATATGCACCATCGCAATGTGGATCTGATGTCTAACAGCGTTTTATTTTTTTGTTTCCGTGACACGTACACACGTACAATGAATGTGTGCCCATACAACGCGCCATTAGAATCTTAATACAACTTAACTGAGACATCATTATGAGTCATAAACCTGAAAAATACTTTTGAGAAAAAGAAAATACTCAGGCCGTTACCATTTACAGGACTTTAAGCGGAGGAGCATGAAATGCCAAATAAAATATCACTCCACTTCAGGGTACCTTTGCCTGAACCAAAGCCAACATAGTAATGTGCGACCCCAGTGAAAACCTTTGTCAGATCACATTAATATGACTAATACAATACATATATACCAACAGACCAGCCTCGTCTTAAGTGGTCCTCAGACCCCAGCAGTGAGCGTAGTATGATTTTATGCTGTAATTATCCATAAAGCACAGTAACTGTCTGTTTTTGTGTATCACTCATTGTCTGCTCTTATATTACTGGTAAATTATTGAAAGAGAGGTCTCTGTACGTTTCGAGCGGATAATTGCGGGACATGTCCTGCGAGCTGTCTGAAAGCCGCTCACACGCATGCATTGTCACTCTGTAATTATGCCTAATGCTCGCCCAGGCTTTGGGCCTAGCTTGGAAAAGTTCACCGTTCATTACATCCATGTACACCAGCATCATTTGTTCACATGACCTCAGGGATGGGTCCCGCGTACCTCCAGAGTGTTTATTACGTAGCTGTGGCCGATTTAAAGCGGAACCCAGAATGCTGTTTTTAGCTGGGATTTCTGGCACTTCTGTGATATTTGCAACACATGCATGAGCGCTAGCTGCATTAGCCGTAACAGTCCCTTACTCCACTCACGTTGGCCTTTTTGAGGCTAATACCCACTGCTGTCTGCTTCTCCTTAGCTGCATCATGTGTATATTTCAGCTCCTTCATTCTTCGCCAAGATCATAAAAGGCAGATTATGTCGGAGTGGAATGCAACAGGGTTTAGGCCATTCCAGAATGCATCTATCAATTCCAAACCAAATCAGGAAATGGAACTGGAGTTAGGACTGGAAAAAAAAACTATGGGGAGCAGAATTGGAATTAAATTCAAATTTCAAGGAGATTTAAATTCCAACTCCAGTTCTATTTTCTGATTTGGATTGGAATTGATGAATTCAGTGAATTCACTCTGGAATGCAATTGTGTCCAAAGTAAATTAACATTTATGCGCTGTGCCAGCTGAGAAATGAATACTGAATCTGATGGCGCCTTGTGTTTGTGGGCACTTTCTGCTTGGTCCTGCATACACTCTTTGGGGGCGTCGTGTGGCACAGTGGGTTTGGCCAGAAGGTCAAAAGGTCGCCGGTGCATTTTGTATGCTCAGCAGAATAATCACATCTACTGCTAACTCTATGCTGAAATGTCAAGTTTCACTCTCATATGTGTATGTTTGTGTCTTATGTGAAATTTAGTCCATTCATTCATTTCACTACACAGACTTATGTGAATGAGGCCCGTTTTGTGAATCAGTTTTACTCAGTACTGCCTTGATATGTCGCGAATGTGTCCCGGTCTGTTCATTCACTTCAAGTCTCTCTCTTTCAGGTGTCATACGTGCATGGATTAATGGTTTTCGAAGATTATCTGTTCGCCGCAAGCTCTGACCCGGCCGAGGGAGACAAAGTGGACGTCCTCCAGATTAACCGGTTTAACGGGTCAGACAAGAGGACCTTAACTAGCATGGAGAATTCAAGATGGATACGTGTATACCACAAACTGGCCCAGCCGACAGGTAAAGTGGGAGGGGACGGGAAGCAGCAGTCAGGTAAAAGGGGGTGTGGGCTGGTATGCCTGTGATCAGAAGGTTGCTGGTTCAAATCCCCTGGTCAGCAGAGTGGTTTCACCAATGGGTCCCTGAGCATGCCGCTTAACCCTGCCTACACCCTGCTTTCTTAATCGTGCATAATTTTGGATAAAAGCATTTGTTGAGTAATGTCTGGAATGCGTGGGATAATGTCTGGAATGCAGACATTATTCAGCGTTCTGTATATGTCGTTGAAAGTTATCCCAGCGAGCAGCCTGAAGCGCGATGCGCGGCTTTGGCCCAGTACTGATTTCCGCGTCTTTGCAGTGTGGAGCCATGCCTGCGAGGCCGACGCCCACGGGAGGGCGGGGGGCTGCGGCCACATCTGCCTGCTTGGCGGTAGCTACAAAGTGCGGTCCTGCCGGTGCCGGGCCGGCTTCGTCCTGGCGAGCGACGGCGCGTCCTGCAGCCGTGAGTTACAGCGTTGTGGCCTCTAGCTGCAAACATCCCTCTGGTGGCGGCAGCGTGAGCGAATATATATGCATGATACTTGCTTCCCAGGCTAGGAAATATTAGCTATTGACGTGTAGAAACACGATAGCGGAATACCTTCAGAACAAGCTGTCATGGCGATTCTGATAAATATTAGCCCCCTGCATCTGAGTCTGGAAATGTAATACACTAAAACTGAAACGGGGATGATTCATTGACAAGCAGGAATATTAAATGACTCACAGAGATACAGGCTGGCATGTCCTTCTGTTGCGGGGGTAAAGATCTCATTCTGACATTATGTCATCTCAGAATTTCATCTTATTGACCTACAACAGACATAATTCATTAACGTCTTGGTATAGTTTTGATTTGCGGACTCGTTAGTTCATTTCATCAATAAAGATGATGCAGATGTCAGTATGTGACAAGGCTCACATTACCAACAGGGTTGGAATTACAGGCTAGTTTGGCCAGGCTGAAGGAGAGCCAGAGACAGTGAAATAAGTATACCAACCTTCGAGAAGATTTTCTACAGTTCTTAAAAAAAAAAAAAAAAAAACTCTCAAATAATGTGACTCAACATCTAGAACTGCAACGCTGTACTAGAAACTGCAGTGTTGTACGCTGTTGGCCAGAAATTGCGTCTGGGACCACAAACTGCCTCTGGGGTGTGGTTCTCTCTTGGACTCTCTCTATGAGCATCTTTTCCTGAGCCAGAACTCAAACAACCCTCCCTTTATCTCTCTCTCTCTCTCTCTCTTTCTCTCTCTCTCTTTCTTTCTCCCCCCTGGGGATGCATCGAGAGGCCATTACCATCCACAGCAATCAATGTTCCAGTCAATACAAACAACATCTCCGCCAGTTCCTAATGAATTGTAAAATTAAATGTCCGCAGCATAATAAATGCCCATTTTGTGCGGGCTACAACACACACCCCCCCCCCACCCCAAGGGAGGCTTGTTTCGAACAAAGGCGTGATTGATTTGATAAGACCTAATCAGCGGAACTAATTCTTGTTTTAATTGAGGTAATGCAATTAGCTTAGTCCGCTCGCCTTAGATACATTTTGATTTCCAAAGGGTTTAAATTTCATTGCTGGAAAAAAGGGGCTAATTATGTCGATTAATTAGGTGCTGACAGTATACAGGGCGAGGAAGATTAGTCGCCGGTGGTTTGTTTACCATGCCTGATCTCACTGCCACAGGACCCAAGAACGAGCTGTTTCTGTTCTACGGGAAAGGCCGAGCGGGAATCATCCGCGGCCTGGACATCAGCGCCGGGGAGTCCGGCGACGAGCGCATGGTGCCCATCGAGGATCTCGTCAGTCCCAGGGCCCTCGACTTCCACGCCGAGACCAGCTACATTTATTTCGCTGACACAACTAGCTTTTTAATCGGTCGACAGAAAATCGATGGGACTGGGCGGGAGACCATCCTCAAAGACGGTGAGCTGTATGCCCAGCCCTTAATACACTTTAGCTCCCATCCCCCGCCTTGTTTGCGCTAGCGTGAAAGAGACAACTTCATCAAATGTACAGTAGCTTTAAACATCTTTGTTTTTTAAGCTGTGGGTGTTTCATAAATTTTTCTTGCCGGCTTTGGGATGCCTGTGAATCAGACTGCTTTATCTTGTCAGGTGAAGTGAATTTCCTCAAATGGGTCAACCTCTGCTGCTCAAACAGATTTGTGTGCCGCTGCATTTGCATGTTCTTTGTTTTTCATCCGTACAAATGATGAATCTCCTACAGAAAAAAAGCCTTCAGCCCTAAAGTATAAGAATCAGGGGAAGGGAGAGACACTAACAGATCATCCTGCACAACTTGTGTCTCAGAAAGGATAACAGCAACGTTCTGAATGTTATTCATTCCTGCTCCATAGACCTGGACAACGTCGAAGGGATCTCCGTGGATTGGATAGCAAACAACTTATACTGGACAAATGACGGATATAGAAAAACTATCTGCGTTGCCAGACTGGAGAATGCCTCTGAGACCAGGAAAACCCTTCTGTCAGGAGATATGTCCCATCCCCGAGCCATTGTGGTGGACCCCCTCAACGGGTGAGCCTATCATGTATTTATTTTACTTGTTTTTTTAATTGTTTACTGGACCCTTGTAGCCAATGTGACTCCCCCTGCTTGCCGACGTCATCTGTTTCCAAGGTATTCCCAATTAAGGCTTTACCAGTGTGACCCCTCCTTTGTAATATTTTCATAGATAAGGTAACAGAATTCCCCTCCTACTTTGAAGTCATGGTGGTGCAGTCTGGAAGTTGGTTGGGGCCCGTGTCTGTGTCTGGGTTCGACCCCCAGGGTTGGCAGAGTGATGTTACCGTGGGGCCCCTGAGTGAGACGCTTAACCCCCAATTTCTCCAGATGGCAGATCATGCTCTCTCAGTTGTGTGCTGCTTTGCATAAAAAGCTTTTGCTTATTAACCGATATTTAAGTAACAGTTGCATTACCACGACAGATGAAAATGCATTTAAATGGAGTGGATACGACTCCGCAACGTCATGTTTACGCTGGAGAACTGGAACTGCATTTATCATGTGTTTATCAGTGTTGTTCGGAACGTTTAAGGACTACCGCGAAAGTCCCATATGCAGCACCAGCATCAACAGCCTTCCAGTGAATACTTACACCAAGGATCTGTCATGTCATGTCCCCAGTGTCCCTTTTACAGTGGAGTTTTATTGGCCTTGAGTACTGCTGTTAAGCAGTGAATGTGATGGTGATGGTGACAGTGTACACATACTCGTGCTAGATGTGTGTTCAGTGTGTATGTGTGCATGTGGTAGTTGGAGGTTGTCCTTAGGTAAGCCAATGTAGATATTCGTCTTTCGTACACTGAGGCTTCATATGCTGTATCCTTCTTGTGTGTGTGTGTGTGTGTGTGTGCGTGCGTGTTTGCTGTGGGTCTACACCGAGCTTCTGCTCCTGTACTCCATCTTAAACGTAAGCAGTCATAATAATGGATTGGTGGATGGAACGGTTACTTTCATGCAATGTTTATCTAAATTTGATTTGTTTGCATTCATTGTAAAGTTTCTCTATCCCAAAGGTCTAACTTTTGCCTTAAACCTTTTAGATATGGTGTATTTCACCCAAGGATGAATCCCAGTAACCAAAGCTTGCACCAAAACACTGGATTCATGCGTTTACAGTAATCCACACACATGCATTTTCTCAGATGAAAGTGCAGCAAACATCTGGAGATACATGTCATAGTTCTCACTGGTGGCTTTTGAAAGCACATTTTATTAGTCTCTTAATCTGCTTCAGTTTCTCTCAGACGTTTGCAAGCCCACCATATAAATCTTATATATGATATGTACGTCTGAGTCTCTGTCACACACCATGATCTGACCACTTTAAATGACATGAAACACGAACATCGTTTCTTAAAATCCCTTGAGGACAGAACTTTAAACATGAGGGAGAAAACAGCATTGGATTTGTGTTCTAATTTTAAGGCAGACTTTCTTTGTTTTGCTCAGTAAAATAATCTTTTGTACTAACTGTAAAAGCCAGAAAAATAGCAAGCTGGGAAATCTATTGAGGGAGCATATGGTAATGAGGAACAGCAAATGGAGGCACACAATAGCTTACAAGCAGTGAAAGAAGGGGCTTCAGTGAAGGTCACCATTACCCAAGTGCTCACAAAGCTCCACAAAGGCAGAGCTGGCAGTTTGGTACATGGTATCCTGAGGACTCGTAGCACAGTGACTCAGCACTGTTACCTCATAGCTCCAGGTTTAGAGGCTCAAATCCCATCCCCTGCTCTCTGTGTGAATTTGCATGTTCTTCCCTCTGGGTTTCCTGGGTTCTTACAAAGACTGTGTGACTATTCCTTGTGTGTCCTGTGCCCTATGATGGACTGGCATTCCATCCAGCGTGTCCCCTGTGATGGACTGGCATCCCGTCTAGCGTGTCCCCTGTGATGGACTGGCATCCCGTCCAGCGTGTCCCTTGTGATGGACTGGCATTCTATCCAGTGTGTCCCCTGTGATGGACTGGCATCCCGCCCAGCGTGTCCCCTGTGATGGACTGGCATCCCGCCCAGCGTGTCCCCTGTGATGGACTGGCATCCCGTCCAGCGTGTCCTCTGTGATGGACTGGCATCCCATCCAGCGTGTCCCCTGTGATGGACTGGCATTCTATCCAGCGTGTCCCTTGTGATGGACTGGCATTCCGTCCAGCGTGTCCCCTGTGATGGACTGGCATCCCGTCCAGCGTGTCCCCTGTGATGGACTGGCATCCCGTCCAGCGTGTCCTCTGTGATGGACTGGCATCCCGTCCCCTGCTTTTATCCCCATGCTGCCTCTGATCGCCTCCAGGCCCCTCTATGACCCTGTAGTGGATAAGTCATATTATTTGATTGGTTAGCGCAAAATGGAAATACAGTGTTTGTGCTGAAATTGAGTGTGTTTTGGCATATTTTTGCAGATATATCGGATTTTAGCTTACTGCAGCTGCAGGACACAAGTAACCATCCGTTGACAAACAAAAAGAGTACAGCAGCATGCCACTGACATGATTAATGAAAAGGATTTCGACCAAGACTTTGTTTTTACAGTATATTGATTTCCTGCCTGGTTTCCCCTTCCTTACAGTGTAAAACACCCTGTGCCTCATGCACACGCAGAAGTCCGGCTCCCGTTCCTTGGCCTTCCCAAGTTAGGGGCTGCGAGCGATTGGCTTTGCTGCTGTCGAGGAGGCCTCCGTGGCTCCAACTCAATCTCATTATCACCTTGACGGGCAGCAACGCATGAATGCACGGGAACGCTGTCTGGCGGGAACGGTGTGATTCCCTTTTGTCCTGCTTCCCCGTCACTGACGTTTTGGCTCCGAAGTTGAAGATGGCTGAAGTTGCCTTAAAAAAAAAAACAAAAAAACAATCAGATCATGAAGCTGCTTTTCTGAGTTTGCTCCGGATGCGCTATAAACAAAGTTATTATCTCCAGACTATTCTTCTATTGACCTGCATGTTTTGCAGCGTCTCAATGAGGGAAATAAAGTGTGCTGCATATAGATGGTCTGTCACATGACCTCCTGCACAGGACTGCGAGTTGCCCATACTTTGCTGACAATAACAAAAACCGTTTCGAACATAGAGAGGATAATACCACAACACCACTGGACACGCAGCAGAACATCAGGTGGAAATAAGAGACCTACAAAATTATTTAGTTATATAATTGTATTTTTCTGGTTCTAATGATCGCTATAGAAATATGTTACAGAAGTAATATGGACAGACGGTAAATGTCACACAGTCATTCTTCTACAATAAATACCTCATTTAAAGAACTTCGCTGTTGTTTATACAACAAGGTGTTTGGTTTGTATTGCTTCATTAATGTGTTTGTGTCATTCTTATTTCATGTAGTAATGCATTCAGTATGTTGTAGTATGCTAGTATGTGGTATGATAGTATCTAGTACTGTATGTAGTATGCTAATAGGTGCTTTTCATGTTGGAGTATTTTTCCTGAGAAGACAGCTCTGAGATTTAATAGTGCCATGTTACTGATGCTGCGCCGTTTACGACAGGAAAGAGAGAAGCTGAGATTAACAGCGTGATGGGAGAATGAGTCAAATAAACTCACAAAAATATTCAGAGGAATAACTATTGTTCCAGCCACTTCCTGTTTCATGCCAAAGATGCAATAGTCCAATTCTCAAACCAGTCATTATTAATCATAGTTCTTTTGCATAATGTATTTCCTTTAAGTAATGATTAAAATGTACTCCGGAGAACAATGCAGCAAATGAAGGACCCAAAAAGGAAATAAATAATGATAATTGTAAATAGTCTGTCATGTTAGTTCTGTTTGAATGCATAAACTTGTTTATATTCAGACCTTTTATTTTAATTTAAGTCCAGTGTGACTTGATTAAAAGGCACATGCGTTAAAACTCACTTGTTATTCCACATCACAGTGTACATGCATCATATCAGTGTATTAAAACTCCCACATCGCTGTGACCCCCCCACTTCTTGGAGGCTTGTTTTTCGGGAATTTATGGAGCTTGAAAAGAGCTGCATCTTGTTTTACATTTCTGCCACGAAGAGATACATGCGATCACGCAAGGGCAACGCTACTGGGGTCTACAGACACACTGGAGTTTAATTTTATCTTTGCAGACAAGAAATCGGAGGGTAGCCCATGTTTAAGTATTTCGTGCTTTTCTGCAGCAAATGGTTCAGATGGAAAATGAGCGGTCCCTTAGCTTGTCATCGCGATGTAGTGCCTGTTGATATTTAGCTGATGCGACCCCCGGGCTGTATTTTGTGGTGTTTTTCAAACTTTCTTTGTTTCTGCATTTGTTTGTTCCTTTCTCCATCTGTTCCTCTCTGCATGTCACTTCCTGTCTCGTACGGATTAACACTTTTAACGTACCACTTTGATCCTGTCTGTTAAGCTCACAAGCCGGGCTGCCTTTAGTGAGTAGTGTCCCCTGTGCTTTGCATTATTCATGGGGTCAGTGAGACTCTATGAGCACGAGAGCGCTTGATTTGTCCCGTCATCTTCGATTTCGTGCTCGGAACCTGTCGTGGGGCTTCACTCCTTGATGAGGCGAGTGGGAAAACAAAAAAACGGAGACTTCGCCATCCAAGGGCCAAGGCTGTGACTCAAATCAAAACAGTGTCCTGCGGTCTTGTCATGTTGTCGCACACCTGTGCCAGGAAGTACTGCGCTCTGTAGGTTTCGGCCCCCTGGGGGTTCATGGACCGTCTGGCTTTAATAGTGCCCCCTGCAGTTCCCAGTCAGTGTTTTCTGCCTGCATTTCTGGTCAAGGAAATTCTTTGCATTGTAACTGTTCATTGTCATTTATACTTTATTGTTACGGTTTATTTCTGCAGAAATGCTTACTTTCTGAATGTGTGTGTAAATATGTTTACTTTCTAAATGTGTATGTGTTGTGCCATGTACACCTGCAAATTCTTTGGGATTAATAATATCTATCTATCTATCTATCTATCTATCTATCTATCTATCTATCTATCTATCTATCTATCTATCTATCTATCTAGCTGGATGTACTGGACAGACTGGGAGGAAGATGAAGTGAATGACAGCATCGGCAGGATCGAGCGGGCCTGGATGGACGGGTCATCCCGGCAGGTCTTTGTCGCATCCAACATGCTGTGGCCCAACGGCCTCTCGCTGGACCACGGAGCCGGCACCATGTACTGGTGCGACGCCTACTTCGATCACATCGAGAGGATCTTTCTGAACGGGACAGGTCGGAAGGTGAATGCCAAGGGCTGTTCTGCTGGTGTTGTCATGATGAGAATCGGAAGGCAGTGAGATGAGCACCAGAGTGTTAGACAACATCAGCCGCAAATGATGTCTCGGGAGGGCGACACCGTGTGACAAACATGATATATATACATGACCCCCCCCCCCCCAACACATACAAGCACACACAAGCAGACACAGTTTTGTAATTATATCTCCGTGGGGACTCTCTATTCATTTCTATGGGGAAAACTCTAATCCCAACATGACGACCTTAATCCCTTAACCATAAGTAACCAAACAAAATATGAGACTTTTGGCATTTTTAGTTTTTTGATTACTTTCACAGATCTTTGTGGAGACCTAAAAAATGGTCCCCACAATGTAATATAATCCACATATACACAGACACACACACACATGTAATAGTCACTGTTTAGAACTGCAGTCGTTTTATGTCTATAGCTTGATATATTTCCTGTTCAGGTTGTGTACAGCGGAAAGGAATTAAAGCACCCATTTGGGATTTCCCATTACCGGACACACGTCTTCTGGACCGATTACATGAATGGTTCCATTTTCCGGCTGGATCTTTCATCTGGGAACATCACACTCCTGAGGAGCGAAAGGCCCCCGCTCTTCGCATTGCGGGTTTACGACACTCAGAGTCAGCAAGGTGAATGGCCGCTGCCTGATGCACAAATCTGACTTCTGACCCCAGGAACATGGGTAGGGCCTGATGCACAAATC
>JAODKE010000037.1:3311092-3323165 GCA_026779605.1 Mormyrus hasselquistii
GGGCCCAGTTTAAAAAGAAAGAGGGTTTTTTGGGGGGGGTTTTTTATTAAAAGGGGGGGGGGGAAAAGGGGGGGGGGGGGGGGGGGGGGGGTGTTCTTACTTTTGTAAAACAGTCCTCTCGGGTTTATTAGACTTGCAGATTGTGTTTGGACACCCTGACGATAGAAGCGGTGTCATTGCAGTCAAGGCCTGGATTGTCTTTAAATAAAAGCTGAACACTCTGGAGCCCTGCTGTTTGCGGCATAATTGGGGCTGACCTAGAATGTTCTTACTGTTTGGGAGTATCTCTCATTATTATTACTTTTTTATTCCCTTTTTCCGCGCGACACGATAAGTTCAGAGATGGTCCGGGGAGTTAAAAATGATGCGCCCCTCCTGAGACCTTCCGGTGCACAACCGCTGAACGTCCTCGCCTCATTATTAATAAGTAACTGTAGCGTATGTGATCCGTCTTGGTGTCACACTCTTTATGATGCTATTCTTGAACTCGTGGCATAGATCTCATAGCCGGTGTGGCCTCTCCAGGGATTTTGGGGGGAGGAGGGATAGGAGTTCTGGCCTGTGAGTCACATGTCTCCCACCCCCCAAAGTGACTGGGACTGAGGGGGTAAGGGGGGCAGAGGTCTTCTGACAATTGAATGCGATTTTCCCAGAAGCTGAGTCATTTTCCGTCTTTGCAGAAATCTATTATGCGGTTTTTGTATAAATGATTCATGCTGGGTATCGACGGTTAGCATCAGTGACTTTTTGGAGCGATACGACTGCCGTTTGGCTCCAGAGCGGGGGCTACGTCCCGAAGGGCGTCTGCGTGTTGCTGGAAGGATTCGCGTACATTTAATGAGCAGCCGTGCAAGTCGCCGCAGTGCTTAATCAGTCGTGCACATTGTTCCAGATTCCCTGCTTATGATTTTTGATGCACCTCGTGATTACGTAATGCGAGATGCCGTGTTGTGGAAAACCCCGAAGCTGTCACTCCCAGGCTTGCGGTAATAGGTCAGAGCTCATGTGAACAGATTTGATGTTTCTTAGTGCTTCTGGGCTTCTCCTCCTCGAAATGGTGGTGTAAAATTATGTTTTTGTGAGGCCTGTGTCTGCTGTCTCAGTGTCCACATTTTCTCACCAGTGAAAAGCGATCACAAATTCCCGCCGCCACTCCAGGTAAAATCGGCTGCTGAACAGCAAAAGGGATGATAAAAAGCGAGATGGCGGGGAGGCCCATGATGCCTTGACCTGCCCTCCCGCTGCATCTCCATGCAGAGCAGGACACCTCGCATTCATCCAAAGCCTGTGCTGAAATGCCCCTTTTCTTCAGAAACAATATCTTCCTCCCTGCCATGATGGCCTGTCTCTGTTGACGTGACTTGTTCCCTTGCTTCCCCCCAGACGAGTGCGCCCTCACTAATGGCGGCTGCAGCCATCTGTGCGTCGTGGTCCCTGGGAGGGGTCTGGCCTGCTCCTGTCCACTGGGCCTCCGCCTGGGCCCGGACAACCGCACCTGCGAGCTGGTGGATTACTGTGGCCGGCACCTGCGCTGCAGCCAGGTCTGCGAACAGTACAAGACCACCGTCAAGTGCTCCTGCTACCCAGGCTGGCGCCTGGGGCCTGACGGCGAGGACTGCCACAGTACAGGTACCTGGGTCCAGAGGGCAGGGCAGGGCGGGGCCTGATGTTGAGGACTGCCACAGTACAGGTACCTGGGTCCAGAGGGCAGGGCAGGGTGGGGCTTGATGTTGAGGACTGCCACATTACAGGTACCTGGGTCCAGAAGGCAGGTGGAGTGGGGCAGCGAGTATCACAGGCAGCCTTATCATATGTGTAACAAGTTTCTGATGTAGTGAAAAGTAAACCATCAAAATAAACTTTCATAATCTGGTTTATGCTGTACCGTGTTGTCAGAAGGTCACCGGTCAAATCCCTGGGTTGGTAAAGTGATGTCACCATTGGGCTCCTAAGCAAGTCCCTTAACCCCCAGTTGCCCCGGGGACTGTCTGACCCCACTTTCTCAGAAATGTAGGTCGGCATGGAAAAAAGAGTCTACTAAATGAGTGTAGATGTCTTATTAACCAAAACTTAGCAAATTAAAAATAGTCTTGATGTGGGATATTAGGCATTTCATTCTGTCTTCAGTCTGGCTGGAATGAAAATTTGACATTGGTTTTTTTTTTTTTTTTTTTTTAAGTTTTTGTACAGTAGAATGTTTTTTTTCCCCAAGCCTGTCTGTATTAATTGTCCTTTTAGACGTTTTCTTTATGCATTGTTTAGCTAAATAGCTGATGTCATGTTGCTATTTGCATCCACCCCAGAAAGCAATGCTAATTTTCACCCAGTGGGCTCAGCCTGTAGGAAATAAAAGTGGTTTACTTCACGAACATAAAATGGAGAATGATTTCAGGTTATCTACTTTTGACTCTCTCTCTCGGATGGTAATGCTTTAAATCCTGTTTGTTTACATCTTAACTGATGTTGTGTGCCAAAAAGAACATTTATTCTGAGGATATACTTCATTCATCCATTCATTTAGAGTTTATATTCCCCAGTTCCACCACATGGTAGGCAATTCGTTGTGTTTCTGTGGGTCTAACAGTATCACAAGCAGAGGGAGTCTTTAAATTGAATGTGAATGTATGGTTTGGGTTTGTTCAGTGGTGCTATGGAGACCTATTTGAATATCACAAACAGATTCTCACCCTAAGGCCACAGGCTTTGTTATTCTGTTGCTTCCTCTTCGAGAGACAATTTCAAGCTCGTAATGTTTCAAGTATGTTAAAGACAGAGTATGGTTATACTGAGAATTATTATGCTGATTACTTTCAAAAACTCATCATTTGCTGGTATACGATGGATGAACTCCTTTACAGTTAACTGATGTAAGTCTTCCTCGGTGCCTCAGTAAAGATGTGGCATTCTGCTCATTCAGAAATCTTCACCATATGCAGCTGCTGTTCTGCAGCATCGCACTTCTTAAAGGCATTTTGTGAATTGGACACTGTGCTCAGAAGCCCCAAATTTATTTTGTACTTTGCTCTCACTGTATTTCCCCATTCCTTCTTCCACTTCTTAAAGACTTTTTATGCCATTTTTTACTTTGCTTCTGTTATGTCTCCTCTTACCTTCTCGCAGATCCCTTTGAGGCTTTCATCATCTTCTCCATCCGTCACGAGATCAGACGGATAGACCTCCGCAAGCGAGATTACAGCCTCCTCGTTCCTGGTTTAAGAAATACCATTGCCCTGGACTTCCACTTCAATCAGAGTTTGCTCTACTGGACTGATGTTGTGGAGGATAAAATTTACAGAGGAAAGCTTTCAGAGAGCGGAGGTATACAGTTGTAGTGTAAACACAGCTTTTTTCTTGGAGATTAACTGGTATTTAATCTGTGAATCGTTGCTGGTATCAGTATTAAAATATGTACGACCTGGTACACTATGGAAAGTGAGCCATTGTTCATTAATTCAAATCACAAAATTAAATTAAAGGAAATCAATACAGGGACTGAATGGAATGTTACTATACTATAGGCATCTGGTAGTGTGAATGAATTGCAGTTAAGGTGGAGTTTGATTAATTTGTATTCAGTGTTTCATTTTCATTTTGGGGGTGTGTGGTGGGCCTGGCTTTTAGTTTCTGACAAGAGGGTGCAGTGACTCACTTGGTTTGCTTCCAGTTCTTTGGTACAAGTAACTGTCTTGTGTTTTTGCGAATACTCCGGCTCTCTGTAAAAAGCCAGCAGCAAGTGTAGATAATTGCAAGCAGCTGGATTCATGTTTAATTTAATATTTAATAAAACACTCGGGGAGACTTTGCTTCAATTAGTCAATTTGTTCTCCTTGAGATTTTGACATTTCCTGGAAAAAAGGGAGGAGATTCACATGGGTAGCTCTGGGAGCAGCTTCCTCGTCCTGGGATGTGGGCTGTGATTTAAAGCCGTCACTAGGTGGAGGGCAGATGTTCAGATCCCAGCTGACTTTATTTATCTAAGACACAGCCGGTGCACTTCACAGGCGTGACTGGCATTGAGGTGGTGGTGCAGCACGGCCTGGCCACACCGGAAGGACTGGCCGTCGACTGGATCGCTGGGAATCTCTACTGGATCGACAGCAACTTGGACCAGATCGAGGTGGCCAAGCTGGACGGCACCATGCGGGCCACGCTGATCGCTGGTGGCATGGAGCACCCACGTGCTGTTGCCCTGGACCCTGCACACGGGTACCTTTCCACTTGCATCCAACATCGATGCTTGCATGCAGCACCCCCTGCTGGCCGGTGGCTGCACTTGCCTATCAGTCCACTGTCTTAGCTTTTGTCAATGCTTAATTATTGGGCATGCTCCATTTATAGCTCTTCCTGTAAAGCTTCCTGACATTTCTGAACAAACATTAAAAACAATTCAAAGATGTCCCTCCTGCATTCTATGGGCTCAATTCTTCTTTTTGTTTTGGTAAATAGGGCGACAAATTTTCTTAAAGTTAGAGAAATATGAGTTCGATATACAGACAGAAACTCTAAAATAGGTTTTAAATGCTGGTACATTCAGTTATATAATTGAATTATGTTTTAATTCTGACGGTTTACAGTGGCTAAATTCTTTAGGGGCACATTGCATCTTTGATGTGATTGCTTCAAGGGAAAGCTGACATTATTGATCTGGGGGTCTGATCTACAAGCGGGGGGGGGTTGGGCTTCAGCACCTACCCCTTTCCTCTTGGGTACCCCAATTGCCCTTTTCTTGAGGCATTTTTTTTTTTTAATGTGTGTGCGCGTGTGGAGTCCCAATAACATTTAACTATTAATCACAATTTTGCAAAATAAAAGGATCTGGCTTGCATCAGTCACATGATGACCATTAACCAATGCTTATCCTTGATGGTGGAGCACGCTGGTTATGAGCCGGGAACGAGCTTGCAAAGAGCATGCGCGTTTTTTGCCGGCGTGGTGGTGCAGAGCTGTAGGGGAAACACACAAATTAGTTGGGAGACGCAGATTGATGCAACAAAAACCAGTAAGTAGGGTGTACGGCGTGCACTATAGTCTATAGCACACTGGAGTATTAGGTTATTATGTACATGTTGTTAAGTTTTTTTGTGGCAACTGACGCTGTGTGTGCACAGTGTGCAACAGCGCAACAAAACATTACTTGTCCTTTTATTAACTGCACAATGTGGTCATTAGCCGCTAGCTAACTGGGTAAGGATGTCATAGGTCTGTAACCCTGTCCACTGTTTTAGGTGCCTTTCTAGAGAGCTTTTATTTCACTAAAAACTATCTAATGTGCATAGCCACATAATTATGGATTATTATATTTACACGCTGTATTTTAAAGAAAGTACATTAAGAAACCGATATTAGATTTATATTTCAAATATGACAAAATGCTGATTTTACAGCAGCAAAATTATTGTATCACTACAGTTTAAACATTTAATAAGCTTACTGCCTTGCAAAGAGTGGATAGTCAAGCGAACTGAATCATCATAAATACATTATTTTATATTTATTACTTTATTTTTTTCTTCTTATTGCTTTATTATCATAGCACAAGAAATAAATAATAAGGGATGGATTCTGCTTTGCATTGTCTCCAACGATGACAGTGATATAGTACGATGACATATTAGATCCTTGATGAATGTGGATTGTTGTTATACAGCCTGGTTCTATGTGGCCCCACCCGCCCCTTCGAACATCTCTGCACGTCCCTGGTCTGATCACACGAATGCCGATATCGATGTCCACTGGGGGCCTGTCCTACCAAGCTGTTCTGCCGTGGCCTGTTCAGAAGATGGCACCCGCTTGCAGCTTTCCCCTGTTGAACGATGGTGTCCAGTGCCACTAAAGCTTATTAAGGCACCTCTATGTCCCCCCTTCACTAACAGAGTACACCCCATTGAAATTGATTAAATCAAGGGCACATGCAGTACACTGTTACATAATAGTATTTACAGTCATTTAATATCTTAGTTGTTTTTTTCCTGGATGCCGATTTGTCTTTTATGGTAGAGATTCTCTTATTGTCTGGCTGAATTTCGAGATTCATTTTAACGCAGGGGGCCTGCTATGCTTAACTCTTGGATGCTGCATCCATTGAAACAAACACTGAAAGGATTTTAAGCTGCTGGGATACATTTTTATACTGATAGGGGCTGGTTCCAAGCTAGTTACATTTTGGGCCCTGTTTGGTTTGCTGGAGTAGTTATTCCTTTGTTAAATTCTTAACAGCTCTTAGGGCTTCAAGCTGGATACATCTTGGTAAATGGGACAAATTTCTGTCCCCTAAATGGGGAAACTGTCCCGGCCATTTGCTTGCCCATCGGCCTATTTTCGTTAATTCACTGAATATAATATTATCATGCTGTTAAATCGCATTGAAGTGCCACTGGCTAAACTCTCTGGTGACCTGCCCTACCTATGCCGAGTTAAAAAAAAAAAGTGATTTCACAAAGTGTTTTGAAAGGTCATTCAATGAACAAGACATCATAATATATCCTATATTAGAGTTCAATTTATACAGGCCTGCGTACTTGAGGTTTGATCCATAGGATACTGATTTTTTTTTTTACACACTTTCCATTTGTCTGTCCACAATTAAATGGTCATTATGACTTGACCTGAGCAAACCATGAAGCTGTTGTGTTAACCCACATTATGTTTTTGTTTATAGTATCCTGTTCTGGACGGACTGGGATTCCTCTTTCCCTCGCATCGAAGCAGCCTCGATGAGCGGGGAAGGACGCCATGTTGTCTTCAAAGACATGGAGATAGGTGCGTGGCCTAACGGACTGACACTGGATCATCTAGAGAAGAGAATCGTGTGGACAGATGCACGGTAAGCTGAAGAGCCGTCTTTATGTCAACGTTTACCTACCTCTTGATAGCAGGAGAAGGTCAAGCATGAAAATCATCATTAGGGTAAGAAAGGGATAACTTCAAGTCTGCTTTGTTATGGTACTCACGGTTTTATAGGGGGGGTACACATTCTGTCCCAAATTCATTACCATTAGTACATTCTGTACAAATGCACAATTTCATCTGATTGAGTTGACTTGATGAACAGTTAATGAATTGACTGAGCTAGATGTTGGATTTTGTTCCATACAAACCATGATCAGACCATGCAAACTAATTTGCCAGTCAGTGGCAAAACACAACAGGTAGTTTTAGCTATGTTTGGGATACTGTAATTCCCTGAGAACCTGCCCATGTTATGTACCCTTTTCAGGACTTCATGGTCATGTATCTACCTATAGTATTCATCTTCCCAGCATGAAGATACTGAGCCTTGAAGGCTGATGTTTATCGTCCTAACAGGTCTGATGCCATATACTCCGCCCTCTACGATGGCAGCCGAGTCATTGAGATCCTCAGGGGCCACGAGTACCTGTCTCATCCCTTCGCCGTCTCCTTGTTTGGGGGCAACGTGTATTGGACTGACTGGAGGACCAACACACTGGCTAAGGCCAACAAGTGGACAGGCAGCAACGTGACGGTGATCCAGAAGACCAGCGCTCAGCCCTTCGACCTGCAGATCTACCACCCGAGCCGCCAGCCGCAAGGTGAGCACCAGCCGACGTGGAGTGGAGGTTACCTTGGGAACAGGAAGGAGGTCTCGGGGCCTCATAAATGCAAAATACATTATTAGCGAAATGAGCACAACCCAGGCATTGGCCACATAAGGTTACCAGGGCGCTAAAAATGGAAACAGATGCTGAGCCGAATGATATTTTCAGAATAAATAGACTTTTCACAGCAGATAAATCTCCTTCCTGCACTCAGTTCTCGTCTCAGTATCCTCCAGAAGTGAACGTTCCTCCAGGGCCAGAAGGCAACACGAGCTGAACATCTGTTCTGGCCGGTGCATCATGTTAGCCTTTTGCAGATATCCCGTTACCCACAGGAAGGGTCCATGTCAGGACTGACCACCCGCACAGTGTATGATGTACTTTCGGCCGCCAAAAATGCATCGTATCTGGTTGAACAACGGCACCTGGAACATGAGGATATCCTGTTAGCAAAGTTACATGAAATTCCCACACGGACCGCCAGATGCATGATACAGAAAGAAAAAAGAAAAATATTGATCATTGAATTAGTTGTTTTCTGGAACTGACTCAAAGCAGCACTAAGGTGTGAATTAGCAAATCAATGTGCTTCACATAACAGTTTAAGGGCTTGTGAATGCAATTCAGGTCTTGAGCCTCGGCTTTGCTCAACACTGCGGTGTAAATAACTGATGGTGGCCCTCTAATACGCAAAATTGTCAAAAACCTATTAGTAGCATTTAGCGAGATTCTTCAGTGAATAACTGAAAAAGTGGCCATGCTATTAGCAAGGTGTTTCCAACAGAAAGTCTGTTTCTCTTTTCCGTCTTCGAAGGCCAAGCCCAACAAATAGTTGAGTCTTTATCCCGTCAGGCCATTTTTCTGGCTCAGGATAACAAGAATTAGCCTACAATTCAGGGGATTATAAAGTGGACATGGTCACAGCTACAGCTTACCATTGAGCATAGACTGGCAAGCTTTGAGCCACCAATCAGCTGTTAGGAAGCGAAGCCAGGGCCCCAGACGAGAGAAAAAAAAAACTTTAGGAGCCATTTGCTCCTTAACCCAAAATATTTAGGAGCCAGATGCTTTTTTATCGAGCCATAATCTCCAGCACATGCAGAAATGTGAAATAAATAAAAAATACTAACATGGGACATTTTGTCTCTGGTCTACCTCACACTGCCTTTTCTTTCTCTTATCTTAGCTATCTGATCTGCCGACTATTGCCTTTTGCATTCTTATACATAATAATGTAATAATAAATGATACAGAAATATGCAATATATAATATGAAATATATAAGCAAGACAGCTGGGCCGTTGAACATGAAGTATACACAAACATTGAAATATTAATTAAAATTCACCCATATAGAAATTTTGAAAACAAAAGGGTGTTGCTTGCTTTTGTTGAAGGATGTCACAGCAGCAAAACTGAACATAAAGCTAACTGTGCTGCCGTGTCATTGTAATGGCTTAAACCCGAAACCACTTTCGGGCATACCTCTCACTGATCTATACTGAAATATTCCAGAAGGCGGGTTTGAGTTTAAACCTGAACACCAACACTGCAGTAAAGATAGCTTTGTATGCAGTTTTCTGGCTGTAATATCTTTCATTGTTTGTAATATTTTCCATTGTTTATGTGTGCACGTCACGTTCAATAGTATAGCTATCATGCTTAAAGTCACTTGCAGTGAATGGAGAAAGTGCAAACACATAATATGCAAGTTCCTTGGTGTGCATTGTCCCCCCAAGTTTAATGCTTACTGTAAAGCATGCCTTAGAGGAAGAGTGTCAAACTCCCTTCCCCAGGGGCAGGAGCTCTGTGTATCTTAGTTCTTTCCCTGTTCCACTGCAAATGATTCAGCTCAAGAGCTGTGTGGTAATTAGCACAAGGAGGTGCAAGGACCTCAATCAGGTGTGTTAGACAAGAGGAAACTCAAGAAATGTGCTGGGCTTCCAGGACTGGCGTCTGATATCCCTGCCTTAGAGGATATGTCTGTATCGTTTAGGTTTATACTTATTAGTACATAAATAAATTCTAAATATTTGCACTTTAGATAGACACAGTGCAGTTTTTAATGGTAATACAAAAGTATTGCGGATTTTCGCAAAAGTAAATCCCACCTTTGCAAGAGTCCATTTTTTCCCCAACCATTGATTCCCTTACAGTATGCCCCTCCTGGAGCTCCATACTCTCTGCGACAGGCTGGCAGATAGCATGGAGAGTTTCCAGGGCAACAATTTGACAAAACCCGCCCAACCTGTCCGTGTCCCTACTTAGTCCATAGCCCCATTGGTACGGTAGTAAGATTAAAGATGCTCTATATGGCTGCCTCCGGTGGTTGAATATATTCCCCTTTTACTGGTGATCGTTTCTTGTTTTTCGCTTAAACAAACAGGTCTACCTGTAGGCCTCCCACTCGCTGGCACGATGGCAGGTAATAATTAATTAAAAAAGCAGAAGCGCTGGTGTAAAAGTGCTGAGTGACTTTGTTTGGACAGATATGCGTTTGTTCACGATGCCTTGTTTGACAGATTAGCTCAGTGCGAAAGTCATTAACGTCTGCAAACCTGCACAATGCAGCATATTTACATTGGCAGGCAGCTTTTAATTGCTGTAAAAGGCATTTTTATCTGTTTGTTTAAAATGACATAATTTTATCATGGTACTTCTAAGGAGTAACACATAAGCGTCTAATTGCCTTTATTGGTTCAGTTAACCAGTTATTAATTGCTGGCTTGTATTTGTAATGTTTAATGAATAAATACATACTTTCATTCTTTGATCGTGATCCAGCTAGGTATTCCCATTGGATACCAACTGTCAAGATTATGCGATATTTATTACTTTGCAGCGTATTACATTATTAAATTATTACCAGCTCTACAAGGTTATATAAAAGTGAGTTACTGCAAGTAAAAGTCCCCAGTAGGACTAATAGTCTTGAAGTATTTCAAAGGTCTGTCATTCCTTGCCTTTACAATACAATATAATGTCAGGAAATATGGCTTTTCGTCTCAAAGAACAATAAAAAAAGGACTGAGAATGAATGCATAATGAAATATGGTGCCGTTCACTGCATTGCGTTTACATTGGCCTGCAGATATGGATCTTGCTTATTTATTTATATGTATTGTTTTTTCTTAGTTTTACTTTTTCGAAACATTTGCTCAGGTCAACATTTCTTTTTTATGAAGTTTCTAGTTAAGGTAAATCACTATGACTGAGAAACAAAGCTAGGATGTTCAGTTTTTTTTTTCTCTTATCTTGCTACTTACATACACAGCAGCAGTGTCTGTGATATACAAAGGTGCGGTGCTTAGCATCATAATAACTGCATCCAGGTGTAGTAAGCTCAGGCCACGTGTCTCTGACTCTTTCACGGTGCACAATGCCATACTTCACAAATCTGCCTTTAATAAGTCCCAGCTATATCGAACCTGTATCCGCTCATTTAGATGTTTCTGCCCATCCGCACGCATTAGTGAGCTCATTTCCTTTATATCACTTCAGATACCCAGAAGATTGAGGCATGGAGAGCTTCCAATATTATAGAAGTTAATTAACAGCCGCCCCCTCCTTAAAGAGCTTTGAGACCACTGTGCACAGGATAAGTGCGGGGAAATTAAGCTACCGCATAACGGATCCAATAAGTGTGTCTAGTCCAGCCTAAAGAGCCTTTTGGGGAATAGACTTGCAACCAGAGTCCAAAATACCAACGGCAGCCAGTCAAGGAGAATTAAGACATCTTGGAGACGTCTGGGTCCATTCTCTGACCTATTGCAGACATTAATTAGGCATAACTGATTGTTTATACAAAGTTTGTAGTCATTGCGCTCTGAATTAGCAATTAATATTATGGCGAATCTGACGAGTGATGGTTCATTTTCTATAACCTCACATGCAGTGCCGCCATGGGGAATTACGGTAGTAAATCAATATGCGATTATAACCTTTAATTCTAAGTACCGTTACTTAACGGAAACTCTAAAAGCAAATAAATTGCTGCGAATCACTTAGGCAACAACAGTGCTTCTGAGTAGGGAAAACTGTGGTCAGTGATTAAACACCAAAATGATTTGCTGATCTAATGCACTTGCAGTCCAGTTAAACTTTACATTCTTGTTTAACCTGCCTAAGCAACACGGTATAGTCAAGTTCTGTTTTAATAATATTAATAGGTGAATGAGTCAGTTTTACCCATAATGCAGCCAAGTACCAGGAGGTACCTAAAGCTAAATTAATAAACATTTACATTTCACATTTACATTTACAGCATTTGGCAGACGCCCTTAGCCAGAGCGACTTACATAAGTGCTTAAGACTTTGCTATGAATTTTCCTCGATACTAGCTCAGTCGAACCAAGGCTATGAATACACTACGTGGGGTGGATGTGGATCCTTTCCATGTGACCTGGTATGATCGGCCGTCGAGGTAGGATGCAAGCCATCGCCAAGCCAAGCCACCAATACCAAGACTCCTAAGGGTAGACAGGAGAGTCTTGTGGTTGACCGTATCAAATGCTGCT
>JAODKE010000037.1:3331400-3342009 GCA_026779605.1 Mormyrus hasselquistii
ATTGTACTGCTGACATGTGAGCAGCTGTACCTAATAAAGTGGCCAGTGAATGTACTGTATATACAGGTGAGAGTGAATCATTCGTCCAGTGCCCTGAGCATTTTTCTGAGGTTAAGGGCAATGACCTACGGCTCAGCAGAAATCTGCTGATCATGGGTTTTGAACCGGTGCCCTTCTGTCCACAGGCACACATTCACCTGCTGCATTGAGAGGTAGCATTACAAAGACACATGTGACTATTTCAGAGGTCCTTGGCCCTTCCTTCAGCCGAGCAACCTTAAGAATCATCATCTGTGTCTCTTCAAAAGGTTTCTCTTCAAGTGTTCAAACAATATTTAATTTATTCTGACTCTTTCGTTTTTGGCCCAAGGTCAAACCTTCAGTTTCTCAGGTATATCGACCCTGTTATGTTTCCAGCCATGTATTTATACCATAAATCATCTTGACATGCCTTACAGAACCTTAAGAAAAAGACAGTTTTTAAAGCACCTTTGATTATAAGTGCATGTAGCTTTAGGAAGGGTTTACATTGATTGCTTGTTTTGAGGTCTCCCCAGTCTATGTTTTCAGCATTGTATACTCTGGTGTGTGGGTGACCTGGTACACTGCCACAAACCACTGTCCTCCCTGGCTTTGAATAATGACAGAACTTACTAGATTGATTCTCTTTCTTACAGACTGCTCAGTGTAAGGTAGTGCTCAGCTCCGGAGTTGAGGGTCTGAGTTCCCCGCCAGCTGTGTGTGGGCTTTGTGGTGTCCAGGGTGTCCTCATGCTCTAACCTACTTGGCTTAGGCGCCAGACGGGGGTGGGTTTGTTGTTTCTATGGTTCCACACCCCCACCCCTGCCGCTGGCTCAGGGCCTTCCGTGGACCTGTACTATGCAGGTGGTTGAATGATGGATAAATTTCCTTTTAGTAATTATATATAATAAGTTAACAAATACTAGCAGAGGCCAAAGTGCTTATGGAAACGTCTAGTCAGATGAGCCAGTTATAAAAAGGCTGCTTTACCTGAATGCAAAAATAGATTTTAAATTAAAGTTTCATTGTTATGTTTGCATCTTGATAAGCATGGAAAGTCAATAATGTAGTCCAATAATAATTATAGTTATTAATGAGATAAAATTAATAATTAATGTTATGATGCATTTTTTAATTTTTATTTTAATTATCTCAAATAACAATAAATTAGTCATGCAAAAAATAAAAAGAATATGGCTAAAGTATAACATTTCGACTGGCAGAATTGGACCAGAAAATTAAATACCATGTATCTGATTTCTTAACCCGTAATTTACTCATTTTAAACTATACAATAAACATGTTTTGCTTATGAGGTTAATCCTGGTAATCAACCTACAGTAGGAAGCTGAAATTTAGCTGGGGTTGAACTGAAGGTGAGGTAGACAAGGTGCCTATGGGTAGAGATATGAAGATGTTTCTTTGTGGTTGTTTATAAGATCAGAATAAATCATCAGGCAGTCAGAATGGTACTAACATACTCATTACTAGCTTGTAGCCATTGGCTTGTGAGATATGCTCGTGATAAGCATCTAATCAGACATTCTGCTCGACCAGGCTTGTCGATCGACTATGCTGCCAACAAGCTCTACTGGATCAGCTCCGGCAACAGCACCATCAACAGGTGCAACCTGGATGGCAGTGGCCTGGAGGTCCTGGAGTCAGTGAAGAAGCAGCTGGTGAAAGGCACCGCCCTCGCCATCATGGGTGAGTGGCCCTTTACCTGGCTTCTCATGTCAGCCATCAATTAAGAGCTCAGGGGATAGATTTACCGGTGCTGGGAAGTGGGCCTGAATTAAGTCGTTTGGTTAGCGCTGAGACAGCCACATTGACAATGCGCCTGGCTGCGTGTGAAATGGTGCCGTCGGGACATAACACAATTACGATCATTTGCAGCCCATTTGGCCCTGTCATTAATATCAAACCTTTCAGTTCATTTGAGGACTGTTGTAGTTATCATAATGACATGTTTTATCTTGGTGATGATGATTGACCTTCTCCCTTTGGATACAAAACACTGGCTATTACACTTTTATTGGGTTTTGGGACCGGACTTTCACCTCAGACACTTATATCTATAATGCGTTAACTCAAAAAGTATTTTATGCAAACTTTGCAGACCGTTTATATGGGTTAACTGCTGAAACTCAGATTTTGAGACAGATTGCACCAGTATTCTAGGATCACTTCGTAGTGACAGCAAAGGGAAGGGTGATGGCAGAAAGCACTTAATCTTGTGAACTCAAAAAGTATTTGATGTATCTTATTACCACTTCATAAAAACATGATATGGATAAAGACATATGGGGCAAATGCAAAAGACACTTGAGCTTGTGAATACGGTAACCCTGAAAGTGTTTAATGGATCCATTGTATAGGTGTTGATCTGGGACCTATTTCATTTAGTGACAAATTGCACCACAATTGGAGCAGTGCTACTTAGCAGTGGCACATGAAAGGACTGCCAAAGTTTCCCATCACATGAACCTAATTACATTGAGACAAGTCACACAAAGTTGGGCTTTTAATAAAGATTAAAATAAGGAATGTTGTTCCTGGTACTATGAGGAGTGTAATGCTTATGGGTTGCCGGTGTTTGCTGAGGATGTTTGATAGTGTTGATAGAGTCATCTAACTGGTGCTTCCTTTGAGTGTAAGGGGGGTAACTCTTCTGATTAGCCAATGTTTGCTGAGTACATTTGTAGTGTTGATAGAGCCATCCACCAGGTGCTTCCTGGGACTATGAGAAGTGTAACACTTACAGGTTATTAGTGTTTGCTGAGACCATTTGTATTGTTGATAGAGTCATCTAACTGTTCTTCCTTTTACTGTAAGGAGTCTAACTCTTACGTTTTGCCCGTGCTTGCTGAGGCTATTGGTAGCTTTGATGAGGTCAACCACATGGTGCTTCCTGGTACTTTGAGGAGCGTAAGGCTTATTCTGTAATTGTTTACAATTGTGCCCAGTGGTTCTCCATACACTGATTCAGGCAATCTGTCAATTCCAGTCTCTCATCATACAGGCCTGGTTAGAATTATTGGCACCTCTCAATTTTAAATGCAGATTGTAGAATATCTTCAGAAATAAATGCAATTGAACCATCAGATTTTTTAATAAAATGTCCAAAGCTATTGAAAAGGAAAAAAAAAATTGTCAAATAGTGCTGGTAGTGTCTGCCACTCATCCATTGCTATGCATTCAAGCTCTCTTAGGTTTGCAGGAGTCCTTTCTAATGGCAAATTTCAGCTCTCTGCAGAGGTTTTCAATGGGATTTTGGTCAGGACTTGTTGCTGCCCAGTTTAAAACAGTCCATCTTTTCCTTTTCCACTATTCCCTTGTACTGTTGGATTTGGGGCGCTGACCTGCTGAAACACTTTCACCTCAGACCTAGTTTTTGGACGCTGAATAACAGATTTTGCTCTAAAATGCCTTGGTAATCTTCTACTTTCATTATTCCTTTGGTACCTTCAATGGCTCTGGTACCGGAAGCAGCAAAGTAGCCAACAACATTATAGAAGCTCCACCATGTTTTTATTGTAGGTAGGGTGTTCTATTCCTTTTGGGCTTCATTCTGTCACCTATAAACAAACTGCTGCATTATATTCACAAAGGGTTCTACTTTGGCTTCATCTGTCCATAGAACATTATCCCAGAATGACTGTGACTTATCCAAGAAAGTTTTTGCAAACATGAGTCTTGCCTTTTTGTGCTGTTCTTTCAACACTGGTGTCCTCCTTGGCCTCCGTCTGCAGAGTCCTACTTGGTTTACTGTGCAGCATATGGTACCGCCAGAAACCACCACTCCAGATTGCTCCAGGTCAGCCTGGAGCTCTTTAGATGTCTTCTGTTCTATTTTTTCCACAGTCTGCACCAACCTTCACAGACTCCTCTCACCGAGTATCTTTTTTGCTGCACGTCTTGAAAGCATTTCAACAGTTTTATAACTTGAAACAAGTTCTTTGGCGATCGCC
The DNA here is from genome assembly GCA_026779605.1 of Mormyrus hasselquistii. Classification (NCBI taxonomy): domain Eukaryota; kingdom Metazoa; phylum Chordata; class Actinopteri; order Osteoglossiformes; family Mormyridae; genus Mormyrus; species Mormyrus hasselquistii. The sequence goes on from JAODKE010000037.1 coordinate 3,335,393, forward strand.
TTGTAAACTTTGGAATTGTTATGCTTTTTGAGAATAGCAGTTGCGGTGCACTCAGTTACCTCTCTTGTCTTTGTCATTGTGAAAAAAAAACTGGAAGCAATCAATCCTTTTTTATGTAGTAAAATCTTCATTCAGTGCTTAATTCATAATGTGAACAGTGAAGATTAAGCACATGCAAATTTTATTTGCTTCTTAGTTTGAGAAAATAATTTTAAATATTAAAATTGGTGTCAATTACTGTATCCAGCATATATTTTATGTGTATAGGCCATGCAATGTTTTCACAAGCGTCACAAAGTAGTGTGTGGGTTCGTTATGAACCACTGTACTCAACATGAATTTTTAGTATTACAAGTTTTATGGCAGTCTTTTCATAAGTATGAGTTGTCTAAGTTCTTAACCTGGGGACAGCCTATAGTGGGGAAACTTTCAGAATAATTTCGGAGAGAATTGGGGTTGATTTTCATGTGCAAGGTCATGTGACCTACTTAGATTTTTCGGTCAACTGATTCATTTAGAACCACTAACCTGAAGACTTTATTTTTCTACTTAGCTGCAAGCCTGTTTATCCACAGGCCTGTAGGCCATTCTGGTAGACGTCGGGCAGCTTTTCTAAAAAAAAATCCCGTAAATGTAAAAGGGGGGTGTGGGGGCAATGGTTATGATGGTACTTGAGACAGCCAGCTTCACTTCGAGGTGTTTGATAACACAAAGTGGAGAGATATTAAGTATGGAGAGAAGAAAGAAAATGACAAAAGGATGTATAGATCAAAGAAGCGTATGGAGCCAGATAACGAGGCCTGTCACGTCTGAAAGATCTCCATTGTGACACCCACCATATGCTTTTACAATTACTTTTGATGTCCGATGTTTCTAATTTAATATTCAGTTGTGAATTTGCATAGCTAAAGTGACAGCGTGAGCCACCTGTGCTGTAGGAGTGAGACTGTACATGCCGCAGGGTGAACCTGCTCTATGTGAAGACTCCTCCACTAGAACATCAGTGCCATCCATCCATCCCTCCATTTTCAGTAACTGCATGTCCTATTCGGGGTCATGGCGGGTCCAGAGCCTATCCCCAGGCGGAACTCAATGGCACCTGGAACATTTTCCTCACACAAGTGCAAAGGCAAATGTGCTTTCATTGTAGAGAGGACCAGAAAGTTTAGGGTGGCAACAAGAAAATACAAATCTTACAAATCTAAATATACTATGATAAAGTGCATTTTATTTTGTGCAAAACAATAGCGTGCTTGTAACTTTTTCAGATTTGCCGTTATTACTTAACAAGCCTGTCTTTTGTAAACCCTTCTTTTATTTCAAGGTGAAAAATCGTTGCACAAAACTCGGAGGTTTGCCTAGTTAGTACTTTGTCACCTGTGTCTGAATGCTTGAATGGATTTAATTCAACAAGGTGTTTGCTGTCACAGCACTTCTTTAAATAAATACCGCCTGATTTAATACTCCAATAAAATAAACTTCTAATACAGATGCAAAAACTGGCATAAACATTTTATCATTAAAAACTACTGGTAGGATATAATGTATTTATTCAAAATTTATATGAACAGTGTCATCCTGGCTTGTTATATATAAACTGTCAACGGTTGTCTGCTAAGTCAGTAATATGTAAATACAACGTTAGTGTTTATCTGTTGCGACATTTCCCGTCCCAATTAATGCCACTTGCATGTCTACATAACCTACACTTAAGCAGACATTATACATTTATTAGGATGCAGGTAGCGCATATTATATTGTGGCAAACACTGAGCTGCAGCTATTATACTGTAAAACACAGGGTCAGGTACAAAAGGGGTTTACTTTTCATGGAAAATTTTTTCACGTATGCTAACTTTAAGGGGGGCTCCCAGGACTGAAGCCAGCATGTTCCAAACACTAAAAAAACACTCAAATTCAAACTGGTAAGATGCAAGTCATGAATTAAAAGGATTTAAGAAAGGCGTACCGGCCACCTCCTGTGATTATGACGCAACACAATATAATCAAAAATAAATGTAGAATTCCCTTACAGGGTTTTTTTTTCAAAGGAACCTTGACAAATATTTCTAATAAGAATTGCGATACTCTGTAAGATCTGGCACGGACACGGATGTCTCGTCACCCCAATGAGGAGAGCTGCTGCCTGCTGATGCGTGGCCTGGTGGATACAAATGCCATTTCAGTTCTGGAACTTATGGTGTAGCATGTTCACTTTCTCTATAAGGCGCCCTTGTTGTACAATTGATTAAGAAACACTTTCCGACACATTACAGGTAAAAAATATTTGCATATTTAGCTGTGTAATATAATAAATAAGCGTAGAGGGCATGGCACCTAGCATAATTATGCGAAACATGTTTTTTACAAAGTTCAAACTGGGTTTATTAGCATTGCATATCAAATTATAGCCGTGCATGCTTTGTTGTGAATTATTTTTAAATTACGGTATGGTAATTTTGTCAGAAGCCACAGGGAATGTAGCCTAAGCTGGAAGTGACATTGTCACGTGTCACAGGTTCCATCAGTCTCCTGGCACCTGCCTTCAGAATAAATCATCTTCTTGTGCTGGGATCTGATCTTCCCGCATGCTTCTGGGTTTGGTTTTCCCGTGGTATCTTCTTAGAGCCACATGCTGACAAATGGTCGCAGGAACCTGAAAAAATGAGCCTGGCTTTGATTTGTCACGCTTGAAAAAGGTGACTTTTGAGTTGCGAGGTGCAGGTGCACCATGAAATGCAGAGACAGCTACGTGAATTCTGCACGTCTCGTGTATGAACCGCGACCCAGCAATGCGTGCAAAGATGTCATTTACAAACACACGGGAAAGAGGCTGAGTTTATGAGAAATGTTATTTAAGGGTGAACAGAACAGGGCATTTGCCATAACCGAATTCGGGCTTTGGTTTGACACCGGGTGCATCTGAACTCTGAAACAGTACATTTGTCAGTGCAGTTTGACTAATTACTTCTCCTTCTTGTGCTTTAAAGGCACATCTTGGCAATCTGCCTGGAATTAAGTACCTAGCTGTCATCTTTGAGCACCACCTCGCCTATTTGGAAGAGCGTTAGAGACATCAGGAAGAATTTTGCAACACTTGGTCTGATACCGCTGATGTCTTGTGACGAGGGTCTCAGTAATTCTTGGGTAGATGGATATTGACTTTGTCCCTCCAAATGTCTTCTGGCCCAAGATAATTGTCCTTTCGGAGCGATGACTCGGCTGGCTGCCTAGCCTCTTGGAGCAGGGTGCTCTCACAATTATTTGAAGTCTACTGAATGCTTTATGAACATAACCACATTTAGGTATATGTGTATATACTGTACATGCGTGTGTGAAGCATTTTGACTGGAATCAATTGCATTAAAGATTTAGCTGATATAATAGCATGTGGAGAAAAACAGTGTCTTATCTTTTACCCTTTTATGTAATTTGCATTCTCCAATCTCCAAACATGGGTTCTGGAAGGCTCTTGATAAACTCGGCACTGTTTGAACGCTTACTTGGTGCTACAGTAATGATTTTTGCTCCAAGGGAAAGTGCCTCTGTATCTCACTGCTAATTGACAAATGTGGCGTCCTGGACCCTGAGGTTTTGTGTGCTGAGAAATTAACGGAAGCAATTGTTTTGTGACTAACAAATGTATCTTGTTCCGGCCTGGGCAATTAGGCCTGTTGTCTGTGGAAGCCAAATCTGACAATGGTGGCATTTTTTATTGATTCTTTTCATGCCCCATGAAAGCTGCAGTAATACATGTGTGAGATTTCACTATCTGTTTTTATTAAGTCAAAGGATGATTTGTGGGCAAAAACCTGTTCATTTTCATGGACTTCAGCATAAAGCTTTGGCCCCATTTTTAAGGCCAGTAAAAAGAACTAAACAGGCCAGCATTTGCCCAGAGCCGGTACAGATATATGTCATAACATTGTAAAATAAGCAGAGAATAGTTACAGCACTGATGTTTTTGTGTGTGTGTGTGTGTGTGTGTGTGTGTGTGTGTGTGTGTGTGTGTGTGTGATTGAAAAGCATTACCAGGTTAGAGAGATAATTAACACTGCCTAAATGAAATTGTGTGAACTAGAAATCACTGCTACTGACTATGTATTTTCCACACCACTTACCCAGCATAGGACACTGACTGTATGCGGTAGCAAATGGCCTGGACAGCATTATGATTTGACCCGGTGACCTTCCGATCACGGGCGCAGAGTCCTGACCTGCTGAGCCCTGGAGGTGGGAGGTCACAGCTCTCCCTCCTGAGCTGCCACTGTGCAACTCAGCCTAAACTATGTTGGAGATAGTAGTCAGAGAGAAAAGATCAGCATAACAGTGACAGCAAGCTGCGAGACTAAAAGGGAAAATGTTCGCTTTGTACCTTAAGCAAGAGCTGGTCAGAGGAATCGAATGTTTCATAATGGAGGGACAGCTTTACACGATGCGTGTCTTGCTTCATGCGTTCATCTGAACGTAATTTCAAAAGAAATGGCAGCAACGTTTTAGAGGCCTCAGCGCTCTGATGCTGCTTTGATAGCCGCTCTAGGTCCCCGATGAAAGGATCCTGTCCGCGGTTTCAAACCTTGTGAAGCATTGTGAGGCCTCTCCCTTTTTCGCCATGTTAAAAGGGGCTCCTTTGAATTGGATTTTAAACTTGTTAACAGCCTCTTTCCAAGGTGCTGCAGCTGTTTGCTTTTAAAAAGCCCACGGGTGTCATCATAAGGCCCTGTGCTGCAGCTCTACACAAATTAACCGCACTTCTCATTTGTTTCTGACACCATTCGAACTTTCTAAAATATTTAACCATATTTCAAAATCATTCATGAAATTCTGCTTGTATTAATGTGTGTCTGTGATGACCAGTATAAAGGCATCACTGATAAATGGAATATATATATATTTTTTTTTTTCATTCATTAAAACGAATGCTTGCTTAATTAATGGTCAAATGTGCTCTGTCTGGCATTTACACCACATAAAATCAGAGTGCTTCTGTTTCCAAGGCACAAATGAACTGAATGGTCTTGTCTTGCTCACTATTTTGTTGCATTTGTAATAAGCCTAATTAAGTGGGAATTCCAGGGTGTTTTAGCATTGCTGGATGGCTTCGGAAAAGGAAAAAAGAACACAAAATCTTAGCCCTTTGCACGATATCCAGTTGTGTAATGTGCAGCTTTATACCATGGTAGTGGTATGTTTGCCAGATTATTATTTAATTGGAAAATGTTACCCTCAGTAGAAACGCATATGAATTAGAACTGTACAAGAATAGAACTTGAGCAAACCAGCTGGTATTTTAATCTTGCAAGGCAGAAATTCATCAGGCATTTGTGTTGCTTTCAATTGATTTTGTCAATGCCATCATTCTGCCCAAAAATCCAGTGTGAATTAAATATGATTGAGATCTTGCAATCTTGCAAGTGTTTCACCTAGATCATTCTCTCCCCTCTAGATAAGGGAAAAACTGATGGAGGGATTTATGTTGATCTTACCTGGAGGATGCGTTATCTTTTATAATGTTCATTGCCTCATTAGCTTTAGCAAGAATATGATTATCTTGTTTTGTTAGAAGGCATGTGCTTATTACTTTCACTTTCAGTAATAGCAGTATTGGCTGTGAGATGAAAGTTCTGATCTCGTTAGAAGAGTATTTTGAATTGTTGATATGGCGATGGAAAGATTGCAGTTGTATAACAATGAGGTCACGTGATCAGATATTCATTTATAGTCACCAATTGTCCATAAGCAGCTGGTTCTGGTTTTTGCCACAAGGTCATCAGATGCATTAAAATACAATTACTGCCTTAAGTAATTGTCGATTAGGCAGGAGAATGCTTCAGTGTCCCAGGTTTGATCTATTATCAGCGAGATCGAGCCAAGGTCCCCTGGGTTGGGAATTCAAAAATTCAGCTAGTCATCTAGCAGATTTCTTACCCTAACTAGACATTCCTGCTGTTTTCATGACAACAGGCTCTTGAGGTTTAGTATTGTTGGCTTTTTACGAGAGAGCGACTGCGTTTGACCTGTCATGTTTTGTAGGAGGACATCCGTAATGCAGTGGGACAGGTGGTTTTGTAACTGTTAGACCTTGCAGTTTGTAACACCGGCTGAATGGTGGCTATGTGCAGGATGCTGTGGTGACTCACTGGGGGGCACTGTGGCCCCACCCCACTGGGCCGGCAGCTCCTCTCCTGTGTGGCTGTGGACTGTCTTGCTGTTTGCTCAGTATGGATTTCCGCTGCTTAGGCTGCAGGCTTGTGTGATGTTGTGCTTGTGGGGAATGACAGTCAATCAATTAATCAGTTAAAGTTTTGTTTGTCACACAGTTATTCACAGTTATACTGTTTACTGAAATGCCCGTTTCCCTATAGCTCCAAGACTGTGCAACAGGGCACATAGGTATAATGAGACAAAACATTAAGCAATAGCATGCAATTTGCAGTACAGTCTGCTAAATGTTCCTGCAGGTTTTTTTGCAGTGAAATGGGGGTTTTGATTAGTCTTTCTGACCAGCATACGAGTTGTTCTCTCTGAGAATTGCCTTCTAGATCTCATCTTGACCTCCACAGTTCCCCTGAACTGCCATCTCTTAATTACATTTCTCACTGTGGAAACTGCAAGAT
>JAODKE010000037.1:3342109-3355343 GCA_026779605.1 Mormyrus hasselquistii
AGTGTGTGCACAAGGTTTGAAGAGTCAGAGTATTTGTAAAGCTTTGAAATTGGCACCAGCTGACATTTACTAATGACTGCTGTTGCCATGCATCAGATCTAATGAGCTGATTAAGGTCTGAAACCTCGTAAAAAGAATCTGAGACTTTGGAAATCTTGCACAGTGCCACAATAATGTTTTTATTTTTTATTTTTGTTCAATGTATGCCATAGTAACTATGTGTCAATGCTTGGTGAAAATATTGTACATTTTTTCCATTTCCTACAGAGACTGTGGTTACATCTTTTCAATTAAAAATGACCGAAATATGTTATTTATTGAGGGGTGCCCAAACTTTTGCCTACCACTGTACATACAAAATCTGTGTGCATGTGTGTAGGTAAACAGTACTGTAAAAACATTAAAGAAATGGTTCTTAAAACGGTTTTGATTAAAAAAGAAAAAAGATCATAATTATACTGTATAAGGCTAACACTCTTGTTACATCAATGTCTTGCATACTGGAAGAGGTATTTTTGAGGTAACATTACGATAACATTAATAATTACGAACCACTGAAACTGCACAATGTTTTCATGAGCGTCGTAAAGTAATCTGTGTGTGTTCTTTATTGCGAACCATTTATTTAACTGAAATATTACTGTCATAAGCTTTATCAGAGTCTGTTCTTCAGTAAGAGTTGTCCATAAATCGGAGGTTTGTAATCTGGGGATTACCTGTACTTTTGCAAATGGAAAGTAAAGGATCATTTCATTTTCATTGGAATACCTGATTATGTTTTGGTCATTTAAAGCTGGGCTTCCCAAACTTTTGATGACCGCAGACTAGTATGCATTGTGCAAAAATTTCACAGAGTGGAAGATTGCACATGATTAATAGGAAAATATCATCGGCATCATGGCTTGTTTGCTGACTGATTAGCAACCCTTGGGAATTAGTCAGTATTATTTTAACTCAAAGCAGGGGCTGTTGATGGAACTGATGAAGAAAACAAAGATGTAATAGCTAAAAAAGGCAATACTGTGGCCATAAATAAAGCCAAGGAGTTGGCCTGGCAAAGAATTGCAGAGAGACTAAATGCGTAAGTTACGTAAATGTTACAAGTGCTTAGTACAGTAGTACAGTGGTTTATGCTGTCACCTTACACCATGAAAGTTCCTGGTGTGATCCCCATAACCAATGGAGAACCTTCTGGGTTACATTCACGTGTTATTCTTACTGTAGTCTATAATATCATTCTGTATTATTTGATCTATTTGATCTATTATTTGAATATAAAAATATTATTTTAACGTTACCCCCCCCCCCCCCAATATCAGTCATTGCATTTCATGTTTCACTTTTGTAATATGGGTATGGAATTTCGTCTGACGGAACAATCTTTTGGGAATCTGTTCCTACACGTCGGACATTTGTGACAACACGTACTGTAACTAAGCGAGACAGTTGACCTGATCCAGAGTAGACTTGTTCACTCGCGTAAGTTACCATGGTAGCTCAGCGGGAATTCATTTAAGACACGTTGATGGAGCAGAACTCCCATTTAAATGAGCCAGACTTGTCGAAATAGGTAAGACTTCCCCTTAATCCTGTTTTGTGGAGCCCCCCTCCCAGGACAGTGACTCGTTCTTTGGAGCCATTAGCTTGCTGATAGCAGGTACATTACTCAGGCCTACGTGGAGATGACAGAGGGGCTTCCGGCTTATGGCTATCAGCGTGCGGCTGCTATTGAGGCCATCCCAGGGGCTCCCGGCTTACGGCTGTCAGCGTGAGGCTGCTATAGAGGCTTACCTGGGGCTCCTGGCTTACGCCTATCAGCATGGGGCTGCTATAGAGGACATACCAGGGGCTCCCGGCTTATGGCTATCAGCGTGGGGGTGCTATAGAGACCGTCCCAGAGGCTCCCGGCTTACGGCTATCAGCGTGGGGGTGCTATAGAGACCGTCCCAGAGGCTCCCGGCTTACGGCTATCAGCTTGGGGCTGCTATAGAGGCCGTCCCAGAGGCTTCCGGCTTACGGCTATCAGCGTAGGGCTGCTATAGAGGTTGTCCCAGGGGCTCTCGGCTTACGGCTATCAGCGTGGGGCTGCTATAAAGGTCGTCCCAGGGGCTCTCGGCTTACGGCTAGCAGCGTGGGGCTGCTATAGAGGCCGTCCTAGGGGCTCTCGGCTTACGGCTATCAGCGTGGGGCTGCTATAGAGGTCATCCTAGGGGCTCTCGGCTTACAGCTATCAGAGTGGGGCTGCAATTGAGGTCATTTTAGGGGCTCCCGGCTTATGGCTTTCAGAGTGAGCCTGCTATAGAGGTCATCCCAGGGGCTCCCGGCTTATGGCTATCAGCGTCAGGTTGCTATAGAGGCCGTCCCAGGGGCTCTTGGCTTACAGCTATCAGCGTGGGGCTGCTATTGAGGTCATTCTAGGGGCTTCCGCCTTATGGCCTTCAGCGTGGGGCTGCTATAGAGGCCGTCCCAGGGGCTCCCGATTTATGGCTATCAGCGTGGGGCTGCTATTGAGGCAGTCCCAGGGGCTCCCAGCTTATGGCTATCAGTGTGTGGGGGTGCTATAGAGGACATACCAGGGGCTCCCGGTTTATGGCTATCAGCGTGGGGGTGCTATAGAGGATGTACCAGGGGCTCCCGGTTTATGGCTATCAGCGTGTGGGTGCTATAGAGGACGTACCAGGGGCTCCCGGCTTATGGCTATCAGCGTGGGGCTGCTATAGAGGATGTACCAGGGGCTCCCGGTTTATGGCTATCAGCGTGGGGGTGCTATAGAGGACGTACCAGGGGCTCCCGGCTTACGGCTTTCAGCGTGGGGGTGCCCATTCTCGGAGGGGGGGGGGGCTTTCTCTCTGTTCTAGTGCCATGCATAGATTCCGCAGGAAAACACTCTGTGCCTGCCCCCCCCCCCACCACCAACACCATGGGACCCAAAACCCTAAGATGCAGGTGTCTCCTGGCATCTTCTGGCCCACGAATGATAAATTGTAGAAAAGCCTGAATCCATGTGCTATGTTGTATGAGGAGGATTCTCTCTGTCTATAATTAATCTAGCTATTAATCATGTGATGGATATGCTCAATTGTAGGATGATCAGCAATGTGGCTCATTCATTCATTCAATAAAATAGCCCTTTGCTATGCTACGTGATAAAGCTGATGCAGTGTGCATAAAAATAAGTTTAGTTAGTTCACTGCGTCAGCATAGTTTCTGGGAGTACGCTTTAGGTGTGTTATTGTCAGTGCTTAATATTTATCCAGCAACTGGCAAGTTGATTGAAACGAAATTACTGAACTTCATCCAGATCCAGATTGTTTTTACACTTTATTCATCATCCTCACTGTGTTCTGTTTTACATGAGCTGCGCTCAGCATAGCTCTTGAACGCTCTTATTATGTGTACCCAACACACCCCCCCCCAACACCCCGTCGTTATGCCAGTTCTGATGCTTCTCTCTGTTTCAGGTGGGAAGCTGTGGTGGGCGGATGACAGTCTGGCGCAGCTGGGCATCGTCACCAAGAGGGATGCCCGGAACATGCTGGTGCTACGGAACAAGACCAATGGCGTGCTGCACATGAAGGTCTATGACAGGGAGGGCCAGAAAGGTACAGCCAGAGGAGCCGCAGTGCCAGTCAACCCATTAAGCAACACCGGCAGCCACCTAGGGCGACATCTGCTGACGGGGCACTAACTCAGCCAGCCTATTCCACTTAGTCTAGCACAGAGTTGGGTAATTCAGTTCCAGAAAGTAAAAGTCCAGCCTGGGATTTTGTCTCAACCAACCAGTTGAGTACTCTGTGACTGTGACTCTATGTTGAACTGGTTGGTTGAAACAAAATCTCGGCCTGGACTTTTACTCTCTGAACCTGAATTACCCAACTCTGGTCTCAGGGACACTGGCGGTAAAGCTTGCCTGGGCACCACATGAACTTTAACCGGCGCTAGCTAGCAGGCTACTATAATCCTGAGATCGATCTGGCATTTTGTCATTGGGCACATGGCTGGCTTACAGGCTTCATTTCAGTGATGTCCAGTGATGCTATACTGCTTGTGGGACAATGCCACAGGTCAGAGCTTTAATATATCCCACTAATTTCACAATTTAGAGATTGACTGGCAAGAGAAATTTGTACTTTGGAAACCGTAAATGGACCCAACCATGTTTTAATCCTTAAAGTAGCAGATTGTGGTTTAAACTAGGCACAGTCTGTTGTGTGAGTTATTGTCAGAACCATCTGTATTAATGGCAGGTCCATTAACAGTGTTAGTGCAGATCGCCTAAGCATTCCATTAGTATAAAGGATGGCAATTAAGGAGTCCTTAAGGTAAATCTTTTGAGTAGGCGCTTGAAATTCGCCGACCAATTAGATTTTTCATTTGTCTCCCTGACACAAACCGCATGGGAGTGTGGTTTTATAACTTTTCTCTGAAGGGGCAGGTGATATGGTGCACTAGAAATAAAGGCTTGCACCCCCCCCCTCCAATCCCCGCCCCCCCCTCCCCACAAGCCGGACTTATCTGCAAGTCATTCGGTGCATCCTGGGAAATAACAGGACTAATTACTAATTAAAACACGCTCTGATACTGGGTAATAGGCAGGCTTGTGATGTCATTGTTTAATGTCAGGTCATGTAGCATGATGGTGTTCTGGCATCTAACATCGGCACGACTTGGCCGTGGTGTCATGACGAGTCCTGTGATGACTGTCAGCTCCTTCCTTCTAGTTATGTGATGAATTATGCCCAGGAACTATCACAAGGAATTCTTATTATAAGATTTCTGTGTTTTCAATGAACTGGATATTTTTTTTTGCATTCATTCAGTTAATAATAAGCCCAATTAATGGAAAAAATAATACTGACGGGATATGGGCTAAATCAATTTAGAATTTTTCCTCTAAGTGTTTGTATTCTGAAAATTTTGAACTGTGGGGTTTTGTAGGCATTCGATTGCTTTTACCTAGCTGAACCTCATATGTGAAAAGCAGACAAGGGGCTGCAGAGCAGTGCTGCTCACCTCTGTCGGTGCCGATCTGCCTGTCGAGCAGGGAGGAACCCCTGCCAGCTCAGCAACGGCGGCTGTTCCCAGCTGTGCTTCCCCGTCTCGGAGACGAGCCGCACCTGCTCCTGCACGGTGGGCTACAGCCTGCGCAGTGACCGCCACTCCTGCGAAGGTGAGCTGCTCTAGGCCCGACGGCCTGGCCCTCCAGGGCCGCCGTCTGCGTTGACATCTTCAGGCTCCTGATGTCTATCCTATGTAGTGTTATAGTAGCTTTGCTTGCTGTCATTATCGTTTATTTATTAAATAGTTTTCACTGCGCTGGCATTCCTTGCTAAATTCACCGTGCGCACGTACGCACTGCATGTAATTGGAGACGATAAAGCTAAAAGAGAAGCACTGGCTAAGTTGTGAAATGTCAATTTGAACTCCTGTTTGTCTGTGTGTGTGCGGCAGGTATCGGGGCCTTCCTAATGTACTCCATCCACGAGGGGATCCGAGGAATCTCGCTCGATCCCAGCGACAGCAGCGAGGCCCTGATGCCGGTCACCGGCACGCTGTTCGCTGTCGGCCTGGACTTTCACGCAGGTGACATGCAGAGCGCTCCTGTCGCGTACACTAGGCACCTCATTTCCAGCAAGGCCGCAGTCTGATTTGCGGTTTGGACACCGTGAGAAGTATGACGAAATTACATACCTTCCTCACACCGATGTGCAAATTCATCCATTGATACAGTCATAATTCATTTTGCTATTGGAAACGTACATATATTTCTCATATCGTACTTCTCTGTATATTTATTTCAGTTCAGTTTATTTCTGTGTCAGTCCCTGTGTGTTTATATATTGCCTCTGATTAGACACATGCTGTATCGCTGTTAAATGACACTTCGCTGCTCTGTGGTTAGTGATAATGAAGATGCTTATCTGTCTTATCTATGTCGAATCCTAAAGGACAGAAAGCATAGTTATTAGCCACGTGCTGCGTGAATGAGTAAAACACAGGAGTCCTGTCGCGTATCGCCGGTCTGCCAGCTCTGCCTTGCGTACAGTGAGCACTCGGTGCGGGACTTTAAGTGGATTAAGTCGGTCCCGTAATCGAAGCGTTAAAACACACACACCTTCATATGATAAAGCGCAGACATTTTTATTGATTGTATTTAAGTTTTTGTTTAAATAAAAACAAAAAACAGGTCCATTTCTAAGTTGGATCATTTTTGTACCAACAAAGTGGCATTTTGGCTTGAGAGTATGGTCAGTGTGCGAGGCTCGTATCGAGGTAGTGCTGCCAGTTGAGTGCCCTGGGCCCAGCAGAGAGAAACGTATGGCACACGGCGTTTTATCGATATTATGAAGTACGGCCGGCAGGGCGCCTTCTCCACTGGGGTTATGTGTACACAGAGAGCCGTGCGAGCACGTCTTTGTGCTGAGGCTCAGTCCTGCAGCGGCTCTTGCACGTCTACGTAATGGTGCCTGCAGACGGAGCCGCATCTGCATCTGCTCGCAAGAGATTCATCAGCACTTTACTATTACTCGTCGATATTTCTGTTCGTCAACCAACGAATAAGCATCTCATAAGCAAGAGAGCCTTTACATTATTTGTGTATTGCTGGTTTTCGGTCGATACAAAGAACCCTTTTTGTTTCTGGCATGGTGTCCCTGCTCTCTGCAAGAGTGTCCTTTATTTAGCCGCAACTCGCCCTGGCGTGTAGCCGGCATTGATGGCAGGTGCCCGTGGGAAATGCCATGCCCGCATTTTTGTGGTCTCCATTGTTCGGTAAGCCATTAAAGTCCACAACCCCCAAAAAGAGCTTTAAATGCCTTGTGAATATGCAGAGGCCACTTAACACGCGTGTTTTCTCAAATGCTGTGGAGGCATTGAGAACGACACTGGTGAGGGTCCCTGGTGAGCTTTACCTGAGCTTTGGAGGAAAAACAGAGGGGTCAGAGAGGATGGAGATTGCTTACAGACTGCATAGACTGGCAGACTTAAAGCAGGGAAGCCAGTAATTAAGTAAACGAAGGTAACAACAGGAGCAACTATTTTGTTTAACCAACAAATAGAGTAGGCTTTTTACAGTAATAAGATCTTAGAAGGTTTTTGGTTGTAAGCCTTCTTTCTGTAGCAGTGCTTATATTGATTCTATGTATGTGTGTATTAGGTGTGAGAATCTCTTAATTGTTTCTTCATTAATTAGTCTAAGTTGCACTGTGAGTCTATGGGAGTCTCTTCACGAATGAGCGGTGAAATGGAGAGTATAGCCAGCACTGAGGTGCAGGGTGGTCTGGGACTCAGTAGGAGGGGCAGTCGAAAGTAATCACAGAGATGTGACCTGAGGAACAGGAGAAGGTCTTCCTCTTGCTTAGCTCGTCATTCTCGCAGGCTCTGACATTCCTTCGAACTTCCCACTAAGCGAGCCTCACACTCCCCAATATATATACGAACAGCATTTGCATTTCATCAAGGTGCCAAACGCATGTGTGATCGATTCTCATGATATATCATCATTGACCAGGGGGGCAGGCAGCACCCCTTATTTATTTATATTGAAAGTGGCAAACCCTAGTTCTGGAATCATGGTAGCTGGATCCCGTGACCCGTGTCGTCCATCTCGGGCCTGCCCTTTGGCTGTTTTTTGTGTCTGTCATCTGTACCAAACTGAAACCCTTCAGGCCAATTGTGTAATTAGGTTACCATTTCTTCTTTAGCCAAATAATGTTGATACTTGTGATATGTAATAAAAGAGGTCATAAAACCCATTTGGATCTCATTATTTACTATTCCTTTTACAATATTCTGCAAGGGCTTCAGGATCGCATGAAATGCGTCGCTGCCTCCTGATTAAACCTTTACTACCCTTTTTATTGATTGCCAAGAATTAATTTCTAGCCGGTAATATGTGGGACCCTTTATTAAATTCCCCATGCAGGAAACGACACTATCTACTGGACAGACATGGGCTTAAACCGCATCTCCCGAGCGAAGAGAGATCAGACCTGGAAAGAAGACATCATCACAAACGGCCTCGGCAGGGTGGAAGGCATTGCGGTGGACTGGATTGCCGGTCAGTACACTCTGTGCTCCAGTCCCACCCCAGCAGCCAGCTTTTGCCTTTACCTTACATCTGTTGCTGTGCTCTTGGGTTTCACTGATTGGTTTGTTTCCCAAGGGAACATTTACTGGACGGATCATGGCTTCAACCTCATCGAGATCGCCCGCCTCAACGGGTGGTACCGGTCTGTGGTTATCTCTCAGGAGCTCGATCAGCCGAGAGCCATCGCCGTGCACCCGGTCCAAGGGTACGTGCCTTCCTCAAAGCCGCTCTGCTGCAGCTCCTACAGGTCTCACCCACATGTCACCATGGAGAGTCCCATAGGTCTTCCATCCTCAATACCTCCATCAGCTCCAGGTTCTGGGGGATGTTTTGCATTGGTCAGCTGTGCCTGTGTCAATCAACCGCTCGATCCCCGTGTTTGCCTTTGCTTCTGATAATGGGAGTTCACTTAAGCGAATCACACACGTTCTAAGGATGGCGGCCATATAGTCCGCGAAGGGGGGAGGGCCGGCAGGTGCTGGTATTCCCTAAGGAAGCCCTAAGACGCTCCCCAGGCCACTATAGCAGGGCATGTTCCTGCAGTGTGCTGGTCCATAGCTATTTCCATTCTCTCTGAATTACAGGTACATGTTCTGGACGGAGTGGGGCCAGACACCAGGGATCAGCAGGGCACTACTGGATGGCTCCCAGCGGGTGGCCCTGGTCAGCTCCAACATTGCCTGGCCCAACGGCATCTCCATTGACTATGAGGTGCAGACCGCCCACCCACCATTTTTTTTTTTTCTGATTAATAAACGATGGCGATATGAGGGACGGGGTGGGGCTCAGCTGGTTAGGATGTTGTGCCTGCGATCAGGAGGTCTCTAGTTTACTGTGGCGTCGCCATGGGGCCCCTGAGTGAGCCCCTTAACACTCTGGGGTCGAGTGCATCATCGGCAACGCAGCGCATGTTTCGTGTCTATTTCAGTTTATATCTCGCTGAAATCTTAATATAGAATCGTGAAAAAAAAATGCTGACTAAATCCGTAATCTGTCGTCTTTTCAAAACATCCATTGTTAAAAGTATTAAAGTTTTTAAAATTAGGTAAAATCATCAAAAAAGTAAACCATGTCACCTTACTTTGTTTTACCTGCATCGGGGGCGTGTAGTGCCACTGTCACCCAAACATCACTATTCACATTCTAAATAGCCACATCAGCACATATTCAAATCGTATTTACATGGTAATTTGATGAACAATGCAACAGGGGTAACGCGACCAAAACATCCCCATCAGCGCCATAAAAGGGCGGGGGGGGGGAGGGGGGGTGTTGCCAAGTGTAAATGGCCCATGCACTCCTAAATATTCAATGGAAGGAGACCAGAAATAGTGAGTTAGCTTTTTCTTATTTATTTATCCAACTCAATGTTGCAACTATGCCATTTAGTCATGTTCATGTAGCCAAGACTTTGGTGATCAGATATCTGGGATAAAAACAAACTGCCAGCATTGCTTACTATGTACAGTAAAACCGGTCTAAGTCGACACTCGCGGGACCAGCTTAAAAGTGACGACTTAGAGAATTGACGAGATACACCTAAGTTGACACTTTGGCGACTTATGTCTATCTCGCCGTTTTGCCGACTAATAAATATAAGACTAGACATGCTAGTAGTCAGGGTGCGGGAAGGCAGCGATTGGGGTGTCGTCTTACAGGTAGGAAAATCCATTCATTTGTGTTTTTCGGGACCGAGATTTAGGTGACGACTAAGGGAATTTGACGACTTACAAGTGGCAATTTACACAAGGAATTTTAAAGGAAACATCATTAGGAAAAATCGGGACTTTTGCTTGAGCGTCGACTTGTGCAAATTGCCGAGTTACAAGCCGGCGACTTAGAACAGTTTAACTGTACTTTTATAATGTTTCTGTAAGTGTTCTAAACCACATTTAGCAATGTCTATACTTTGATGTCAAATTACAAACTTAGCAAAAATCTGACATATTTACAATATATAGTAAAATAACGATGAGCGTAATGGCAAAACAAATATATAAGAAATAATTTATTTGCCATGAGTTAAGTTTATGATATTTCAAGAAATGTGTGATCATGCCCCAGCCAGTGAAAGTGTGTTTCTTACCCCTAGACCCCAGAGGGTTTAACCCCCAGTTGCTCCAGGGGCGTTTTTTTTTATCAAAAACATTTGTTACTTTGGAAAATGTAAGAATGATAGCTGAGAGTTTATCTTCTGATTGCATTACAGGAAAACAAGCTGTACTGGTGTGATGCTCGCACCGACAAGATAGAGAGGATCGACCTGGAAAGCGGGGAGGGCCGTGAGATCGTGCTGTCTGCCAGCGGTGTGGACATGTTCTCTGTGGCTGTCTTTGGCCCTTACATCTACTGGTCTGACAGGTAATTTTTTCCCCCCACAAATGCTGCAATGTCTCCCAAACATCCCATGAAGCCAGCTGCTCATTTCTTGTAGGACAATCCGCTTTTTCCTGCTTGTGTTGCCTCATGTTGGGGGTGGGATTTTATTTAGACCTTACCCACCTCCGTGTCATGGTTGGGCTCGGCGCCCCACCTCCTCTCAGGCCAGCTGTCTTCTGCTTTTAATGACATGCTGCATTTTAATTGGTCAAAGCCTGTCGATTACCTGGTATCAAACTTCTTGCATCCTCCTGCTGGTCGGTCTCCTTCCTACCAGAGCTCATGCTAACGGCTCCATCCGGAGGGGCTTCAAGAGCGACGCAGCCGAGGCCCAGACCTTGAGGAGCGGCCTGGGCGTCAACCTGAAGGATGTGAAGGTCTTCAGCCGAGGCCGGGAGAAAGGTTGAGGTTTCGCTTCCTGCTGACACTAAAGGCCGGGGCCCCTGTAATGTCTGGATGTGCGAGCGGGTGTAGTGAATCAAACCACGCGTGCACTCCTCGCGCCACCTCTTGTTCTCCCGACCCCCCACTCTTTATCTAAGCTCGTGCATTCTGGCTGTCAAGTTTTATTAATTTCACACGCCAGAATTGTGTCACATTAGGCAATTTTTTGGGGTACTTCCAAATATGCTTAGAAGTTCTTGCTGAAAATGTCGCTATATATAAACCTGACACCATGCTGGATAATCTAGATGGACGAGTGCATGGCGGATGGTCCATTGCTATACATACTTTTAGCTGAAATGGCTGTGACTGATTGTGCGTGATCGAGATTATTTGTGAATACAGGCCGGTTTCAACTTCAATAAAATCGGCTTAAGTAAATCCGGACTTAAGTAAAAGATCTATACAATGCATAGAGTTTACAGAAGTGCTAAGGGAAAAAAGGCAACATAGAGCCATAAGTAAATTCACTTTATCCTTTCATTTATTTCATATGTGTTCTGGATGGAGTATTTCTAATATATTTTTTGCTATAAGGTGTCTTGAATGTACGGGAAAGCAAATCCATAAATATGACTTATATTGTATAACGGATTACTTACATCAGTGAAGAAGTGTCTGTATGTGTCAGGCAGTCTCTGGATGAGAGAAGCCCATGAGAGCTGGACTTGGCCAATTTCTGCAGACACGTGAGGATTTCTGTTCCCGCAGGCACTAACCCCTGTGCCCGTAACAACGGCGACTGCCAGCAGCTGTGTTTCTACCTGGGGGGCGGGCGGAGGACCTGTTCCTGCGCCCATGGATTCCTTTCCGAGGACGGCACTTCCTGCCAGAGGTACGACGGCTACCTGCTCTACTCAGAGCGCACCATCCTGAAGAGCATCCACCTGTCGGATGAGAGCGACCTCAACTCGCCTGTCAGGCCGTACGAGAACCCGGCCTACTTCAAGAATGTCATTGCGCTGGCCGTTGATCAGCGGCAGGCCACTGCCGGAACCAACCGTATCTTCTTCAGCGACGTCCATTATGGAAACATCCAGGCCATCAATGACGACTGGACTGGAAGGAGGATCCTCGTGGAAAGCAAGTGCCCCTCATATTTTTCCATCACTATCCTGCTTCTCCTTTATCTAGTCTTCACTTCTGTAGGTCAACAAAGAATAAAACAGTCTTAGTTTCAAGTGGTGGGGTTTGAGTCAGTTTTGGCCTCCTTGCTTTGTGTGCCGAGCAGTGAATCATTGTTGACTCACTGCTTGATGCTCAGTCCCATCTAGTACAGAAATGTAAAGTTTTATTACCTTTTCTGTGGCAGCAGTCCAGGCAGGTCTAATTCCCCCAACTGCAATATTTTCTTTCCCTGCTTTGATCAGGGAAAATAGTATTTATTCCCACACCTTTACAAAAGCTGTTTCCAGATAAGAGAACAGTCTGAAAGTATCTGCTTTAATAGATAGTCTGCTATTGAAGACTGTCTGATTTGATTAACTTCTATTTTTCCTCGCTGCATATTCAGAGTTCTTTTCCTTTAACTCATCCAGAAAGGCCAGGGGGAGGTCGTATACCCCCCCCTCCCCTCGATTATTTCATAGAATCTGTCTGTTTGTCTGTGTGTGTGTGTGTGTGTGTGTGTGTGTGTGTGTCAGAAAGAGGGAGAGCAGGTGTCTGTCCAGACAGGCGAGCAGCTACATATTTCAAGCAATTAATAGCATCGCACTTGTCCAGTGGGGACATTTGGATAGAAATGAATTATCTTGTTTAATTTGCTTCATTAAAATAGTAGCTTATTTCATCTCTGCTGTCCTTGACAATGGCACAGAGCAGTTATTGAGGGTGTGGTTTAGTACTGTGACGACACCCTATTTTGTAAGACAGCTCTGTAACCTTCCTTCAGGTGAGCATTCAAGATTTGTGGGTCGGGACACAATATTCTAAACATTATAAAACATATCTCCTTAGAAGCTGCCAGCACATGTGGTGTTTACATGGCTGTAAATCAAGTTAAGCACACAGCTCATCCTCATTTGAACCGGCAGCCCTCCTCCCATGCCCTGCTGTGGAAAAGGTTAAATTACTCCTGCTTGCTCGGGTTCGAGGCAGAGATCGCGCTGCTCCATGTCCACCCCCACGCTATCGTTGGCTGCTATCTGTGTTTCTGAGGCTCAGCAGTGCATTCTGGATGTCAACAGAGCCTCATCCCACATCCAGAGCCGTGGCTCAGCGGTCCCCTGTCACCTTGCCCACAGTTAGCCTTCAGCTGATGCTCTCGTTCGCTCTCGATAATCAAGCCCTGTGCGTCTGCCGCTGCTAATTGACAATTTGAAA
>JAODKE010000037.1:3355443-3365816 GCA_026779605.1 Mormyrus hasselquistii
CTCGCTCTAGGCAAGGCGTGAATGCGGCGGGGGCGGGTGCGACAAATAAATTATGAGAGGGAAGGGGGGGGGGGGGGGGGGGGGGGGTGATTCATCGATTTGTTCTGGAACGGCGGCTCCTACTCATACCGGAAGCGCGCCAATGGAGACGCAATCTCGGCTGGGTGTGGGTCCTGAGGGCACGTGTCACACCCGCCCCATACCCGGCGTCAGGTAGAAGCTTGAGCGGCACGCCGCGTTGTTAGCCGTTAACACTGAGAGGTCCAGTCTGTTTGCTGCCATTCCCAGAACTGTGGGGAAAAAAAAAAATGAATAAATGCCGAAAATGGAGAAGGCACTGTGCTTCTGTATACTCACTACAGCTATTAAGAGCATTGTAATGGCCCCTGCTATTTTTTCTGACTTAAGAGGGCCAATTTAGCTGTCAAAAATGTGATTAAAACATTGTATATCTTGTATTGCTTAATGGCTGGTGGGTTAAATTGCCTACTTTCCAGCATCCTCAGACCAAGACCAGAGGAGAGATTAAGTGAACAGAAAAATATCCTGTTTTCTTATCCCTTCATTCTTTTATGGTTGTTTTGATTTATGTAGTATGTTTGTATTTTTCATCTTTTCTTGCAGTGTTTTGCATAGACTGCGTAACGTGTCTTACTTTTCATTAGCAGACATTGGTACATGTCAAAGTAGCCCCTGGTTGAAAGTTTAAAAATTGGTTGATGGATGCTTAGAGCTACTTTGGGGTGAGTGCCAAGCTGACAGAAATGTCTCCTGTTCTCCTGGATTCAAAGCGATATACCATTTTCTTTGAATGTATCGATTGCTATCCATGTTCCACCTATCCGACCAAACCCCAACAATTGAATTGGTCTCTGCATTTACAGTGTCTGTTGAGTCTAAACGTGTTGGAACTATAGCAGTCATCAATGTTTGTAAAAATCTGATTTCCTGATACACACGCGACTGTGATGTCTGTCCATATTTGGCTCCATGCATCCGGTTCTCCACCAGTAAAAGGGTCTCTTTAGCCGTCCCTTTTACCCCTGCTGTCGATGGTGTGTTTTTAGCGTGATGCTTATCTCTGTGGTACTATAGTTGTGCTTCAGGGCAAAGCCTAGCCAAGACTTCTCTTTCACCGTACCATGAGGAAAGAGGATAAGCTAGTGGCCCGTAAGGGTGGCATTTTTTTACGTGCTATGCTGTGTGTTGTGTTGTGCAGTGCATTTGGTGGACAGACTCAGTACATCTGTTCATATCTCTTCATCTTTAAAAGTTGCTTACTGTAAGTTGTATTTAACGGTTAAATACGGTCTGTGACCAACTTTAAAAGTAGCTTGAATTTAATTTAATGGTAGAAATACTGTTCAGCCCTGCTACATGGCAATAAACTGCCAGTTTTCGGCATATGAATTTGGATATAAGCTTTTTATATAAACAAGATTAAATAGCTGTTCCTTAACTACTCTGACCTTTATCTTATGTTGAAGTCTACTTAATCTTTGCCATATTTATTACCTGCCACTGCGGTTTTTACTGTTTTCTACCAAATCCATAGTGTTTGCAAGAACGCATTACTGTTTTTTCATTTCTGCAGTAAATTATTCTGACTTTATTGGTTAGATTTACTCATGCAGCATTTCCTAAATGATTTCATCTGGTAAAGTTTTCTTTCCGTCAAAACCTAGGTAAGTGTCTCAGGTCATTATTTATTAACTTCACTGAATGTGGCCAAGGAGCTGAAATGGAAAGTACCCGGCTGGCTTGAACCGTAAATAAACACAGAGAAAGCCGCCAGAATTGTGCGGTAGGCATGAATGACGCATCATGCCCATCCAAAATACTGAAACGCGATGACTGAGTTGTCACGGCATCTGAATGCGGAATTGGGAACACCGTGTTACTGCCTACTGGATCCGTGTTTACTATTGGAGGTGCAGGGCAGGCGAGGAAACGGAAGCGGTCTTTTAGCTGTGATATCTCGAGTGGACATAATGGACCGGATTCTTTTTTCACAGCGGGAATTCCTTCTGCACCTGTCAGACGTGCGCTGCCAAGGAATTTTACAGTGAAGAACGTTAGCTCAAGGTCCACGAACAAGTGGAGAGAAATGCCAGGTTGTCCAAAAGCAGCGGCAATGAAACGCTGGGCATATGTGGAAAGTGTGATAGGTGTATGTTTGACAGACGTCGGGCTTGACTGCAGGAATCTATGAGGTGCTGTAAGGGCCTGGGGAGCTCATGGAAGAAGGCAGGGTGAGGAGGATTCAATACGATCTCAGACTAGTTTACATGTGAAATTCTGTTTTTTCATTTAGCAGTGACAAATCATTAAACTGGTATCTAATGTAAAGCAATGGCCTTTTAAAACTTATTGTAAACATTTTTTAGCCGTTTTTTATTTAATACTTAAGAAGCCTATATGTGAAATACACACACAAAGTAATTAAAATGAAATGGAATTAAACTGTACACAATACTACAGTAATACAATATTACAATAATACAAGTACAAATACAAATTTGCTGATATAAGCAGTATGATTGTTCATTGTTGCTCATATAAACAAGCACATAAAGTATATAGTACAGAGATCTAATGGGCTTCTGTTATTTCAGGGGTGAGTGAAGTTCCAGTACTTTAATAATTAATGACCTGCATTTCCATGCCATTTCAGTGTCAAACTGGAAAGAACAGGACCCTTTTTTGAAATTTGCCTGACAGACTTCTATTAAATTTCTTTATAGATATGAGGTTTTGGTTTTTTCTACTGGCACCGCAATGTTGTTTGTCTGATTCACCTAATCACCAGGTACCCTTAATAACACTAATTTAGTCCATAATACATGATGATTTCCCTCTGTTTGTTAAATGAAAGCAATTAAGACGTGACTGTAATTTAACAATTATTTGAATGTGTTTCGTCATATTGGAAAAGCTGCATGCCAGTTCAAGCTGTATGTGAAGAGAATTACTGCAGTTCCTCTGGGGTCACTCACCTTTACCCAGAATTACTCAGGAGAGATGTCACTGGGAGTGGAGTTAAATAGAGCCAATTACAAAACAATTCCTGTCTCTCTTCCTAAGGCTCTCTCTGAAAAGTTTTTGTTATAAGAAAAAAAAAAAAACATTGAGAAAGAATGTAATTGAAGAATTTTGTACTTGATCGTTAAGAAGGGCACCAGTGATAATTAGCCATATTTTCCTAATTAAGCAGTGCGGTCTATATAAATTCCTGCCTGACGTCTCAAGTGGTTTTCAGCACACAAAGCTGTCAGAGGATTCTTATTGGAATTAATTAATTAGAGATGAGCTCCCACAATTCAGTTAAATGTATTCCCACAGATGTTTTTGTTATTCTACATTCAATGGATTCATTCCATACGGTATCACGGCCACTGGCCACCTGTATGCTACCATAAAACAATTACACACCTAATTGACACTCAGTCCCTGCAGGTTTCTGTGATTGAATGGTGGGGCCATGACCTACCATCAGAGGAGTCTGGGTCCAACAGCCTGGTGCTTAATGGTGACAGGATACCGCAGGTTACACCTGACTCAGCCGGCAAGAGTGCACTGAGTGCAGGGGTCCTGTCCATCCAGTCCTCTAAGCAAGAAAAGAAAAGTTCAGATGAATCATTTCATGCTTAAATGCATCTTCTAAATGAGGAAATGTGTGGGCTTCTGTTTAAATGCAATCATTCACGATTTGTTTGTGCTAGGACAGTAATGTTACTCTCATTCTTCCTGTACTATTTGGTGCATAATTTCTCAGTTTCAAAATGAATGAATACATTTCTCAACAGAGGGGGAACCTAATTTAACAAGTAGATGTTCAGTATGAAAAAAATATTAATTGTGGTTGCAAGTTTGTTATGGCTAATGCTGGTTCAGTCTGTAATATTAAGCTGTTTGGGGACACTTTGGTTAACCAATAAATTACACCAATACTGGAGAGAGAGTAGTTTACACCAAGACTACCCATCGGTGTGGTGCCAAATTTGATATGTTTCTGAAAACAAATTTGGGAAGATCATCCGAAAAAGACAAGAAACACATCTGCAAGTTAGTCTGCCCTTGACGTTTAAGGTGTTTTTGCTAGGAACTTCAGACTGGGCTGAAAATATAATCATAGGGGTGTTTATAGCTACATATATGCACCCATACTTGGACACAGGTTTTTTGTTTATTATGATGGATATATGTTTTGATTTTTTAATTTAGCATATGCAAATTTAACAGATATGTGCAAATAAACATAAGAACATAAGAAATTTACAAACGAGAGGAGGCCATTCGGCCCATCAAACTTAAGAACAGTTGTAAAACAAAGGCAATGTGTTTGAATAACAAAACGTAAAAGATGTTAAGTGTAAATTGTAAAAGTAAAGTGCAGTACTTGATTTAGTTATTTTGATTGCGAGGTTATTAAAAGAATGGAACAGTCAATGGGATCATTTCAGCATCAGAAAAGCGCTAAGTCATTGTTTCTGCTTGGCTATGGAAATGCAGTGTCGCAGGTGTCTGGACCTGATCCTGCGAGCTGTAGGTGCAAAGGCAGGGAATAACCAGTGAAATCTCAGCTAATTTAAAGCTTCCCGAGTAGCTAAATATTTTCCTGTTGATTTCCCTTTAGCCTTGTCTTTACGAGCATAGATCTCATACAGATCCTTCTGCATAATGGGGGCACTAGGTGGGCTTTGTGATTATTTATGAAACTTCAGCTGTTTAGAGCTGTGTTCTTCTTCTTTAATAGTAGTTACTGTGATGCCAAGTCAACAGAATGGTCTTATCACTCAGCTCACCTTTCTGTTGACCACAACTCTGTCATCGTGTACATGTTTAATCAGTCATCAAATATCTCATCAAATATTCAAAGACATGTCAGTTGTGTTATCCTGTCTGAGCTGATGCACAGAACGTTTTCATTAGAGGAAAAGCAAAAAACAAAACACATTGGTTTTATTTAGTTGCAATGGAAAGAAAAAAAATGATAGGCAGAACCTGAATCTTTTGCTGTTATATGAAGGGAACTTTTAAGACTTGTGTACTGTGTGACTGTCAAGGAATGCAGTGATTAAATGAAGCACAGATTGAGCTTGATGACAGCTATAAACCAATTCTGAAGTCTGTCAAGTCTTCAGCGTGTATCTTTAAGATTTAGTCTTCTGAATCCCTCTTCATTTTAATGGAACGTACTGTTCATACAGTCCCAAACGATGTGATGAATATTTCTCTCTCCTCACAAGCAATATGTGGGGAAACCAGGGCCGGTGTGGACGGCTTATTCTGTGACACCCCCAAATCTTTTTACCATTCTGTAGCTGCTGCTAACTGAGCATTAGCATACTTTGAACTTGACCCGCCTGTCTGACAAGACTTTGGATCCTTCAAACCCTGGAGGTGAACAGATGGGGAAGGAGAAGATTAATGGGTCAAAAATTCAGCAACAATCTCTTACAGTTTATATAACACTCCTACAGTACACAATGTTCTTACAATATATAACACTTCTACAATGCTTTTACAGTATATAATGTTGCTATAATGCTCTCCCTGTACAAAGTACAACTTTAACGTGCAACCTTTCCTAAGGTATATAATGCTCCAACTGCGATGATGCACAGAACAACAGAGGACTCAATAGTGGATCACAAATGATGTTCAGAGGCTTTATTACGGCAGGCAAAAATCAATGCCGACAGTCCAAATCTAAAACCAGAGAGAGCAAACAGAATCCGAGACAGCAGGCTGAGGTGATGGTCAGTTGACAGGCAAAGGCCGGTCGATTGGTGAACAGAGGGCAAGGCAAACTCAGATTCTTGGGATGGAAATAAGATCAGAGGAAAATCAGGAAGAAAAGGTAAACAATGGCCAAGAAAAAGCAGCTGGACTCTTAATAAATGAAGAGTCTGTCAGGAGTGTCTCAGGCACTAAAACAGAGGGGTAAATCAGAGAACCCTCACAACAGCCACGACGCAATATAGCCATAAAAATGAATCACCAGGGATCATAAGGCATGGGGGGAGCAGTTCTCCCCTGACTGGATCCCTCAGGGGGGTGTGGCTGTCGTGGTGCAGAAACCCCACATGACGTCGATGGAGTATTACTGGGTTGGTCTGTAGCAGCTAGAGTATATAGCACTCCTACAATACTCCTACAGCACATGACGTCGATGGAGTATTACTGGGTTGGTCTGTAGCAGCTAGGGTATATAGCACTCCTACAATACTCCTACAGCACATGATGCTTCTACAGTATATAACACTCCCATAATAATCCTACACTATACAATATTCCTACAGTGTATGATGCTCCTGCACTATACAATACTCTTACAGTACAAAATGCTCCAACAGAATAACAGTCCTACAGTATATAACACTTCTATAATGCTCCTATGGTGTTCCTACAGTATATAATCCTCCTATGACACTCCTAAAGTATGTAACCCTCCTATAATGCTCTTATAACACCCCTACAATGTTCAACTCTCCTACTGCATGGAGTGCCCCTGTATTGCTCCTGCAGAATGTTTATGTAACACTCCTAAACTGTATATAATGCTCGTTCAGTACACAATGCTCCAGCACTAAATAACACTCCTGTAATGCTTCTACACTCTATACAGTAATGCTCATGCATTAAAAGTGCTTATAAGCACTTTTACACCAAAGTTACGGAACCCGTTCCCTGTTTACAAGTTCTTGGTCTGTCTCAACCAGGAATTTTTGCAGCTCCTGATCACTTTTGTGTGTTACTTTCATATTGCACAACACATTTATATTTTTACAATTACAATTTTTTATATTTTTACATTACAAATTTACATTTTTATTTAAACAACCTGCAGTATATTAATAATTCTTATTAAATTTGGCTGGCAGATCAATCTTTTGTTTTCCACAGAATAAAAAGCGATGCAATGTTATCCTTATAAAAAGAGTTGGCAAGTTTCACCAATGGCACCGGCAATATAGGACAGAATTATATTGGTCATCAGTTGAACTTTGAGGTGTAGAAATATGGAGACCAATAGTTCCTTCTGCTCAATTTTTGCTGTGCTACTTCTGTCATTTTCCCCCATGGAGTCCAAGTAAGCCCCAGTGCTTGTGGTCAACCAATCAGCAAGCTATCACTGTAAGCACCTCCCTAGTAGTTCATGTTCGAATGGAAGGTATCGAGTCTGGAGTAGCGACTAAAAAAGGGTTCTGGAATTGCCTCCAATGAACTACAATCGGGCCGAATTCCTGCAGGTGTTCTGAAAAAAAGTTCCAGTTCCTGAAATAAGTTCCTACACTATATAACATTTGTTCAGTACATGGTGCTCCTACAGTATATGATGCTCTTAGCTACTCTGGCACTATGTCTATGATGTACTACATCTGCAAGAAATGTTAGGTGGAAAGAAGAATCAATGCAATGGCTTTAAGAAAATAGCCGGAAGCATATGATGGTGCTTTTTCAGTCTCCACTAGCCTTTGGTTGTTTCGTGGAGGCAAACATCTCATGATAGTTTATGGCCTGTGTGAGAACGCGATTCCTTCCCCAAGGCATGTGGAATTAGCTGCTTGCGAGTCGTGTGACTGGGGAAATAAATAGCGCCATTGTCCTTGTTAAATGCGACAGTGGGAGCTCTGCCAATTCTAGAAACTTACTGCTCCGCCATTAATCTCCCTGCACAGTTTGACTCCTTCATACCTGTCTGGCCTTGTTACCTTCTTTAGCTGTTCAACTGGCTTCAATTCCGGATGTTTCCAAGACCTCCGCCCAGCTTTCATTTTAAAATCTCCTGTCTGATGTCCTGCATATTTTACTTTAATGGCAAAAAAAAAAATACATGACCTAGAGGTTATTTTTATGATGGGGAATAAGACATGCATGCATAATAATAAACAGCAAAAAAATGCATTGATATTGCATTGTCTGTAAAAAAGCAGGGTTGTCTATCTGCAGTGAGGAGTTGAAAAGCACATTCAGTTTCAGTGTTCCTGCAGTACAGTTCTGCAAATTTAATTTAAGTGTAATCTGTCTTATTTTCACACCCTAAAAGCTTCCAACAAAGAAACCTACACCTTCATCAGTCACCCTACTGTGGCAGCGTCATGCTGATTAAAAGCGGTGATATTCCAGCAGCTTCTCAAATTGAACTAATCCCTCATTAAGTATGCATACCCTTGTAATCACTTTCACTCCTGTGGGTCACGCTGTTGTTCCCTTTTGCCCCCCCCCCAGATGTGGGCTCAGTCGAGGGTCTGGCCTACCATCGAGGATGGGATACTTTGTACTGGACCAGCTCCAGCAGCTCAACCATCACCCGCCACACCATCGACCAGAGCCGTCGAGGGGCCTTTAACAGGGAAGCGGTGGTCCGGATGTCAGAGGAGGACCACCCGCACGTTGTCGTCCTTGATGAGTGTCAGAAGTAAGAGCCTTCCGCTTCCTGTGCCCGTCACCGTGTTTGTGTCAGCTCGGTGCGTAAGCAACGCCGAGGATGTGCCAGCACACAGATGGTGGCTGAATCTGTTTTTTTTTTTTTTTTGCAAAATGCTGGTTTGTAAAGATGCTGCGTTGAAGAATCACACTGAATCCAAGCCTTTGGTCTGAACAGGCATGAGGTAAAGTTCACTGTGTAATTATGTGGTAAATCATTGCCATTTGGAAGCGCTGAGGTATTACAGAATTTTTAGTAGACATTAATTAGCTTCCTCCATGCATCACGTCCCTGTAATATCTTTAGGGTAAAAGGGGAAAGTCAAAAAAAGAGAACACATGTATTTTACTGTGTCTTACATGCGTTCTGTAAAAATATTATCCTTTCCTAAAGCCTGCACAATTTCTGCCCTTTGGGTCAGTTTTTCAGGTCTGTGATAGTAGGTTTGCCTTTCTGATGTTTGGTACCACTGCAGAAAAGAAAAGAATTACATCCTCTCTTTTGTAGAAAATGAATAAAAGGGCCCAAAAACAACAGTACTTCTCTCTGCCCCTCTTGAGTGGAGAGGCTTTGGAAAATGTCAGCTTGTAGTGTAGCAGAGACCTAATTGGTTTGACCGCTTCCTATCAGGGCAACGAAAACATGAAATTACAGATGCTGGTATAATTCCTTAGCCGCCTTGCTTTAATGATCCGGCACTGCGACATCCATTTTAAATGGCACATTTAGGCCTCGCCAGATACAGTTAATATTTCGAGGTTTTGGTGACCCCAGACTGCAGTAAAAACGGAGTCACTGGACCGCATTAAACTCACAACCTTAAGTGCATATCCCAAGTTAGCAGTTTGGCCGGTTTTCAAATAGACTCCAAGAGGTGTCGGTTAATTAGAAATTAAAGTGAAATGATTAATCGGCGTGTCTCAGCGGAGGATTCCTGTTTAGTCCCTTTGCATGCCCTTAATTCTCTGAGCCAATGAAAGGAGGGTGAGATGACTGGACCTTGTAACATTTGCAGATGTGACTGAGGGATTCCTGTATAAGGGGCTTATTTCACTTCAGTTGAGACACAGTGTAAAGGTATGCGTACATAGCGCCTATGAATATTCTATGAATTGATTATAAATGCATTATATAGTAATATAATAATAATAATAATAATAATCTTACTATTGCAATGCATATGCTGTATAAATTCATGTTGCTTCTTGTTTATTGTGGTACATTGCACCCCAGTTACTGCACATGTGTCATGAATTATATATCCATTTTTCATTTAACGCCAGCTTATCGTGGTCCGGCCCTGGTGTGCGTTCCATCTACATCTAGGGTGTACCTTTGCCTTATACCTTATGCTACTCTGTACCCCCTGTACGGTGTATTTACTGTAAGTGGCCAGCCTCCCTGTGTGGTCTCCTGCTCTATTGAGCATAAACGATGACCTACTATTCCCTTTAATACTGTCATAAAACATGGTGTGCAAACCACACCCTTGTCCAGTTAATATGGTGTAATTTGTGTGATTAATGGCGTATTTTTTGGGCAAGGGCGCGGGGATAGTTTTGTGATGAACCCGCGGATTTGCGCCCCCCAGCCCCCCCCCCCCCCCCGATATGTGATTTCTGCATCTTATGATGAGGCTGATAATGGAGCCTCCTGACCTGTTTACTGAAGGCTCAGCCGGAGCAGTTTTGGAGGGATGTGCTTTCAGTTTTGCGAAACCTCCCAGCTGGTACTGGAGCTAAAACTCAAATAGGCCTCTTATGGCAGCTCCTGCCCTGTGCCCAGTGCTGAACTGGCATCCTGCCCAGGGTGTCCCCTGTCCTGTGCCCTGAGATGGACTGGAATTCTGTCCAGAGTCTCACATGTTTCTCAAAATTGGCCGATCAGTCCCTGCAGATCAGATTCAGTAAGGTGGATGGTGCAGTAGTATGTACAGTTC
>JAODKE010000037.1:3375660-3388607 GCA_026779605.1 Mormyrus hasselquistii
TTTTGCCCATGGCAGCTTGCTGTGACATAATTGTTTCACTCTGCTGTGTTTCTGTGTGTGTGTGTGTGTGTGTGTGTATAAGACTATCATACTCTTCCCCTGGCAGATAACAGGAGCTGCAGGAAGGGCTTTCGGTCCTGCTACAACCAGCGATGCATCTCTAACAGTCGCTTCTGCGACGGCATGGACGACTGCGGAGACAATTCTGATGAGGCTTACTGCAGCAGTAAGTTCCCTGGTGTGGTTCAGGGGCGCCGCTGGTGCGCTTTACCGGGCATCCAGATCCAGGGTAGAGCCTTTTTTGAAAGCCACTGCGGTAGAAAACCCCAACCAGTTTGGCCAGTAGATGGCATGATAGCTAAGGAGCCATACTTGTTTCTGATCACAGCAGTCGAAGAACCAGTAAACTTGACGCCTCTGTGCTGTAGGTTGGGTCACCAACATTGTGGCTAATATCTTAGGGAATGGCAGGGTGCCGGAAATGAGAATGAACATGTCTGTCTGACTATAACCGTTTCTTTGTGGGTGCCCAAGTATGGCAACCTTTTCGTCTACATATGGAAGAATAAATCACAGGATGACAGGCTCACATTAATCTCCCTTGCTGGGGTTACTGTGGCGTGTTAACAAATAGTTGTGTCTTGGATGTTTGGCATCCAGCAAGGCACCTGCTCGTGTTGCGCATGCGTTTCTCAGTCCGGACTGTGAAACTGAAGGCAGGCAGCCCCCGGTCAGTGCTGCTGACTGCTACCCTCTGACTGTCACCCCAGACTGTGTAATGCTATGTAATGTTGCTGAACCATGACCTAAAATTCTGCACTCATAGATATATAGTGTACTACACCAAATAATAGTAATAAGTCTTTAATCTACTAATTATATCCATATGTATGCATTTACATGTACGGAATAGATTTTATATGCATTAAATGAGTTTAAATGATTTTTTTAAAGACATGCAGTTATATGCTGTTATCCATTAATTTAGTCATTTTCTGATCTCTTCCTGGCTAACAAAGGGTGACACAAAATTTCTGCACAAGACAGAGCTTAACCTGCAACGTGGAACTAAGAAATTTTGTTGTCTGATTATGAATGTTAAAAAATAAATAAATCATGAAATATCAGGGTTAGGACTTTTACAAGAGACATTGTAATGTGTCTAACTGCCTGCATTTTTCTGTTTTAATTTTCTTAATTTGATCATTTTTTTTTTTTTTAAATGGCAGTATGGTACTATATTGACTGCTTTTAAGACGCTTAATTATATGCATTTAAATGGAAAGATTAAGAGCCATGCGAGACGAATCAGCCCACAAGGCGAGCCCGTCCCTTCCCTGTCCTCATTTCATGGCCACTAGCGATGAATCGGCCTTGTCCACGATATTCCTGTTCATCTCCCCAGACTCGACATGCTCGTCCTCGGAAATCCGCTGCCGAGACGGAGTGTGTGTCCCGTTTGCAGCCTGGTGCAACCAGATGATCGACTGCCCTGATGCCTCTGATGAGAAGAACTGCAGTAAGACACCCCCCCCCCCCACCAGCAGCTCTCTGTCACTAGGCCACTTCCTATGGGGGCCACATGTGTCATTAACCTCCACCTCTTGGCTCCCCAGATAACACGGACTGTGCGGATTACTACAAGCTCGGGGTGAAAGAAAGAGGATTCGTCCGCTGCAGCTCCACCTCCCTCTGCATCCACCCGTCCTGGATTTGCGACGGGGCCAATGACTGTGGAGACTACGCGGACGAGACAGGCTGCCAGGGTGATCCTTCTGCCGTCGTTTTTCCCCTCCCAGCAAGAGCACATTGGCTTTAAAAAGGGAATTTCATGGGGGAGGGGGGGGTGTAAAGAGCCTTGAATACACTTCTGTGGCCGCTGGATGAGTCCCAGTGCTTCTGAGATGACGATGACCTTCATGCTATCACTGGGCCCCTGCCCTCATTGCACTGGCTAAGGCCTAGAGGAGAGACTCCTAGCTGAGTGTCCCAATCAAATGGAACTTTGCTAAGTGCCTAAATCCCGTGGAACTTTGCTCAGTGCCAAAATCCAGGGGAGGTTTGCTGAGTGACCCGATCTAAGGGAACTTTGCTAAGTGTCCCAGTCCAAGGGAAGTTTGCTGAGTACCCTAATCTAAGGGAACTTTGCTACTGTAAGTGTCCCAAACCAAAGGAGGTTTTTGAGGTCCTCAATCCAAGGGAACTTTACTAAGTGTCCCAATCCAAGGGAACTTTAGATGTACTGTCTGTCTCCCAAGCAATGCGAATGCTGGTCCAGCAGAGTATTTATGTCCCAGAGAGGGGATTGACGGATCAGCAGAAAGGCTGAGTCCCACTAATTCCCCGTCTGTGGTGGCAGATGTGTCCACTTGACTGAGCTTCTGTTCCTTGCCGAGAGGAGGCCATCGTGGGGGCTGTGATTGTTCCAGTGTGTTGAGATGGTGGTATTAAGACCCCGTGTGCTTGCGGAGTGTTTGAAAGGAGGGGAACTGGCTCTCTTTGATTGTGAAAGCAGTGTGTACCCAAATTGTCCGGCTCTTCCTAGCTGCATTCCTTTCTGCTGAGGGTCTCCCGTTTCCAAAGATAAGCCCCACTCAGTGTGTCCCCCCAAATCTCAGCATGCTCTCCTTGTGTCTCCCTACAGTTGCCCAGGAACGGCAGTGCGACGATGGCCACTTCGCCTGTCCCAGCGGAAACTGCATCTCCAGCGTGTGGCTGTGCGACGGGCAGAAGGACTGTGAGGATGGAGCTGATGAGTTCCAGTGCGGTAAGAAGCTGGGCGTGGGGGATGGGGGGGGATTGGAAGTGCTTTTTATTTCCCTCAGAGCTCCTGGAATTGACCAGCATCTTCTAAAGTGTTTAGCTCCTAATTTCTCATGTGGGGAGAAAAATTAGGATGGATGGCCTTGCCTGTCACTATTACAGCTGAGTCTTCTCGACTCAAGCGAGCTAGGAGTCTTCTAGGAGATTCCCAGTAAAGCGTGGTATGTAGGATATGCTCTTAAATACAAAGAGGCATGATATAAACACAAACGCAGATTCTCCTGGTCCTTTTCCAGTCTAGCTGTACCTATTTTTCAGTTATTTTTTTTTTATGATTTTTCTTATACAAAGTAACCTCCAAACTAGGTCAATGCAGTGCTTAATTTGCCAGAGCTCATAAAGACCACAAAGACTTTATGCACACAAATTGGTCTTTAACAACGATAATTCGCTATTAATTACTTAAACACGTAACAATGCAGTATTTTCTGTCGACACCTGTTAGTTATATCAAATCATTCATCTACATTGCATATTTCTCACTTCTTTTTGTGGTTACCATTAGCATCCACAAATACTGCTTCTCTCCCCTCTGTCTCTGCTTGTTCTAATCCAGGTCTTCTGGTTCAATTTTGCTCTGCTTGAGGTTTGATTTTGTTGCTCTGCCAAATATCATATCGCTTTGTCTTTTTTTGGTGGCCAAAAAGTGGATTTTCTGAGCACGAGTGCTGAGGTTTTTCCCTTCAGACATGTCCTGGCAACACATAGTAATTAAGGCAAATGTCAAATGAAACCATACAACACAAATGATTTTAGAAGTATACATTTGTATAATTCAATTTACATCCAAAGTTTAACTCAGACTCATTTTAAGTTTAATGATATAGAATGCAGCATTCCAGGAGGTTCTGAGAGAGGCCAGAGGTCCGGGACTGAGCTCCTGCACAAAATTATGCACCTGTTGTACATTGTTCTCGATCCAACAATTTTCTGTGTTTTTCTCAGGATGCTACAAACCCAGGGCTGAGAGCTGGCTCTTTTTTTTCGGAAGTGACATGGTTCAACATTCAGCCTAGTTTTCAAGTGGGATTTTTACTGTAGATTAATTACAGAGTATGATATCAGAGTATGAATTATACTATCAGAGTATGACAGAGCTTGCCCCTCCATCGGGTGCTGTTAGGAGTTCTGTTATGTGTTAACTTTCTGCGAATAGCAGAATGATAGTCATAATCATAAGTGTGATGTAAATGGGAAGACAAAAGGGAAGGGAAGAGCCTAGAACTGATTTAAAGAGAGTGAGACGTTGAATGATAAAAGCGACACTTGAATATTCATTTCCGTATAGGCTGCGTTATTCATCAGAAGTTAATGACTACATCAGGCCCTCCCTTGCTGCCATTATGCATCAGCAACAATAGCCAGATATAGAGGCTTATGAATGTGGCCATTCAGAGCTCGAATGGAATACCTTTACCATTTTCAAGCAGGATCATGCAGTTTCATTAGATTTTTGGAACGCATTCTTTCCAAAGGACAAATTTGTATGAGGTCTTCGATACCTCAGAGTTAATTATCATATAAAAAAGTCTCTTGTTATTAGGAAATAACTGGCAATGAATAAAAATGTGAAAAAGATTCCGTGTGGAAATGTCACGCACTCTTCTAGACCCGGAAGAAAATGTCAAAACTGATTGTGCGATATACGATCCCCTATTACGATACCCGGGACTCGTAATTCCTCCCTCGATTTGAATGCATACCGCAGAAGAACAGCATTCCAGGGGAGGTATTGTTAAATCATCTGCGTGGCAAATTAGACTTGGCTGTCAGACGGGTTTGATTTGAATGACTGAGAATAAACAGCTTTCCTGGGATCATTTACAAAAGAAATTTGACAGAAAATAGCGGTTTGTGTGCCTCTGAAAAGAAGCCATTTTCATACTAATTGGTTCCCTTGCATTATTTAGGCGGTATCCGTTTTCTCTGAGGATGGGCTGATTGACATGTGTCTCTTCCCTCCTCTTCCTCCTTTTTCTGTCTTCTTCCTTTCTGTTCTTTCTCCTTCTTCCTTCATCTCATCCCTCTTCTTCTCTTCCCTCCCCCTCTCACTTCCTCTCTTCCCGTCTTCCTCTTGCTTTCTCCCCGTTTTGCTCTTCTTCCTCTCTCTTCTATCTTTTTTACCTACCTCCCTCTTCCTTTTCCTTCCTCTCTTCTCCTCTCATCTCTTTTTCTTTTTTCCTCCCTTCTCTTCCTCTCTCTTCTATCTTCTTTACCTACCTCCCTCTTCCTCCTCCTTCCTCTCTTCTCCTCTGATCTCTTTATCGTTTTTCCTCCCTTCTCTTCCTCTCTCTTCTTCCCCCTCCCTTTTTTCTCTTCCTCCTTCTTCCTCTTTCTCCTCCTCTCATCACTCTTCCTCTTTTTTTCTCCCTCTTCATCCTTCTTCTTCCCTGGTCCTCCTCCTTCCTCCTACTGTTTTCCAACATGTTAAAGCTTCCTTCCTTCAGATCAGAAGCCTTATAAGGGAAGGGAATAGCTTTGCAGATTCTGTCATTGTCAGCTGTCAGTGACGGGGGAGCAGTGAGATTTGAAATTAATGGGGGTTGTTTTCAGGCTTTGGGGTATTGCTGCTGCTTGCATGCAATTTAAGTGAGTAATAATGAGTAGTGAGTGGTGAGTTTACCAGACCCTGGGAGAATCTGTAGACTCTCACATGAGCCAATTTAGCAAAGAAGGAGGGCCGGGCCTGTCCAAGGTGCTGTGTGGCCCAAATGAAATAACATTGCTTATAGACTTAGACTTGACTTAACTGATCCTCTTGTGGGGGAAATTTGTTTGGTCCAGCAGCAGGTACACAGATCTAAAGAGGACAAAAAACAATTTTGGTAAGGAAAGAGCATAAATGCATGAAATAATATAAATAGCTAGTAAAGAAAATAATATTAACCGTTTAGAGCATGTATATACAATTGCAACATTATCTGTAGTGCAAAAACAGGGAATACTATATGACTTAGTGTAAATGTTATATTTTATGCCCAATTATATATAGTGGATATTATGAATGTTACAAAGTGAATTAGATTTACAATATCTGTACATATTGCAGGAGTGAAACAAGATCTTGCAAAAAGGCATGAAGTGCAGGCAGTCTATTGTACTGACCTCGGTGTGCCCTGCTTCCTGAACCCCCAGTTCGGCTTTGCTGACGTGTCTTTCTGAGACTCGCTCGGTCTCGTCCTTGGCCATAGGGTGGTTAACGGACCGCTGTGGCCAAGTCCAGGAACAAAAGTGCAGTGTCATCGACAGTATCACTGGGAAGTTCTAAGAAAAAAGAAAAAACCCAAAAATTACCTGTGGTTGGAGGGTCCTCTGCAGAACAGCCACATCTCTGCCCAGCCTGTGAGCAAGGCCCATAACCACCTGAAAGATGCTCCTGGGGCGCCGGATTAACGGCTCTCCTTTTACTCTGACGCCAAGTTTTGCTGTCACCTGTATGAGCCAAAACAGTATGACCACCCCCGGTGAGGTGAATAATGATAACTATCTTGGAAAAATGGTGCATGTCTGGGATATATGAGACGGTAAGTTAACATTCAGCACTTGTAGTCAACATGTTGAGTGCGGAAGAAATATACAGGGATAATGTTCTAAGTGAGGCTACCCTGTCTGGTACAGTCCAACAGAAGGGCTGTTGCGGTACAAACAGCAGATACTTTTGAGGATGGGTACTTTGTCACAACACACAGTGCATCAAGCCATGCTGAGTGTAGGGCTGCGTAGCCAGAGGCCAGTCACATGTCCATGCTCCCCCATGGACACAGACCTTGGAGCAATGTAAGAAAGTCGCCTGCTTCGAATGAATTCCATTTTCCGTTGCATCATGTGGATGGCCGGGTACGTGTTGGACCAAGAAACTCAGCATGCAGCGGCTCAGTACTCCCGTAGCCATCATTAAAACTGTCTGCAATTTGTGTAGCGCGTCTGTTGGTTTGCACTACACAGGACTGCCTCTCAGGAGGTACTCTCCACACCTGACAGTGAGCACCTAAACCTTACTGTTTAGAAGATGGTGTGACCCAGTCATCTGGCCATAATGATCATTACCATCACTCAGATCATCACCCTGATGCACCCCGGCGGTGATATTTTGGTTCTTCGGTATACA
This sequence comes from Mormyrus hasselquistii, assembly GCA_026779605.1. NCBI lineage: Eukaryota > Metazoa > Chordata > Actinopteri > Osteoglossiformes > Mormyridae > Mormyrus > Mormyrus hasselquistii. The sequence goes on from JAODKE010000037.1 coordinate 3,382,592, forward strand.
TGTGTGTATCTACCTGCGTCTTAATATCAGGCAGCATGATGGAATATGTGAAAATCAACACTTCACAGTGTAGCTACTCATACTAATGGCCAATAAAGCTTCTTTTTATTGCATTTTTTTGTTCTTGGATTGTCAGTAGAGTGTCGTCAGGAGTGGGAAAAGCTTTGCTCATTTGCTTGTGTATATTTAAAAATAATAGTAGTAGAATAAATATATAGAATAAACCTCCAGACTGACAAACTAATGGCTCACTTTTCATGAATACATTTTCAGACAATCAGCATTGATTTGCCCACACTAATGGAAGCTTTTGTTATGTTTTATGGCAAATAAAGCTTCGTTTAATTTCATTGGTTGTTTCTTGGCTTGTCAGCGGTAGTCAAATAGAGTTTTCTTGGGGGAGGGTTTATGGACTCACCTTTCATTAAAGCTCAGTTCTTTCATAGATTCCTCCTGCTCGTGGAATCAGTTTGCATGCTCCAAAGACAAGTGCATCGCGAGGCAGTGGCTCTGCGATGGCGACAACGACTGTGGCAATGGCCTGGACGAGAGCGTGGACATCTGCGGTGAGGACGCCCGTGGACCCAACAGCGTCAGACACGTTCTTCACACACTAGCGCTCTTGGGGATGGCGCGTTGGGTGTCTTTGTGCTTATGACAGCATGACTATTTATGCTCCTGCCTCGGCCATCGGGATGAAACGCATTAAACACATCAAAAAGGCAGAATAATTCATTAAATGGCTTCCCAATGAATGGGGACATTGCTGAGTGAGATTTATGGCTGGTCGTTTGCTGGTGACAAATTGACGGGAACGTTTCCTACATTAAAGGTTGGGCTCCAGTAGATCATTAACGGAAGTATTGTCTGGTCATGTAGGAACAAACACATTAAGGTTTGAGACAGTCCAGCTTGCTCTGAAAATGATGTGCAGTAATTTGCCTAATTGCGAGAAGCATTTTTCATGCTGTCTGCTGTGGGTGGAACATTTCAGCTGTTTGTTTGAGTATTGTAAAAATAATAATAGGAATAAATATATAGAGTAAAACCCTACACTGACAGGCCAGTGGCTCACTTTTTATGAATACATTTTCGGACAATCGGCATTGATTTGTCCAGACCAATGGAAGGTTCCCATTAAGTTTTATTACGATTTAAGAATTGTGCTGATTCGTATAGAATGCAAACACTCCCACACAGTCGGGCAGCTTTTGACTTCTCGCGCTGTCATTCGAGGAAGCTCCCACCTTCTGTCTCTGTTTACACACCAGACTTCTAAAAAGGAAGATGTATGTTTACATTGTGAGGCCCAATTTGCAGATCTGGCTCCTAAGCGAGGCGGCGTCCCCAGGTGCCGCTCTGACTGACTCCCCCACATCCTCGTTACTGCTAGCATCTTGCTTTTTGGTCCCCATGAGATTCTGTGAATGACTCTCATGCAACCCTCATGCTTTGGGTCCTTGTTAGCCCGAGTCAGTTACTGCAGCGTATCTGTCGACATGCGTTTTGGTCCCTGTGAGCCACCATGTCCTCTTCAGCTGCTGTGAATGACTCTCATTTGTCGCTCCTGGTACTTTTTGGCCCTTATGAGCCGCCGTGAACAATCCCACACATCCCTCGGTCTGCTTTTCGGTCTCTCAGCATGCTTCTGTGTTTTCCAGGTTCCGCCACCTGCGGCCCTGGCTTGTTCAGCTGCCCTGGGTCCTACGCGTGTGTGCCGCAGCGCTGGCTCTGCGACGGGGAGCGAGATTGCCCGGATGGCAGCGACGAGCTCTCCCCAGCCAGCTGCGGTAACGCCCCCCCACCCCCACCACTCATGCGAGGCTGTGCCGTCAGGCTCCCGTTGTCAGAGCCAAAATGAATTCTGGCTCAGCAGACATTAGTATGCTGAACAACCCGCTTTTCACACCAAATGCACAAAAGGAACTTCTTAGTGAAAACGATCCATCTAACCAACCACTTATTGTGATCCGGGCCTTGACGGGTGGGGCTGAGGAAAAGAGGGGGTTTGGCTGGAGCCTATTCAAGGCAGTATATGGCACGGGTCTGGGGCACACCCCGCTCACGCCACATGCAGCATGTAAAGTCAAACACTGTGGCCACTTTAGGGACACTTACGGCATGCGACCTTACTTTGAACATAAGAAATGTACAAACAAGAGGGGGCCATTCGGCCCATAAAACTCATTTGGGGCAATCCCTGGGGAACTGAGGAAATCCCTGCGGCAAATGCAACCAAAGCAGAGCTAGGGCTGGACGATATCATATCGCGATTATATGGAGCATGTGCGATAATCACCAGGGCTTTTGGTAATAGGCATAGACATTTATCTGGATGTCAGCTTTTCGATTGCTATATGGACATTTACTTACGCCCACAGTTTAGCAACAAGATTAGTAGTGCGCCTAAAATATTAACCAGAGGCATATTGTGACATGTAAAAGTAAATAACTTGTATAAATTCGGCATATCCTCGTGTTTATTAAATTTGGTTAGCGGAGAATACTACTGTTTTGGTAAATCACGGACGCGATAAGCACTGAAGAGGTGGTGAAGAAAGGGACAGCTCAGCAGCCACAGCATCTTTTGTGGATAAAGGAGGTAAAACGTGGCAGTGTGGTGGTGTGGCAGTACTCATGGACGTCGTTAGGTCTGGTCTGTCAGGGCTACAGCCCAGTGTATTTTAAGCTTAGCCCTGAGTATTTCTGCCCTGATGCCAATCTTCCTTTAAAAAAAGAGTCAAGCCCCGGGTAAACTCGACTTGACTCCTTATCTTTTCGATAGCGAGAAGCTCCCCTGGTGGCACTTCTTGCAGTTGAAATCCAACATGTTTGTTAAACATTAGGATACACCGAATTTACACAGATTGCTAAGATTTGGACATCACAATACGCCTCTCATTACTATTTACAGCTGAATCCTGTAGTATACGCATGTGGGGAACTGTGTCCAGTAGCTGATTCCTATAGTATACGTGTGTTCGGAACTGTTTCCTCCAGCTGAGTTCTGTATAGGAGTGGGGAAAAATACATCGATCTTATGATTAATAGTGATCCAAATTTTGACGAATCGATATTGATTCACAAAATCCCAAGATAGACCTAATGAATTATTTTTTCCTCCATTTTTGCTGAACTTTACTTTTATCATATAGGTGGTGACACTTTCTCTCTGACCTGCTGGAGTGTTGTAGTAGTATCGCGCCTCTCCCACCATCTTGGTGCATTATCAGTAATGGTAATGGAGTACTCCAAGCATAGTAATGCAAACAAGTCAAGTCAAGTTGGGTTTTATTTTCACACCAGCCATTTTTAATATACTGCTCACAGTGGTGCAAAATAATGTTATATAAAAGCAAAATTAATAATATGAAATAAAAACAAACAACACAACATAAAGAGAACATAGATATTATTGGATGTAACCACCTATCAGTAATGAGAATATTGTTAATTATTTGTTTTTTCAAACATCGTGGGTTACACTGAAGCAACAGAAAGTTGCTAAAAGTATGCAGGTATAATTTATTCGTTGCTGGGGAGGTACAAGAAGTACAGATAAAAAATTATGGATGAAATATTTTCATATTTCCTACAACTTAATATTCATGCTTGTTACTATATATTGCTTTTCCTCATCTTATTAAAATTACAGCGTTGTGCATGTTGTTGTTTTTACAGTGGATCTGGTTTTATTGCACATTAGTGAATGTTTCTTAAGTATAGATTTATTAAAGCTGAAGCAGAATCCAGTCGGGCTGTTGTAAATTGAAATCAAATTTAAAAAATTGTGGTCAGCAACATCACTCCAAATATGGAAAGCTGCTATATAGTATATATAATGTGGGAAGACGTGTCCTGTACCTGATTTCTGTCGTATACATTATGTGTGTGGGAAGTGACGTGTAGCTGATTCCTATAGCATATGTGTCTCTGAATTTGTGTCCTGTAGCTGATACCGTATAATGACTCTCTAGAGGCAGCGCGGTCGCGGTGCCAGAAAGGTTACGTGCCTAATGACGCTTCTGCACCTCACCCACAGCTCCCAACAACACATGTGACGAGAACACCTTCCTGTGCCGAAACAAGGCCTGCATTCCCAAGCGCTTTGTTTGTGACCATGACGACGACTGCGGTGATGGCTCCGACGAGTCACCTGAATGCGGCAAGTAGTTCTCTCTCCTCAGTGTTGACTTCTTTGCCACTAACTCTCCAGCGATGGTGGTTTTTACCACCACTCAAGCCAAGCATTTGTATGGGGTCCCCGCAGACAGTCACTACCCTATATATTAAATAAATTCTCTTATTTAAGAGATGCTGAAGCAGCATGTTCTGCTAACCAGCTAGACAGCTACAATTTTCTTGTCAGCATGACTCACTAGCAACTGATATAGTTTTTGAAACATCTTAGGGGTGCAGAGTCGGGGGTGGGGGACAAAAGATCAAACCGTCCCTTTCTTACCAGAAGTGCGATTCTGCATTCCCCCCTTCCGGTACCTTCCAAGGATCAGTACTGACCTGTACCTTAAGCGCTGCTTCCTACAAAGAATCAGAACCTCACGCCATGTCATGCCTTCATCTGCTGATCACTCAGATCTCAGTTGTTAAGCGGTGTAAGGCATCCTGGGAGAAGGCACTCGGATATTCGAATTTGGCTCAGAAACTTAATTCATGTTTTATCTCTGCAAGGGGCCTCGAAATTAATTTCATGCTCCAACTGGACGTAAAACTTTAGCAGAATAGCAGAGCGCTAGGTAGCAGCCTGCTAATGCCACACACCCTTTTAAATGCCCATCAGGGACCTGCATTTTCTCCACAAGCACAGATGAAATGACACATCATTACATTAGCGGAGCTTCATAGGGCTCCAGCTGATCTTGCTGGCTTTCCAGCCAGAGCTTGAGGCAGTTCGACTCTGCAGGGTGGCACTGTGCTTATGAAACGCAACAAACCAAAGAGTTTACAGGTTACAGCCCAGAGAAGAAGCTGGGTGTGTATTCAATGAGGTCGTTAACCTGCTTTACCTCAGTGAACAACCAACTTGTAACCAAGTAAATGTCCAAAAGAGTCAAATTTTCAGTGGTAAGCCATAGAATCGTCTGCTGAACAGCTGTGGTTGGTGCTTCGTCCTCCTCCAGCTGCCGTAATGGTATGTCTGCCCGCCCTGTGCCCCATGCAGCTTACCGCTCCTGTGGGGAGGAGGAGTTTCGCTGCGCCGATGGGCGGTGCCTCCTCAGTGCCCAGTGGGAGTGTGACGGCCAGCCCGACTGTGTAGATGGCTCCGACGAGCTGCCCCGGAATCCCAAGTGTTCTGCGGCAGGTAAGGCTCCACCCACAGCATCACAGTGGTCCACCTCCTTACATGCCTGCTGGGAAGTTTAGAGTGAGGATGATGCGACAGGTCGTGCTTCTGACACCCTCTTACTGCTTGTCTCCTCTCTCTGTCTCCCTCACTATCTCTTTCTCACTATGTCCCTCGCTCTATCTCTCGTACCCCTCTCTATCTCTCTTTCACTGTTTGCTTTATGCACTCTCTCTCTCTCTCTCTCTCTCTTTCTCTTTCTCTCTCTATCTCTTTCCCTATTTCATTTGCTATCTTTTCCCCCTCATCCATAAGCTTTTTTTTTTGTTTGTATTTGTAGACTTGTAGGCTTGTTTCTAGAAAAGTTACCAGAAAATGAGCATATATTGCAAAGTAAAACAATATAAAACATACATTGAACTGATTTTACACAGTGAATTAGTCTCAGCAATATCAGAAATTCGTCATGTGGATGTGCTTCTGTCTGAGTGGGAGTGATGTGGAATCCTGCACACGGCAGATAATGTGAATGAGAGAAGGCTCTTGTTTGGAGGCCTTTTCTCAGTCAGGAATAACTTCAGTCCCCTCACAGGTCCACAGGTTCCACACTGCCCCCCCCCCCCCCCCCCCCCCCCCCCCCCCCCTCCCCTACCCCTCCTCCCGCCCCCCCCGCCTTCCCTCTCCTCTTCTACCCCCCCCCCCCCCCACCCCCCG
>JAODKE010000037.1:3398315-3414319 GCA_026779605.1 Mormyrus hasselquistii
TATAACAAAGTAAAAAGAGTTTGGAATTAGGGTTTTTCCCATGGAAATGAATAATAATGGACATAGATGTAAATACAAGTGTGAGTGTGTGTGTGTATATATACACATAAATACCCAAACTACTTCAGTTGGCTGCTTTTGATGCGAGGGAGCCAGTGCCTCTACTTTGTGCTCCTCCCGATTGTCTGAGCTCTTCGCCCTGTCTCAATGGCTGAGCCCAGACATGCTGTGAAGGAAATTCTGCCACTTGTAGCTGTGATCTCATTCCTTCATTCACTACCCAGAGCTTACGACCGTAGACGAGGGTAGAAACATAGATTGACTGGTAAAGTGATAGCTGTGCCCTCCAGCTTAGTTCTCTCTTTACCACTACAGAACAGTACAGTATCTGCATAACTGCTAACACTGCAATGCTCTGCTTGTCGATCTCCTGTTCCCTTCTTCCTTCACTTGTGAAAAAGACCCTGAGATATTTGCCGCTTGAAGCAGTAATCCATCCCCCACCAGAAGAGGGCAATCCACCCTTTTCCACTCAAGATCCATGGCCTCAGACTTTGAATTCCTGATCCTCATCTCAGCCGGTTCACACTAGTGAATGCTATGGGTCACAGCCCAATTAAGCGCACGGGTCTACATCATCTGCAAAAAGCAATGATGCAATCCTAAGACCACCTAACTGGATCCCCTCTGCCCCTTGGCTATGCCTAGAAATTCTGTCCATAATGGTTATAAACAAAATCAGTGACAAAGGGCAACCCTGGTGAAGTCCAACACCCACCGACTTACTGCCATCAATGTGACCTAAACTGTGGCTCCAGTTATAAAGGGACCTGATGACCCATAACAAATGACCGTGTACCCCATACTCCTGAGACACCCCCCATATGGACACAGTGATATGGCTTTTCCAATTCCATAAAACACGTGTAGCCTGGTTGGGCAAACTCCCATGAACCTTTTAGTATCATTGTGAGGATGAAGAACTGGTACAACATTCCACGACCAGTATGGAATCCGCATTGTTCCTTCTGGATCTGAAGTTTGGCCAACGGACGGATCCTCCTGTCCAATACTCCAACATAGACCTTCCCAGACGGGTGAAGCAGTGTGATCTCCCTGATGCTGTCCCCTTTCTTAAATATTGGGACCACCACCCCAATCTGCCAAATCAAAGGCACTATCCCCAACCTCCCTGCAATATCGAAGAGGCGCGTCAACCAGACTTTCAGGAACTCTCTGAGTCCTCCTCTAAGTCATCCAGCTCTACAGTACTTCCTCCATGGAATGTATGGCAGTGGGATGCAGGAGATCCTTGAAGTACTTCTTCCATCGTTCGACTATCTCCCCATTTGGGGTCCACTAGGCTCTTGCTCTATTCCTTCTATAAACAACATGGGAAAGCCCTGCTCCCCCTTCTGAGTTGCCTGACGGTTTGTCAGAATCTTTTCAAGGCCAACCAAAAGTCATTTTCCATGTCTTCACCAAACTTCTCCCACATTTGACTTTTTACTTCAGTAGCTGCCAAAGGCGCATTCCGCTTGGCCTGCCAGCACCTCACTATGCATCTGGTGTATCAGGTCTATTTGGCATTTTCCCCTGCCATCTGATCCAAGTTACTACTAGGTGATGATTAGTCGGCAGTGTCCAAAACATGCAGCCACAGATCTAATGATACGGTACCAAAATCAATCATTGAGCTGCAGGCTATGGGTGGACCCATGCTATTCTTTCAGGCTTTGCATGGCCAGGCCCCATGGGTAGAGGACCAGCCACCAGGTGCTTGCCTACGAACCCCTAATAGACCTGACTGCAAGGTCAGAAGGTCCTTATTGTTACTTTTAATGGGAGTCTTGGGGCACTTTTCCACATCATGTAGCATAGTTTTGGTACTGAAAATTTCATACTTTCCCTTTTGCATTGACTTCCAGTCAGATACCAGGACCAAAAGTACCAAACCACCTGGGTACTTTTTTGGTAATTTTTGGCGACTTGCAAACATGTTTATTGTGGATTGCTTATTGAAATAACCTGCCTCGTAAGCGCAAAATACATCCACCATCCTGAAAAAGCATAGTTACAAGCTCGGAAAATAATGATAAACTAAAGTGTAACAGTAATGGATGCACAAAGAAATGAAGAGATCCAAAGTACCCATTGCAAACCACACTTTGTCTGGCTGCTCACTAAGGAGCAATTTGATGTGGGCAATTATCCAGAATAACATAGTTCCACTACGACAAGATCAATGGAGGATACACACACACACACAAACACATCTTTGTGGGGACCATCCATTAATTTCTATGGACATAACCCTAATCCCAACAATGACAACTTTAACCACTACCCAGTCCTAACCTTAACCATAAGTGACCAATCAAAATCAAAGAATTTAGACATTTTTAGTTTTTTGATTGAAGTCTCAACTTTGATTTTTCATTGTGGGGAGCGAAAAATTGCACATACGTCAAAATAACAGGTTTTTATTACGTTGTGGGGACATTTGTACATGACCTACCTCAAACACACACACACACACAGACAATGGTTTTCCAGATATGCATCACCCACAAGTGATTGCTCTAACTACACAGGAAGCACTATGTAATGGAAGTGCCCTTAAAATTGCCAAAAGAATTGAATTTGTCATTGTATCAATGTAAATTCATTTTATTTTGCAGTTAAAAGCCTAATCTGTTTTACTAATTCAGCCACAACACCGATCATTTCATGGAAGTTGTTTCGACAGAATATATGTAGATTTTCCCTTTGAACCCAGAATAAATACAGCTCATAGAAACCCACTGATGCCGTGCTTCACAGGAAGTTTATAGAAGAGTCTTGTACAATCCAAAAAGGACAATAGATAAAAGCTTTTTGGCGAATAATGCTCAGATTACGTGTTTTTTGAGCCTGTCTGGACACTGTGCTTCTCTGCGAAACTATATCTGTGTTCCATTTTAGTGGCTGCATCTTTCTAATGCTGCATTTGAAGACAAAATGCGTCACAGTGGTGCGACAAGGCTGTTCCATTTCAAAGACTCCTTCAAATATGACCTAGAAGTTCGTCCTTCTTTTCCATTCCACGAAGATTGCATCCGATGCTTCTTTTGTAGCCAAAACTCATTCTGCAGGTTTTTTAGAAACATTCAGTCTATGAAGTCCATGCTAGCCACATCCTTTAAAGAATGCAGCCCTTGAATTTGGACACAGCTTATGAGAAGTTTATACATAGGTTTTGCTGGGGCAAGAAAGATTTGCATCAGAAATTCTAGACCCACCCGGAAGCCGGCTTCTCTGCATGGTGATTGGGAGACGTCACAGCTAGACAGAATAAACTACCAATATTATAAATGCTCATGACTGACAAGTTTCTCATGGTGTCAGCGCTGTTTTGCAGTATTCACTGATTCTGTTGCACGTGGGGGAACAGGATTATGTGGTTGCAATGTGGCGCCTGTCTATCAGATTTTAATTAATTAAATTTGTTAGCGTCATGTAATGTGTAAAGTTAATGTGTTCAAATTGATTTTAATATTTCTGAAGGTTATAATTATAAATCTGTCCCAGGTCATGATCAATAATTTTTTATATGAATGTCATTTTCAGACATGGACATCAAAACATACACCAAAGAATACAAGTATCCACCTAATTAGTGGGGAAAGATTCTTCAAATTGTCATGTAATGAAATGTGCAAAAAATGAATGTTACTTATAAGTAATACATTCAGACCTATGTCTAGGCTCACAGCATTCAGGTAAAAACACATGTTTTTACATTTCCAGGTGATCCATCCAGTACATGTATAAATTGTACAATTTGGTGAGTGTGGGACAAGTATGCCTTACGGCTGACTGTACTAATGCATAGAATCTATATCGTAACCTACATTTACTGATGGCATAGATTCTACATAGAAGTATAAAATGACAGGGCTTCCCACAGAATACAATGCTGTCATTTCCAACAGCATTAAATCATGTTTCATGTGGGAACATCCCAGCTACAGATGCACATGAAATGTCAAGCATATACAGTGGCGGAAACCCTGAGCCACACGTGAAAACAGATCCCGTCGGACAGCGCAATTGGCGGTTCTTAGCATAAATCGAGGTAATTTGCTTCCTTTTTCCCTGCCTTGTGATGGCCACCATCCAAACTCATGCATGCCATTTGTTTGTCTCTGTATCCAGTGTAAATGTTGGCCAGGATTCCGCCTGAAGGATGATGGGAAAACCTGTGTTGACATTGATGAATGCTCGTCCAGCCTGCCCTGTAGCCAGCTCTGTATCAACATGTACGGATCGTACAAGTGTCTGTGTGCAGACGGCTACGAAGCCCCAGCCAACAGTCCCAATAGCTGCAAATCCCTCTCAGGTACGGCTCGCACACCGCCTCCTTTACTTTGCTGCGAGGACGCGGCATCCTTCCCTCTTCTTCGCCTGTCGTTGGTGCCTCACAGTTTTGTCCTTTTGTTGCATGGGACACACTGACGCAGGCTGTCATCTGAGGGTTTTGGATCACGGCTCCTGATTGGCTGTGAGTGAGGTTCGGCCTGTATCCTAGATGTCTAGCTGGAAGGCAGCTCGCAGAACTGAAGATTCAGAATGAAAAAGAAACAAAAAAAAAAAAAACAGGAGGTTCTGCCTGTGCATGGCTGCCTCATGCAGCTCCAAAGGTCTCCCGTGACAGGAAGCTGATGAGAGATTAGCATCTCATAGGGAAAAAGAACTAATGAGTCTGGAATGCAGGACAAATGTGTGTATCCTTGTGTCAGCAGGCGCTGGCTGATTTTGTTCCCATAATGCAATCAGTCAGCTTGCATTAATCCAGTTTAAAAGCCTGTTTAACTTTAATTCCAGGCCCCTGAAACAGTGGAGAACATTGTATTGGTGATCGATGTTTTGTGTAGTGATGCTTTCCCGGGTGTTAATCGACTTCTGCTTTGTTCCTCCAGCCGAGGAACCCTTTCTGATACTGGCTGACCATCACGAGATCAGGAAAATAAGTATCGACGGCTCCAATTACACCCTCCTGAAGCAGGTAAGGATGAATATGTAGGGATGTGATTGGAACTTGGCGTCTGGCCGTGTTTCATGGCTGTTTGTTTGGCTGTGAGATGAATGGACTGTTCCTGGGCTCAGCATCCGATGGTTTAGAGGCAGCTGCAGAAATAAAGTTTGAACGTATTTGCCTGTCTGCTCAATTTTACTCAGTAACACACCTGCTCACGCCTTCGGTAACGAAGATCATTGTGGAGACTTTCAGAAAGGAGGCTAATAAAAAGTTGCCAATTTTGATTTCATGTCTATCAGTTTCAGTTTTCTGAATTAAAGGGAACTCCATAGACACTAGAAAACATGCCCCCAGTTCCCCTTTGGATAGTGAATGTTATGCGAAGGCTTTGGCTTCCATGATTGTCTCTCTTGGTGCAATTTGCCATTCATATGACCAACTTTTTGCACTTTTATTGGTTTATCTATAATACTAAACCGCTGCATCGCCTTGATTATATAGACTACTTGCATATAACTATTGCAAGGAAAAACATTACATTCTTTTGTGAATTATAGCACAAAATTATTTTGCATTGTTTTGTATTATATTCTTTTCCTTGATTAGTTAAAGTTCTTCAAATTTTGTTTACCTTGCCTTTGTATAGTTTTTAGGTAGGCCTTTAAAGTATGAATTTTAAATTAGTATTTAGACCATTGCACATTTTTGCAGTAGTTTTGATTGAAATAAGTCTGCATTCTACACATATTTGTAACCCTAACCCTGCAGTAGTAGCTGCAGAAATAGTGACGTCTTTTGGGTTGGCTGTTTTCAGCTTTGCACATGTGCTTAAAGTCATTATGGTCCATTGCACTGGGTCGATTGCCCTGGTCTTTCCAATTCATTGGATGACACTTGCGGGCTTCACTTTTCAAACCCCGTATCACGAATCCCCAATGGGATCACATTTATGTTTCACATTATTCTCTTGAAATTTAACTTTTCTTCCAAGGTTCATTTTTTTTAATCAGACCTGTATAACTTTTGCGGTATTTTGCTTGGCTTTACTCCTTCTATCTCTCCCTTAATTCTGACCTTCCCTGGTGCCAAAAAGCTGTAGGTATCAGGGCTATTAGGTTCACACTGCACATAGTGCTTTGAATCATGGCCAGAAATCTCTGTCTTCCTCTCATCTGTGCCTTTTGTGTAGACCCTAGGCATGCGTTGGGGTGGTTTCTGAGTAGTAGCTTTGATTCTTGCCAGCCTCCCTTACAGTCCAGCTCGAGATAATTGACTTGGGTAGGCTTACCCTGCTTCAAGATTGCTTCTCTGGAGTTTTGGAGGACGTCGACCTGGGTGGTGTGATACAGCATTTGCATTTTAGGTACTGATACAGTGTTAGTTACTAGAATGTCCATTCAGGAACACAGTGTTTCCCAACCCAGTCCTCAGGGAACTCGGGACGTTTTGGGAGGGAGGAAAAACGTGGACTGTCTAGGTTTCCCCGAGGACTGGGTTGGGAAACACTGCAGGAACAGATTTGCTCCAGCTCCATGCTTCTATTTTGTTTTAATAGTCTTCTAACTTTTTCCATTCATTTTTTTAGGTTTAGCTGAAGAATGGTATGTTTATTTCAAATGAGAGCATAATGGCTGCTGGATCGGCCACACAACTGGACTGCCATGATAAAGCTGCCTTCATCTGAACGTGCCCTCCCATACATTTTACTCACTCGTTTTTACATAATTTGCAATAATTCATTTTGACATGGTTTCCATATTGATGCCTTGTATTTAAGCTTTTTGATTTAGGCACACACACTTAGTTAGTATTATGCTTGTAAGAGCTCGTCAGTTTGTTTCACCTGCTTGTATTATACTTATTTCTGTGGTGTGACGCCAAATGGGGTGTTTGCAGACTTAATATGCAGTGCTGGCAGGAGGTTCAGGCTGTACCATTACAAGCCAACTGGGGGGAGGACTTGTTATTGTTTGTTATAAACTTATGAAAGTATAAGCTTATTCATTTAGTTTTGTTGGTTTGAGTTATGTCTAAAGGTTGGTTTAGGTTTGTCAACTCAACGTACAGTAGTCCTCTGGGGCAGCCAAGTTTTTGCTCCCAAAAACATGGACTGGCTGGGGGTTCTTGAAGGCCGGATTGGGAAACCCTGTGTTAGAGGACTGTGTTACTTGGTAAAAATGACCATTTTGCATATTTTCGTTTCCCTTTTAATGTTCGGTGGTGCTGGGCAGCGCTGTATTTGTTCCCCTGTGTAATTTCTTCTCTGTGTCTTCACTGAGCCCACGGCCTGTGATGTGGTGGGACTGCTGGAACTTGATCGCTTTTTTGTTATAAGATTGATTGTTTTGCGGTATACACTTTTGATTACTTTCTGATGTTTTTTTTTCTGCACTTTGGCTCATCCAATTAATTAAAAAGTGAACGCAACCTTTTTTCCAGGAAATGCGTGCAAGTATTCTTCATGTTTTCGAAGCCTTCTGCAATCTTCCCCTTTTGAAACATTGGCCCACCTGTTGACCAGCCATATTGCATTTAACCCTCCGGGGTCGACGGCTTCATCAACTATGCTGCGTATCTTTCTCGTGTATTTCAGATCGCTGAAATCTTATTGTAGAAATATGAAAAAAAAATCACTGACTAATTTCGTAATCTTTCTTCTTTTCAAAACATCCATTGTCAGAAGTATTAAAGTTTTTAAAATTAGGTTAAGTAGGCAAAAAATTAAACCATGTCACCTTACTTTGTTTTACCTGCATCGGGGGCGTGTAGTGCCACTGTCACCTGAAGATCGCTATTCACATTCTAAATAGCCACATTAGCACATATTCAAATCGCATTCGCATGGTAATTTGATGAACAACGCACCGATGAATCGCGATCCAGATATATCCCCATCAGCGCCATATAAGGGGGGGTGTGGCCAGGTGTGAATGGCTCATGCATGCACATAAGAGCTCCTACATATTCAATGGAAGGAGACCAGAAATAGTAACATGAGTTAAATTTTTTTTCTTTATTTATAAAACTGAATGTTAATGAAAACAAACTTCAGCCATTACTTCAAACTTCAACCTAACTATGTACTTTTATAATTTTTTTGTAAGTGTTCCAAACTGCATTTTGCAATGTCTATATTTGGATGTCAAATTACAAACTTCACATAAATCTGACATATTTACAAAAGTACATTAAAATTAAGATGAGTGTAATGCCAAAAGAAATATATAAGAAATCATTTATTTGTCATGAATTAAGTCTATGATATTGAAAGAAATGTGTTGCCTAACCCTAGTCCCCAGTGGATTAAATTGGTTCACATAATACTTTGTCTTTCAGCTTTTAACCAATCAACAGTGACCAGCATTGTGACATAATGCTCCTGTTTAGATTTCACAATGTTTCGGCTGTAGACCAGCCAGTAAGTACAGTTCTCGTGTTGTAGCTGCGATAACCACGTCTGCCGGCACTGCCTGCTCTCGCCCTTTAACGATTCAATAATCAAATCCTTAACTGCATTACCTTATTCACAAATCAAAAATGCTTCAATTAAACAAAGGACTAACTCAGGATTCAATCAGCTGAGATAATGCGTTTTAAACATGCCTTAAAATGACACAGCTTCAATATGACGTTATCTAAAGTGAGTTTATTAAATACATAACAGAACACAATTTCCTGGGAACAAGAAGCCTCACTACAGTGTGGGACTGCTTTCTTAATACTGAAACATTCACATTGTGACAGTTTAATTGCTGCACGCTGCCACCATGCAGGATGCCTATGCTTTTATTTAGAGATGACGGTATGGATGCTGTTGGCAGATAAGCCGCTAGGGAGGGCATCCTGTCTAAGCGTCCTCTTTCGTTGGTAGCTTTGCATTGCATGTCGCTCCCCGTGAAAACCCTTTTAATTAACCCAGTAGCACGGCTGTTAGCTGGCACTCCATCTCTTCTTGGTTTATTTGAGGACAGGGGATCTGATGCTGGTGGTAGGGTGGCCCACACTTCAGGCCCACCATCTTGGTGGGACATCTGTGGATGTTACCCCGGGCCCAATGGGAGGGATTGGCGTGTCCCACACCCTGCTCATAACAAAGGCTGTGCTGATGTCGTCATGCCTCCGGTAGCCGGTCTGATCAGCCTGGTAATTTGGCCGCTCCTCTGATTTACCTTCCCTGTATGGGACTTGCACTGGAATTTGGCAACATCAGGGTCTCTACATGTGACCTTTGTCTTAAAGCCTCACGGATTCCACCAAAGTAACGTAATGGATCCTGTGTCTGTACCTGCATGATAATCACTAACCAATGAGTAGCCAGCTTTCCTCTGTGTCCGTGCCTGTTTGACAATCATTAGCCAATGAGAAGGCAGCTTTTCTCTGTGCCTGTATGATAATTACTAAACAGTGAAAGAGCGGCTTTTTCCTGTATCCATGCCTATACAACAATTACTAAACAATGAGATGGCAGCTTCCCCTTGTGTCCGTGTCTGCACAGTAATCACTAACCAATGAAATGGCCGGTTTACCCCCAGTGTCCATGCCTGTATGATAACCATTAGCCAATGAGAAGGCGGCTTCCCCCTGTGTCCGTGTCTGCACAGTAATCACTAACCAATGAAATGGCCGGTTTACCCCCAGTGTCCATGCCTGTATGATAACCATTAGCCAATGAGAAGGCGGCTTTCCCCTGTGTCCGCCTGTCGGGCCCCGGCATCAATCCTCTCTGTTTCATTCAACAACTGTCAGCCTGGGACAGCAAAGAATAAATTGGCTTTTTACCAGTCCGGAATGGGAGAATTTCTGCCGGGATTCGTCCCTCGTCTTTCCACAGCTTTGTGCTTCATCTGGCCCGTCTGCCGCTGTTGAGTTAGCAGTTGCCAGTGGTGATGTCCATGTCACTCCTGTCGACACTTAGACCTATTGTTATTGGGTCTTCAGTGCGAGAAGGCGGTTCAGTAGGAAGAGTTTGACGTGGAGGAACATTCACCACCAATACGTGCAGCCAGGCACAGATACTGAATGTGAGAGACCTGAAAAAAAATTAAATATTCTGGCATTTCACTACTAAATGAAACAAACGTCTTCAAATACTTTAATAATAGCTGTTGTCAACGACAGCCACGCCTTACAAATCTGTTCACTGTTAACTCAAACTGAACAACCCGCTGAGAGACAGGAAGCCTGCCAAAGAGCCTCTTAAATAGCCTCCCTCAGTGGCACCAAACACCAGCTTCAGAGTCCTACAGTCCATCCATCAATCTTTCTGCCCCCTAGAATAGCAGTCCAGCTGTTCCCCGTGTATCAGCAACAATAACAATGAACCTACTTTCTTTTTCTGAGCGGTACTCTATAGTATTCGTACTGTAATAATAATATTGAAATTAAACATTGAAACATTGAAATTAAATTTCATATGTTGGGAATCCGATTTTGCTCTTTGTGAAACAATTTCACTGCAGTTATCTTTGCCGAGTGGCATTCAGTCAGCGGTGGCTCACTTTAATCTCCCTGCTAATTAATGGACATGTAATGAGGAACCTGCTTACAGTTACTGTCTGAATTATCCACTTTGATCTGTGCCTTGTATTGCGTTTACTTTGAATACAGAAACTACACTGGATCACGTTTGAAGTGCACAGTTGGTAATTAAGTTAATCAATTAGACTGTGAAAAATATCATATTGTTGTGAATTTCTGCAGAGTATCAGTAATAGGAGAGTATTGTCATGCTAGAATATTGCTTTTGACTTTTGTTTGCATCATTGGTGCATGTAAAATAGATATGGGTCCCGGCTGTCCATCCTGGGCCACATTCTGTTTCAATTATATTCTCCTTCTTAATTAGTAGCTGGAATTTGCTATTTTCCCAGCGCTGTAACTGCTTTGACATTCACTTCCAGGTGTAAATCAATCACTCTTTTAAAGATGGACCATGTTCTTTACAGGTGAACCCTCTGGGTGTAATTTTCTGCCTTTGTAGCGAGGAGAGCTTCTCTCCTGCAGGAGGGCAGACATATGCACAGATAAGGTGCCGCATATTTGGCCTTTCCAAGAGCGATGGCTCCAAAGGGACTTTCTCCATTTTGAGTGTCAGACTGATGGAGATGTCCTCTCGTCATTTTTTTTTCCCTCGCTGTGTCCGAGGGCCTGTCCGGAATCGGAGTCCCACATCCGTCTATACTCAGGCAGCTGGAAGGAAGACTGAAATGTCTAGGTTACCCTATTCTGCTCTGCCTGAGTGCCTGTTCTGCTTTGTCCGTGAGCATTTCTGCCACGGGCCATTTTATTGAGTCTGCTTCAGCTGTAGTACATAGCTGGGTATATCTGAACATCTAAAAATATCCCCATTACACCCTCAATGAATAAGAAGTTGGCCTTCAGTCCGGAGATGCTAAGACGATACTCTTAACATGGTCATTTTATGCGTCTTTTGCCTCCTTTCAGCTGAGTATTTCTAATATAACCATGATTGACTTGTCAATGACGGTGACAGCCTCGCTAACACCCCCATCTCCCCTCCCCTGTACAGGGCCTCAATAACATCATCGCTCTCGACTTCGACTACAAGAAGGAGTTCATATACTGGGTGGATTCCAGCCGGCCCAGCGGGCGCAGGATAAACAGAATGCGGCTGAACGGGAGCGACCTTAAGGTACGTTAGCTGTTTCTGCTTTGGTGGTAAAGCCTGGCCCAAGGGGCATTAACTC
The DNA here is from genome assembly GCA_026779605.1 of Mormyrus hasselquistii. Taxonomy (NCBI): domain Eukaryota; kingdom Metazoa; phylum Chordata; class Actinopteri; order Osteoglossiformes; family Mormyridae; genus Mormyrus; species Mormyrus hasselquistii. The sequence goes on from JAODKE010000037.1 coordinate 3,410,043, forward strand.
AAGACATAGTGAAGCAGTATTACTTACAGTCTTACTCCCCATCCTTGGATATATTTGTACTGCATCTCTTAATTTTATCTCATATCTTATTTATTGTTATTGTATTACACTGTTGGGAGAAGCTACTCTGTCTTGTTGTACTATTTGACAGTAATAACAATTCTTGATTTTGATTGAATCTTGATTCTTTGGTGGCAAACACTGGCCCCAGGTCAGGCCTTAACTCGGAACAAGTGAAGCAGCTCTTCTATTTACGACAGGCTGTATTATACTGTGTAAAACCGGGGGAATGGGCTGCCAGTAATTAAGTATTTACCTGCCCATTGAGTCTGAATGCCCCAAATCCCAGGCTCCTTAAAGGCTGATGGTTGTGGTCTGTTTTGGGAAATGGTTTCCCTTCAGGAGCCATCATAATGCCTTTCTTCATTACCTTCTGCCAGTGAAATGCCCCCACATGGCAGAGCCTGAGAGAGTTGTTCAGTTGGGTGTAAATGGGGTGTTTCACTTAAAAAATCGCTGTTTGAGGAAGCATGCACTCAGTGCGATCACAATATCAATTTGAGAGTGGAAAGGTTAAGAAGATTGGAGGGTAAGTGGCGTAGCTGATGGGGCAGGTGGGGGGGGGGGTGGCAGGGTTTACATCACACTCCATTGGGGGGGATTCAGAGAGAGCTGGATTAGGAATTATACTGGGAAGTGAATCACAGCCAAGGCTCTCAGAGTCAGGGACTCTGTCTGCTGCTGACATCATGAATGAGCGTCATCATACAAACTAAATGGATTAATATCAGCCTGTGCCCCCTCCCACCCTCATGTGTCATGAGGCAGATCTCTTCCGTGAGCGTCGGTTGAAAGAACTTCCATCAGCAAGTGATGTGTGTCAAGCTCCGTGGGTCTTGCCAGGCTGACCAGCACCAGTGAAACATTGCAAAGCTATTTGCAGACCGTATGATTTCAGCAAAGCCATGTGAGACCTATGCACCTCATAACTGTGAAATAAATGGATAATAATGCATTTATAATATCATAAATAAAAATATATCAAGCATGCAATCAGATCCTTAAAATGAATAAGGTGTTCACACAGCGACAGACAATGGTAAATAATTAAAAAGATAATCCTGTTGTGCTTTTGGAACAAGGTTAGCGATAGCCATTAGTGACAGTGGCATATTGTGTGTAGTGTGTAGCCCGTATTGGCCAATGGAACATGAGAAAGTCAGGCCGCACCGCTAATCTAGCCCTCCACTGTGTTCACACGTCACAATGAGGCCCTCACTTGCTAGTACATTTAATATAACGTCTCTCCATTAATGTCTCATTGTAGCTGTGCAAGACCTCAAACCATATTAGGCCGTACTGAAGCAGATTGCACTTGATATTGTTTTGGATGAAAATCTGTTTTGAGTAACCAGTTTTATCTCCCAGCTGGTATGTATGTGCTGCTGTATATTTATGCCAATTTAGTTATTGCCTAGTGAAAACTGTTGGGCACATGATGATTGTCTCTGCTTGGATTCTTTTTTTAATTATTTCTTTATTTTTTTGTTTTGTGGGAAAAAAGATGGTATTATCACACCGTCTTCATTAAATTCTCACTTAGCTAAAGGCATTGATTTTAATGGTATGCAGTTTACAAATGCATTTCAAATTTGCTGCCAATGTTCCGACAATTCAGTTTTATCATTAACCTGGAGCATGTACTGCCCATTTAACATCCTTCTGTATGGACTTATTTATTAATTTCTTTGCACTTCTGTTCCGGTCGCTTGAATTCCGTCTGTCACTTGTGGTGATTAGTGTCCGTTTGAAGTCTGGTGACCTTTTCTGCGCACATATGGCTGCAACATTTGGTTTCTTGCTACGCTAGTTGCCCATGGGCATTCGCAGCAAGTCATCTGACAGCATGTCTGCTGATATGTGCTATGGATGACTTGCAAATTTGTGCAGCTGTAGGTGCAGTATGTGGCTCAGCAGGTTACGCCTCTGTGTCTGTGAACGGAAGCACATTGTATCAAGTCCCATGCCTCCACTGATGTGTTTCAGGGGCATTGGATGAATGACTGACCCTGCTCTCAGACCCCGAACATCTCTCCCAGCTCCATATGTGCGAGTGTATGTCTTTTAAAGAAAAAAAAAAGGAGAGGTTCTCATACTTGTACAAACAGCAAGCCATTTTATTATCCGTTATGTCTTATGTAGTGAATAAATCCATCCATGAAAATATAAGCAGCGTGTATATCATATACTCAATGATGGCCCGGCCTCTTTTACTGCAACTTCTCTCTTCCTCTGCAGGTGGTTCACCGGTCTGCAGTGCCGAGCTCCCTGGCCGTGGACTGGATCGGAAAGAACCTGTACTGGTGTGACACAGAGAGGCGGACCCTGGAGGTATCCAAAGCAAATGGCTTGTACCCCAGCGTGCTTCTGGGCTCGGGCCTAAGAAAGCCTCGAGATCTAGCTCTGGATGCACAGACGGGGTATGTTCTGCGCTCAGTCCTTCACTATGTAGCAGGGATCGTTTTCCCCTTTGACATCCCAAAGACAAGCGCTTATACGGGCATATAACTGGCTTGTACTAGGCCCAGGTGTGTTTAGCGCATGACACACTTTGACTAAAAACAGGTGGTTTGATTTTATGCACTTCTTACTGCGGTTCTGCTAGCACAGAATTTCACTTCCTAATGTATGTTGTTAGCATGAAAAAATGCTGGATATTGTGATCCCACTTAACAAAGGGCACTAGCTGTACTTTTATGGAAATCCTTGGATTCTTGCCAGTGAAATCCTTCTTCTCTGCCTGATTAGATACATCTTCTGGGTAGACTGTTGTGAGGACCCTCACATCGGGCGGATTGGCATGGATGGCAGCGAGTACGCTGTGATTATCAACACCGAAGTCAATAATCCTGTGGCTTTAACCATCGACTATACAAACAAGAGGATCTACTGGGCTGATGGGAACCACATCATGCTTGCCAACATGGATGGTTCGCAGAGACACAAAAGTAAGTAATGACAAACTATAATTGCTCGTTGCTTAGTGCCACATCCACAAGTGCATTCTCCTAGTGTGTTGGTTCGCAGAATCCCTTGATTGGCCCATATCTCACTTTGATTTAAACATATAAATAAGTAGCAGTTAAGGTCAACCACCTTCACTTGCAATCTGTTTCATAATGGGGACACACAGAGGGTTTGTCTTTATCTTTTATTTATTAAGAATCCATATTCATTGGATGAATGTTCTCTCCGAAGTGTTTCCTGACATTTCATCATGGTTTCTCGATATTTAATGGTCAACTGGGATGAGTTGAGGTTTCTCTCATGCAGCAGGTCGTATAGTGACTCTTATGGCTGTGTGGGGTACTTCACAATGAAATTCTGCTGATGTTTCTAATGTGGTACTTTTAATTTAATTGTGGCCTTTCAGGCTTGCCATTTGCAGATTCACACTCTACAGCCATGGTCAAAGGTTTTAAGAATGGCACAAATATTGATTCTGCTGCATCAGTTTTTATGATGGTAATTTGCATATACTCCAAAATCTAATGAAGAGTGATCAGGATTGCAATTAATTGCAAAGTCATTCTTTGCCATGAAAATGAACTTAATCCAAAACAAAAAAAAATTCCACTGGATTTCAGCCCTGCCACAAAAGGACTTGCTGACATCATTTCAGTGATTCTCTAGTTAACACATGTGAGAGTGTTGATGAGGACAAGGCTGGAGATCACTCATTTGTGCTGATTGAGTTAGTAGACTAGTAGACTAGATGCTTCAGAAGGATGGTGGTGTTTGAAAAAAATGTTCTTCCTTTGTTAACCATGGTTGCCAGCAAGGAAACATGTGCAATTATCATTACTTTGCACAAAAGGGGCTTCACAGGAAAGGATATTGCTGAAAGTAAGATTGTACCTAAATCAACCATTTATCGCATCATTAAGAACTTCAAAGAGATAGGTTCAACTGTTGTAAAGAAGGCTTCAGGGCACCCAAGAAAGTCCACTAAGTGCCGGGACCGTCTCCTAAAGTTGATTCAGAAAACATCAGGGACAGACTGATATTTTGCAAAAGGTACAGGGATTGGACTGCTGAGGACTGGGCTAAAGTCAATTTCTCTGATGAACCCCCTTCTGATTGTTTGGGGCATCCGGAAAAAATATTGTTCGGAGAAGAAAAGGTGAGCGCTACCATCAATCCTGTGTCATGCCAACAGTAAAGCATCCTGAGACCATTCATGTGTGGGGTTGCTTCTCAGCCAAGGGAGTGGGCTC
>JAODKE010000037.1:3437695-3454605 GCA_026779605.1 Mormyrus hasselquistii
TGGTCTGTCCCCCCCGCCCGCCCGCCCGCCCACACGAGGTTTTATTAGCTGTTTGTAGAATACATGTACAGGTATATTGGCTTCTTTCACATACCACACCATGCTTTTCATTGAAACAGATAATTCCATTTAATGACACTGGTACTATTGGGGCAGTGTGCGGCTGATAGGGTTAGGACACACTGTGCCTGTGATCAGAAGGTTGGTGGTTCTAATCTCAAATTTGGCAAAGTGATATTACTATCAGACCCCTGCTCCAGTCCCTTATTCTCCAGTTGTTCCAGGGATTGTCTGAGCCTGCTGTCTCAGAAATGTACATCTGCTTAATATAATGCTAATGTGTTCCCCCATTCAGTGGTTGGTGTTTAATAAACAATTGAACAAGATGTCAGAGTTGTTTTCCATTACAGCTAACTATATTGGCCGTTTCTAGTGGCGACTCCTTCCTGTTCGCTGGATGAGTATGACTGCGCCATTGGGGGCTGTGTCTCTGCCCGTCTGAGATGTGATGGCCACGACGACTGCCCAGACGCCTCTGACGAGGTGCGTATGTCTGCTCTGAGGCCAGAAAGTCCTTTTTGTGCCACGGTTACACATAGAATCATCTAATACCTGCACCATAAGCAGTGGTGGCTTAATGGTTAGGGAAGCGCACATGGAATTGAAAGATTGCAGGTCCAAAACCCTGACCAGCAAGGCACCACTGAGGTACCCTGAGCATGGTACCCCCCAAGCACTGCTCCCCAGGCGCTGAATTAGCCGCCCCTGCTATGTCACATTGGCACATATGGGTTAAATGCAGAGGACACATTTCGTTGTTGTGCACTGTGTGCTGTGGTGTGTCAACAATGACCACTGATAACTAAATTCTAAATTTCTAAGTTCAGGCGATTTGAAAGGGCTTGGATTGGAATGTTAATTAAACCAGTGCTCTGTATAAAACCTGTTTTAATTGTGCAGGTGTGACCATGGGTTATTTTTCTGTCTGTGTCTTTCTATCAAGATGCATTTATCATTGGGTTGCATGATACATTTCATTCATATCACTGGTTTCTTACTGTATGTGATAGTGATATTGTCAGAGGAAGGATCAAGACATCCCCTTGTAAATGACAGACCGCGTTTAAATTGTTACAAGGTGGCTCCGAGAGTAAACCGACTGCGGAAATTGAAAATCATTTGCGGTGGGGTCTTCCCCATCAGTCCAATGGCATTTTGCAGTATAATTGCCTCAATGGGTTTTGCCCCCAGGAAGCTCGATGAAGGACAGGCAATGTAGCATTGAAAGCAAAGGTTTCCTGATGCCTTTTATGGGGAACAGGTGCTAATTCAAAAAAAAAAAAAAAAAAACTCTCAAGCTGAGCCAATTAGCTGCCAACTAAAATCGCCATGCTCCTATTTCCTATTTTCCATCACCGTGATCAATGATTGCAGTCTCATTATGTCAGCTCAGCTACTACATTTTTTCTTAATGACAAAAAAAGACCGGGCTTATAGTTTTGAGCATAGTATTCGAGGGCTCGGCACGGTGTCAGGATAGTCATTGTTTGTCCATCGAATCTCAGAGAGGCTTTGGTATAATTAAAATCATTCTCTTTGTTCAGTATACCTGCGCAGTGTCAGTAGTGTGACTGTTTAGGGTCAGCAGTCAGTAGTTTTGCAGTGTTAAATATTAAGGTTATTCCAAGTGGTGAAAAGTCCTCTAATAAAGGTGAGGTAATTTAGCTTGGTTTACAGTGCTTCAGAAGCCTTCCCAGTGGGTCCCTCTGTCACAAGCTTGTCACATGCCCCAACACTGTTTCTCTGCCTTTCTGCTCCATTTGCTGATGGGCGATACACGCAGGACGGGTACTATGAGTTCGGTCAGATGGTGTCTCGTTGTCCCTGCTGCAGGTGGCGTGCACCCGAGAATGCAAGGAGGACCAGTTCCTGTGCAAGAACCGGGCCCACTGCATCCCGCGCCGGTGGCTGTGCGATGATGTGCACGACTGCATGGACCACAGCGACGAGGCAGACTGTCACCACGGTGCGTTGCGCCATGCTAACGTGCTAATGTCTCTCTAGACTTACTTTGACATGCTGTTGTAATGCATACTCACATACAGAAGGGCTCTAATCTGGGTGGGTATCCTGGTGAAGGTTTTCTGCTACCAGATATGTGTGACAATCCAGTAATGACTTTAAGAGACATAATAGTCCTGTCCGTTACAGTGGCGCGTCTCTCGGTGTCCGGCACGCTTTTCTTGAAAAGCTGTTGTTTTCTCTTTAAATATGTCATTTACATTTGAAAATCCACATCAGCTCGCTCACAGTTTAGTAATGTTTAGACTGTTTTGTCATTTTGGTCTCTCTTGGCTAAGCTGAAGATAAAATTGCCTGCAATCCCATCATGTAAGAGTTACCCATGAATTATACAGCAATTTTATTGCCTGTGGTGCCATCAGGCTTGCAGATAAGAATCGGCAGAAAATTGGAGCTTTCTTCCCCAGTTTTTCTCATAATCCCAGCTATTTTTACAGTTATTGTGTGCCTATATAGGTATGCAATACAGCAAAGGTCCTACTGAAGAAACAGCAACCTTGGCTTTTAGGCTTGAGTCACAGTATTTTGTTTTCCACCACTGAGGATTATATTTATATAAAAAGGATGTTTTTGGGGTATTTTTTTTCCTGGGATATACAATTTCACTAGGGCATAACCCCACTCCCTGAATGGCCTTTATTCAAAAAATGTTTTTTTTGAAGGAATTCTATCAGTCATGAGGATTCTATTGTATTGTATCTATTTTTGTAGAAAAGGTTTCAATTCGGCAAGTCGAGGCTGTCCAACCTCAATAGGGATCTGGCCTGAACTCTGAACCTAATACAGGAACCCGCAGCCACGAAGAAATGACAATCCAAACAGGATAATAATTACTATCTGCTTGAGTGAAGTTTTCAAAGGTGTGAGCCAATGTCATTTTTTTATACAATGTGAGAAAATTTCAACGGGCAGCATTGTCCAATTGTTAAGAAAGAAAGAGGAGAGAAGCATGAAGAACCATCTAATTTACAATGCCATTATTTCATTCCCTGGATGAGTGGGAGACGATGAGTGTGATCTAGAGGGGGCCTGGCGTGTCACACGTCACATATGACGCTCTCGCTCGCTTGCTTTATTCACGTCGAGGGGAATTTGCTTCGCTTCTGGAGAGCAAGGAGGGTGATGAGGATGCGTTCTTCATTTTCTTTTTTTTCTGTGGGATTTGGAATAGATTAAATTGCTTTCTTGTGAAGCTGAGTTGAGAAGGCGTGTTGGTTGTGGCGGTATTTGCTAAATGTAGGCGTGTGTGTTTCGGCATAGCTGTGGCCAGACTGTCTGAGTCACGGCTGTGGTGTGTTTGCGCTGCGTAATTAAGACCTGCTTCTGATGAATGCTGCCCGCCGTTCACAGCTGTGCAGCTGCCGGTGTTTTATTGTTTTTCTTTTCTTTCTTTCTTTTTTTTTTTTTGCTTTGCATTGTGTTGGTTTCCATAGCAACAGAGGTGCGTTATGAGCAGCTGCTAGTTTGCGACTGTGAAGCCTCATCAAACTCTGACAGATGCTTTCCACTTGTCGGACCGATAGGTCAGATCTGTCCAGCGGATGCCTGTGACAGATGTATCTTAGCTACATTGTCTTTCTGTCCTCAGTATAAACTGTTCACTCTTTTGCAGTCATTTAATTTTCCTGGCTAATTACTGTATATAGTAATTACTCTAAAAAACACAAAACTGATATATGACATCCTCAGTGATATTTTTATCACCACCTGTAATTAACCTCCATAGGAAGAACATAGTGCTTAGAACGTTAAAAGTTTATGAGGGAGTTAACCCCCCCCAAATGCCAGGGCATAGGGAGTACTGAGGTGGCATGAGGCTCGGTGGGTTAAATCTCTGTGTCTGTCATTGGAAAATCTCTGACACACTGAGCTCTTGAGCAAGACCCTTAACCCCCAGCTCTTGTGGTCCTGCATGCTGGCTGACCCTGTTCTGTGTCCCCCAAACTTGGTCTTACCTATATGTGTTTCTGTACTCATGGCATGATTGGATGTGAAAAGGCACAGGGATGAATGAAGAATCACTATTACAATCTATTCATTTACCATTTACCATAATCTATTCTGTTGCTATCCATGTAGTGAACCTCTGCATTCCTGTTTCTTGCTAAACTCATTTGCAGAAGCTTTATCGGAATGATTGCATCTGTTTTCCTTTATGCTCCACGGGGATCTTTGCAGGAGGCTATTCTTGCCGAGCTGACGAGTTCATTTGCAACAACACGCTGTGCAAGTTGCACGTGTGGGTGTGCGACGGCCAGGATGACTGCGGGGACAACTCGGACGAGGATCCTGACATGTGTGGTAGGAGCTTTTCTTCTCACCTTTAAAAAACACACAGAAATTCTGAAGCAATACTTGATGACAACGCTTCTCAGGGTGCCCGAGTATAGTTGCTGTGGGATACTGCTCTTCAGTAGCTCTTCAGTGAGTGCTGGGATAGACGTCATCGAAAGAGGACTTCATTCAGTGGTGCGAATTGTGGGCAACTCAGAAATCCTAAGAACAAATGAGAATGGAGAGTTTAATGGTAAATTTATGTTTATTAAAATATGCGAACAGAACAGAGTGAAATTTGGATAGAGGGGTAGAGATGTAATGAACAAATATATTAAAGTATGAGGATCCAGATGATCAACACAATGGATATTTAAGAAATGAACTTTTCTCATATATTTGACGGTATATAGAATAGCATTTTCGATAAATAAAAATCGTGTTGTGTGCACTTTGCTCTTATCCTAAATGTTTCTTTGGATTTAAACTGTTAGCTTGAAAATCTAATCAATTGTTTTGTAAACTGAAGTCTGGTTAACTCCTCTAAGCTGAACTGAGCCTTTCTCTGAGCAATATGTCATCTTCAATCAGTGTATGTGAGATCAAATGTAGTTAAAAAAAAAAAAAAACTTTGATAGTCATGTTCTGTAACAGACTGAATCTGAAAATGCAGAAATGTGCAATAAGTGAAATAATTTGTCTCTCTAGTCTCAAGTTTATGTTCAGAACACTGTCAAAAACCTATGAGGTGGCGTTCACTCACCTGAATGGTTTTTGAGAGCCTTCCGGAAGCAGGAGGGCTCTGTTCCTTGGCTTCATTGACAGGTCTCTCTGCCCCATCACCTGGAGCTCTCAGTGACAGATGTATCCCTTTAATCAGCCACAGACATATCCCTTTAACTGCACGCGGGTTTGTGAACCTGGCAGTGATAAGCTTAGATAACCAGTGTCACCGCGTGGCCTCTCCCCCCAGCAAAGCTGCCCTGTCCGCCGACACGACCACACCGCTGCCGGAATGACAGAGTGTGCCTCCACACTGAGCAGGTCTGCAATGGCGTTGATGACTGCGGGGACAACTCGGATGAAGACAACTGCGGTGAGCAGACCCAGCTGGAAGAGAGCGCAGTCAGCACTAGCTTGTCTGTGCAAGTCTCTCCTACTGTTGAGTTTTTACTGATTCAGAGTAGGGGGTGTGTAGACAGGGTGGGTTTGTTGATTCTGTGACACTCAAGAAGTCAGGCTTTTCATTGTTTGTGGTGAAGAAACTGGACGGCCTAGGCAAACTTTCTGCTAGAGACACTGCATTTTTGACTTTCTTTTTGTGATGCAGCTAGGAAGCAGTCGCTTCAAAATTTTATGCGACAATAATGTTAGAGTAGAGTCAGAAGATTGTAGCTAGATAGCTGGTTAGCAGATCATGCTGCTTCAGTATCGTCTAAATAAGCAACGAGTTTCATTTTATGTTTAGAGTCAGGACTGTTCGTGGCCAGTAGGAGGCCCCATGCAAACGTGTGGTTCGAGTGGCGCTAAACAGCACCATTTCATGTACTTGTGGTATAAATACATTAATTAAAATACATATTTTTGAGCACCTTTATACAATGTCTGAGCCCATTACAAGCAGCTCAGAAGTGAGAGGAAAACAGTTGTTTCCCTTTAATCACACCAAGGCTACTTAAAATGCATCCTTTGCAGGACATCAAAGATACTGCTTACTTGCACATACCCCCCTGACGCCCATTAGCAGGCTGAGAATCGGCTGTCCGCGTCTTTCTCGCTTCTCCTCTCTGTTTACCGTGGTTAGAAAGCCGTGCATGTGTCTCCCAGCGCTGGCGGTGATTATGAGCGCCATGAGCGAGGATGTGACATTGCCTTTGTCAGAGGCCATCGGCAAGTCACACCATAACTGTGTCAGCCAGCTCCAGCAGACATTCGTACCTATCCCGTGTGATACGTGCCCATAAAAGCACTCTACATATTGCCATTCCGTAAGAAAAGCAGGCGATTATAACAAAATCACTCTAAAATGGTTTGAACCTACGGTTTTGGGAAGGGGTTAAATCTGTCGTTTCTGTAGATTCAAAAATTGGGCCAGGGGTCTATGAGAGGAACTTTATTTTTCCTCCTTGACAACATGCTCCTTTTTCCAATCTGGCCAATAGGAGGCACCGCAGGGCGACCTCGACCCTGTGGGAAGGCGGAGTTCACCTGCAGTAACGGACACTGCGTTGCTGCAGAGCTGCAGTGCGACCTGTTTGATGACTGCGGAGATGGAGGCTCCGACGAGCATAACTGCAAGGCCTGTGAGTCGGGCCTGGTGCCCAATCAGAACATCCCACTCAGGAGGACCCAGTCAAGACTGCCCACTCAGGGCAGCCCATTCGAGCGCTGTTCCTATCCTCCTGTGTTTGTTGCCAAGAGACGTGCTCTTCAGAACCATTTCTAGCCGCCATTCTCCCAGCTCTGTTTTCTGACATCCCTCGTTAGATTTCACCGCTCAGTATGTGCTTTATCGTCGAAAATGTAATAGCCTTTTAAAGCATTCCAAATTGTGATTGTGTCCTTTGAAATTCCAAGCCCTTCTCCAAGCTAAGCACTAACCTGCAATCCACCCTGTACCGTTTAGGTGAAGTGTTTCTTCCACAGTGCTGGGGTAGTTTGTTCCAGATGGTATCTTTGAACCCCACCTGGGTGTGTGTTCAATTAAGTTAGATTTTTAAGCATTTCAAGATATTGCATCATCCCGAAAACACATGATTCATTATGTTTTAAAATGTTTCTGTTTCGTAGAGTCAGTCACAGACTTTCCTGTGTGTGTGGAGGCTAAGGACTCCTCTTTCAGCTCATTGATGTCATTTTGTTCAGTATTGTTGACCGCCGTAATGAGCTGGTTCGGAAGAGGAGGTATATTGATGTTGTGCTCTCACTACTCAGCAGCTTCCGAGGAAGGCCTCTGCACGGGGAAAGTCAGCGTGTGTGGTAGTGATGCACTCTGCAATCAAACAGAAACCGATGCAGTGTGTCAGTGCAGACCGGGCTTCCAGAGGAATCCGCGGAATCGCCAGTGTGAAGGTACAGCCACGCGCCGGGCCGCAGCAGTCTCACTTACTGCAGACAGATCCGACAAGCAGAATTGCTGAGAATTATGGGAAAAACTGAGCGAGAGTGGCCCTTCAAGCCTGATGGAAGAGTCAAGGCCAAGTAGCTAAGTGTCAAATAGAAGGAAGGAATTTTAAATCCTTATAGTTAAACTCATTTTTTAGACGCTTATTTTAAAAATATTTACTGAAATCACTTAAAGATGTAAATTATTGCAGTGGAGGAAATATCATGTGGAAAGGGTAGGCAGTGACCTGGTTTGGGTGAGTAGTAACCTATTATAAACAGATAGTATCCTATTACGGGCAGGTAGTAACCTGTTATGGATAAATAGTAACCTGTTATGGACAGCTAGTAACCTATTACAGGCAGGTAGTAATCTCTTATACAGTAACTTACTGTACTGCGAGCACTACGGGCAGGTCGTAACACAAGCTCAAAACCTACAGGCTGATTATCCTGAGAGATAAACACATACTTTAGACCTGCACAAGTTCCATGTATTTACTGATAATTCTAGAAAAGTTTATTTCTGAATGTACACTTTTATGAATGTATTTATAAAGTAGTGAAACTGTGGATTTATGTATAAAACTCTTGTCAGCTTTGTTGTTCTAAGCGTTATGGTAACAACTATATCTTGTTCTTGTAAATTAGTGAGATAACTACAATCAGAATTATTCTAGGAAACTGTTAACATGCACACAAGCCTTGACATTTTCCCTCCAAACTTCAGATGTGTGGGGGAGGGATTTCCCACTCAGCTTGGTGTTCCTAAAAGCTCACGGGCGGAATGTACATAGCGCCAGAGCACATGATTCCGTTAAGCTAGTCAGAGGTGCAAAGGGGATGTGTTCTTACAAAAAAGCCCAGTGCCCTTTAACAGAGGCTGACAATAATGTCAACGTCTCTCCTCCGCTTTTCAGAAGTCAATGAGTGTCTGCACTTTGGAACATGCTCTCATTACTGCACAAACACGAAAGGATCTTTCAAGTGCACTTGTGACAGGAATTTTAAAGAAATTAATGGAGTCTGTATGGTGAAAGGTAAAAACAAAATTTGTATTCCTTGCTTTTGTTGTGCTTTGAATGGTGACCAATATGTTTTATCAACAACTGAAAACACGTAAATGTTCAACAGGACATATTGTGCATTCATTTTGTTACAGTTACAGTTTAAATGGCTTACTGCCAAGCCAATTTAATTAAGTGTAACTTTATCTATTATGTTTTAGTGAGACCCAATTCCTCAAAAGCATTCACAGTTGTAAGCATATTACATGCTTGCATTACTGTTGAAAATATTACAGTATTTCTATGCAAGTTAGCTACATTCTGCATTCACAGAAAATACCAAATGGTTTTATATGCATTTGTTAAGCACCGATAAGCATATTATTGAGAGGATCAACATATAACACTAAATCACTGCCGTAGTAGTTCTTCAAACGCAAAGCACATTACAACAAGAAAACACACATTAGTGATCCTAATGCTGTGTATCCACTTGTCATTAATTGTTGTGCTGTCATATAAAGAAGCTATTCTGAATGATTACAGATATGTTAAGTTTATGTGATCAGTTAAAATTGTTATAAGAATCTTTTAAAGTAAAAGTTATTAAAGTTTATTAAAATGTCATATTTTTGTAGCATTTTAATATGAATTATTAATATTTAATATGAATTATATAAGTAATGTATTGTTTCTGGATGAACCTAGTTAAATTATAAATGATATATGTGGTGATCAATTGTCTTGTGTGTGTAATCTTGCAAAACTGTTGTCTTAAACCTGAAATGGAATTTAGACACCTTTCATTTTTTTTGCATATTTAATGACTCAACGGGCAGGACCAGAAGATCAAGTGCTCTACATAGCTAATGACACTGAAATCCGAGGTTTTGTGTATCCATTTAACCAGAGCCATGGACACAAACAGCTAGCACGCACAGAGGACAATGCCAGAATCATTGGAATGGCTACTCTCTTTCATGGAAACAAGTTTATCTGGGCTACCCAGTTTAATCCTGGTGGAATTTTTTACAGAGACATCCTAAACAGAAGTCAATCTAAATCAAATAGTGGAATTATAGTAAGTATCTTGGAAGAAATGTCGGAGCATGTAGCCTAGAAATGTTGTGAACTACTGTGTTTGGAATTTGATCTGTCTGATTATGCAAGTGTGTGAATTAACTGCATTTTCCCCTCCATTGCAAATCAAATTAAGTTCTAAATTATTGATACATAAATCTTACCATGTGTGGCTGCAGCCTTTCACCATGGTGTTGTTCATTCTCGTTTGAATTCATATAATACTGATAAATATTTTGCATCTATTGTATTGGATTCATTCCTTCTTCCATTTATCTAGCTTAATAGCACAAATGAGAACTTGTCTGCTGCCTCGTAAAATAAAAAGGCTATTTTGCTGTCATCGGGTTCTGTTACCAAGCACGTAACTTCTTTTTATTTGTTTTTTTTTTCCTTCCTTCATTTTAACTATATGTTAACATGTATATACGATAAACTTTGAATATCTGTAGAAACAGCAGCAGTATGTTTTTTTGTTTCTTTTTTTTAAAGTAGTACTACTGTTCTGTTACCAGTTGCATTGTGTCAGATTGTAGTTACGTTTGCTTACGTGTGGCATGTTTCCTTTTGCTCAGATAATCATTTCATTAATTACTGAGTTACTTTTCCTGTCTTCTATCGCGGTCTTTCTCACTGTAATACTTAGGCTAAATTCGTTATTCCCAGGTGGTCGGGCCAGAGTCAGAGTTGTTTCACTCGCAATTAGCATGCATGACACTACTGCAGTCTCAGAGCTTGTTTGCAATGCTGGGGCTGTAGTGCATTTTTTCCCTCTCATGTTCACTTTTCATGTCAGGTTTTTCTATGTTATGTCTAGAAGAGAGTGTCAAAGAATTTGTTTGAGTGTTGCACTACTGATGCCTGGGTTCTACTGCAAGAGTAATGGCACATTATCAGCAGGAGAGAGAAGCATCTTGACATACCTGCTTGTTGGTTTATATGTGTGTAGGGTCTTTCTTTTATTTGTGTATTGCTTCATTGCTCGCGCCTGTGTCTGGGTCTGTAGTTATTTTGGTAGATTGTGCACCACTTGGTAACACTCAATGTGTCCCCAAAGCCATTCCTGTGCCACCCGGTGTCATTCATTGTATGAATGTGAGCAGAGGAACCTTTAACAGAGTCATCATTTGAACATGAACTTCAGCACAGTTGGGTTCATGTTAAGCTAAATTGTGTATGAATGGGCATGCTTGGTTAGGGAATTGGAGAAGCAACGGACAGGCTGGAGAACTGGCTTAACTACTTCTGGTCTGATTGTTCCATACAGTGTCCAGATTTCCGAAGGCCGAGGGATATCTCGGCTGACTGGGTAACAGGGAATGTCTACTGGACAGATCACTCCAGGATGCACTGGTTCAGTTATTACACAGCCCATTGGACAAGGCTGAGGTATTCCATCAATGTGGGTCAGCTTGGGGCATCAAAGTGTACCCGTCTAATAACGGACATCGCAGGGGAACCTTATTCAATTGCTGTCAACCCAACTCGAGGGTAAGGACCACCTTTCAGTTACTTTACTTATTGTTTGTTTGTTTATTTTGTTTATTTTGTTTTTTTTTTGCAGTTGAAGCTAAATTCACAGGTAAGTAATACTCAAAGCACATCCAAGCCTAGGAGGTTGATTTTTTCCTTTGCCTGGTTGCTTAGACCTTTATACCTTTTTCTTAACCATCAAGTAGAGCTGTTTCTGGGAAGTGGGGGGGTGCTGCTGGTACTGTAGGCTGAGAAGCCCTCCTCTGATCAGGTTCTCTCGGAGGGTTAGATGTTTTCCCGAGCTCTGGAATGCTTTCCGACCGTGCCTATAACTGTTGATGAGGTGAACCTTCCATGGTAGTCAGGGTCTAAGGCAGAAGAAAGAAGGAGATGTCATCCATGCCGCCAAGTATATACTCCCCTTCCTGTCAACAGCAGCCATTAAACTTGATTTTGCAGCCATAAGCCAGAGCAAGGTGGTGACACCATCTATACCTCACCAAACATGTTTTCTTTCATAATCCTAAGTGGCCTCAGCACGTTACTGGTCTGTCTCATCATTATTGCACAACCTAACCTGAAAGCAAAGCTTCAACACTGAGGTTTGTCTGGTCTACCTATTGGACAACATGGATGCCTGCCTTGTGTACCATATTCAAAGAGGACGCCATCTTAGCAATAGCATCTCATGGACTTCAACCAGCACTGCCAGCAGGGAAACCATTCTGCCCCTTGTCCTCCACAGGATGATGTACTGGACAGTGATCGGCGACCATTCTCACATCGAGGAGGCAGCCATGGACGGCTCTATGCGCCGGGTCCTTTTGGAGAAGAACCTTCGCAGACCGACGGGTATTTTTGACTTCTCATTTTTCTCGCTAAGTGGAGGCATTTTCACAGGCTAACATTTAATGATCAGCTGGGTAGGTCTCTAATAATTTGGTAGCACTTGTTCTGTGGGCCTCCGGCGGAGAGCAGGAGGCAATTGTGAATTTAAAAAGTCTTTCAGCATACCCATGCTGACCATAATGGTAACCGGCTAGTGTGGGGGGCAGAGAGATGTGAGGTCTTTATGAAGCAAGATGGAAAGGTGGAAAAAAACCTAAAGTAATTTAACACCACTCACACAGCCTGTCATTAAGTCCACAGAATGTCCTCCGGGAGACAGAAGAATATGTTCACCCCGCTAGCAGCACTATTTCAGATTGCCGTTGTGTCTTTTAAATTGAATTAAGTGCTGCCATGTCATAGATGTGACAGAGTTTTCCATCGACAGAGACGGCCGGATGTATCAAGGAAAGTTTATGGTGAAGAGGTCATTGCTGATATTTTACATATTTTATGGTTGTTTTATTTTCACTAAATATCTGTAAGAAATACTGATACAAATCCTCATCCTCATGTGATCTGCATTGTACATGATTTAATTTCATTTTGTCCTCAGTCAATGTTGATTTCATGGCTGCAAGTCGTTTGATTGCTGTATTCGAACCAGCTCAATCACAAACCCTGAGTGTCAAAGGGTAGCTGAGAAGGCCTTGTTTATCACTCTGTCCGTAGGTCTGGCCGTCGATTATTTTAACCAGCGTTTGTATTGGGCTGATGCAGAGCTCTCAGCGATTGGGAGCATCTGCTTTGACGGGTCCGATTCCCGGATGGCCATCGGCAGCAAGAACGGTAAAATGCCAACATAACTTCCATGCTTCTGTGTCTTTTTGGGCTGTGTTAGGACACAGGGTTCTGCAAGGAGTGTGAACTATGGACCAGCGGTCTCAGACAACTGGCCAAATGGCCAGGCAGGAATGGCGGTGTTCTATTTCAGGAGGAGGCTCTCTCCACAAAAATATAAATGTTTCCGAAATATAATGCCATTGTGTTTGTAGAACATTCTCACATCATAATCCAGTATTAGGTGGTATGTGCTGACTATTGAAATGCAACAGCTAAACCATGATCCACTGAAAGGTGTTCTGATTGATCCTGATATATGTGAGCATGAAATTGCTGATCACAGCTTTGTGAACTTTTAATGAAATATAAATTATGGAATTTTTGTCCTGGAGTTGAATTGCTGTGGGGAACAACAAACGCATTTAGTTAAACTACTTAAACTAACACATCTTTAGAGCACAAGAACATGCTGAGGCTAATTGGAGTTGATAAATTGCCCGTAGGTGTGCCTGTGTGCGTGAATGGTGTGTGAGTGTGCCCTGCGATGGGCTGGCCCCCTGTCCAGGGTTGTTCCCTGCCTCATGCCCGTTGCTTCCGGGATAGGCTCCGGACCCCCCGCGACCCAATTGGATTGAGCGGGTTGGAAAATGGATGGATGGATGGATGGATTGTAGCTATTCTGCATATATTTAAACTTTTTCAAACTTATTCACTTTTTCCCTTCCATTTTTTCAGGAATCTATCAGCCTTATAAAATTGATATATTTGAAGATTATATCTATGGAACTAGCCTGAAAAAC
This sequence comes from Mormyrus hasselquistii, assembly GCA_026779605.1. Lineage (NCBI taxonomy): Eukaryota > Metazoa > Chordata > Actinopteri > Osteoglossiformes > Mormyridae > Mormyrus > Mormyrus hasselquistii. Next base: position 3,451,188 of record JAODKE010000037.1, read on the forward strand.
AAAGTTTTCAGAGTTCACAAATTTGGCAAAGGACTCGTTGAAGACCTTGATGTAAGCATAGAAAAAGCCTCCAGCATCATCATAATGCATCGTTTCAAGCAGCAAGATGGTAAATGAGCGTTCATTCATCCGTGCTTGTTAACTTCTCTTCCTGTGTGAAATATACATGTGTAGTGGACAACCTAAGACTAATAAAAGCAAGGAGAAATGGTTCGTCCCAGAGGAAAGAGAAAACTGTACCGTCCTATTTCTGCTAGCTAAAAATGACATCATGGCAACACAGATATGCTTTGATTTGCGATGAGTATTTTATCGTAAGAAATGTTTTTTATATATATAGTCTTACCGGAGACTCGGGTGGAATTAAAAAATAGATTACCTAAGGGTGCAAATTCTCATTTCATGTCTGTTCCAGGGATCTCATGAGATTTTGGAGTGATTTGTATGGAGCTCAACTGTTTCTCAGTCTGTCCACCATTGATCATATAACTGTAGCCTAAAAGCCGAATCAGTAACTTTTCACATGACTTACTAATATCTCATTGTCAGTCTCTCCTTTTTTTGTTTTCACTACTGTAGAAATTTTAAAGACAAAGAGGAAAAAAATAGATACTCAGTTGCTCTGTTGAGCAATAAAAATCAGAACTTAGTAAAATCTATATAAAATCATATATTAGATTAGATTAGATTAGATTAGATTAAATGAGATTAGATATCTTTATTGTCTTCTTAGTACATGTTTTTTAACAGTTAAAATTAATAAAATTCTGTTCTTTCCAAACCAAACAGAGCCATTACAGGCAATACATAAAATAGACAAATATCACGATGACAAGTTTGGCAAAAAATACATAGCTGAATAAATATATGCAAGGGATCATCGGCAGTGTGTCCAGTGTTAAGGAGTCCAGTGTAGGAGAGGAGGTTAAAGGTATGTGGGGGGAATGTGTCTGCCTTAGAGGTGGCACTGGGAGTCTACCAGCCTGTAGGAAGCAGCACTTTAGCCTGGTCGTCCTGGTTTGGATGCACCTTTATATGCAGTTCAAATAAAGATAGAGTGTATCTGAATGCAATAATATATTGAATTAGAATAAGTGAGCTGAGTTCTTGTTTTACATAGTGTGCACAGATTGGGGTGGTAAATAGTACAGAACCAGAAATGGCTACTTGGAATCTATAACAGGAGAAGATGAAAAACAATAACCTGCTAATAGACTGTGATTCTTCTGTTTTTATCCCATTTTATTTTCCTTCCGGCTGCACTGCCCTGGGTCGGGGGGCTGCCCAGGGCTTTTTGGCTGGCGGGGGCTGCCGTCATGCCCAGGAATGAACTGCCCCCAAGACAGCTGGCTGATGTTCTTTAGGTCACCGCCTGCCACATTACGGGGAGTCGCTGGCCAGGGATAAAGACCCTGATACCTTTAAAGTACAAACAAAGCCATCGTGCCGAAATGCATGGATGGCATTAGCGTGGCCTAGAGGTCCTGGAAACTGGGGCCACCTTCTGAGACAGGGAGTAGCTCTAGCTGCTCAGCCCACACTGGTTGAGGGCGCCCTCCTCAGCCTTCAGCCCTTTCCGGAGCCCATCCTTCATACGACTCACCGATCTCTGGGACGCTGCTTCGGCAGCTCACTGGTTGATAACTTAGGGTACAGCGGCTGTCCCCATGGTGCTAATGGTCAGTGACTGCCCTGTTGGACCGTCATATGTGGGGTTGTTCTTGTTAATGGCCAGTTGCTGAAGTCGCAGCTGCTTTATTGGCCTGAGATCCAGTGAGCTAACAAAGCCAGAAAGCAAAATGAAGTTGTCAGACTCCCCCAATCACAGATGCGGTGTGCTCTCTGCGTCCCTTTTTTTCTGCCGCCTTTTTACGAGAGCATGTGTTGTTACAATTACACCTCACCCAGCCTGAGAAAGACGGGGCGGATGGGCGCAAATCCACGCCTGTGCCTGGGTCGCACCGACACTTACAGGCTATAATCAAATCCGAGGTCCGAGTCGCCACGTGACACCGATGCTAATGGCTAAACTGCAGTGCTGAACAACCTTCTCTGATAATTATGCTTGAATTCCAAGCACCTAATAAGCACATAGTAAAAAGTACTAAAGGCACTTAGCAAAGCAATTTGGAAATAACCTGCCAGTGAGGCGGGCGGGCAGCCGTCGGGGCTGGATTCATTATCTCTGCAAAACCTTATGTAAGCCAAGACTTATATTATCATATTATCATAAAACTGTTGCCATTGGATTCGACTTTTTGCATTTCTGGTCTTTTTCTGTTTTTCACTTGTAATAATTTAGCACTTTGCCTGTGACCTGCTAGCTCCTCCTAGTGTCACTGGGAATCGGCTCCTTGGTGCTTTTCCGTTCTCTCTCGCACACACTAATTAATTCAAAATCTCTGTGTCACGGTAGATCGTTACCCTTCCTCTATGCCTTAAACATGCTCACGCATGATTGGAACTTGTGCCAGTTTCTCAGGGGTTTACAGGCTGCTCAGGAGGAAGTGATGTCGCTGATGATATTTGGCCTCGTAGTCCAGTAACGGATTCCCTACTGAGTGTGCCTCGAGATGAATCAGTTTTAAACATATTCCCTCCCATATTTTATCATCTGAGACTTGTTAAAGCTACTTGGAGAAACCACTCTGCCAGTCGTTCAGGGAACATTATAGTGTCTCTCTGCATGTATCGATGCCCATTTAAGTTGTTTTGCAGGGAATGACACCTCCAGTACACTCCGCTGTGATCTAAAGCTGTGTGATTAGTTTGAGCTGCATGTGAGCTAAGAGAGCCCGGTGTGGCCTTCTCTCCCTTCCCTGCTCCCCTGGTGCCACCAGTGATGAACCCGTGCACGGCGATGAGCTGTGATTTCCTGTGCCTGCTCAACCCGACCGGTGCCAGCTGCTCCTGCCCGGAGGGGAAAGCGCTGATTAACGGATCCTGCACCGACAGGGCTGCTTCAGGTGGGCTACCGCCTCCATCCCCAACCAGCTCTGTCACACTATGGCCCCCACAGCCTCAGAAAGGCTTATTTTCCAGCTGCCATCTATCGCTCGCACGTCTTGCATTTCCGCATCCGGTGATCCCGCCTGCATCTAGATTGATTTATCTCTTAGGGATTTATACACAAGTGCCCTAAAATAAACATGGCAGGCATCACATCAGCATCGAAGCCCATCTCAGTTTATTCATAGATTTGGTCGGTGCTCCATTGAGCAGCCTATCATTGACTAGACACAAATCACGTATTTGAAATATTCATTCTGACGTTTTCATTCCAGATTCGCTCATGGTGTTTATTCAGTTCTAGGCAGGAGTGAGAATGAAACCAGGTGACTGTTGCAGCCAATGAGTAACTTATTATGCACCCAAAGGTTTCTACTTTTACCCCCGCCCCCCCCACCCCAAACCCCCA
>JAODKE010000037.1:3481821-3504311 GCA_026779605.1 Mormyrus hasselquistii
AATTAAACTTTGAGTTTTCCAATGGGTGCACCCCCAAATTCCCCAAGCAGATGTAAATCATGGCTTTGTTTTTTTTGCAGGCCCCAAGCTGTTCCCCTGCCCCCCCCCCCCCCCGAATAGACCATTTCCATTGGCAAGGAGATAAGAGTAGAGGACATTTACTTCATTACTTTCTCAACTTCATATAATTCATGTGCATTGAATCATGATACCAGAGCATCAGTCAAGACAATCTGAACCTGGCAGATGAGGAGGTCAGTACTGCAAACCTTCACATAAGTATTTGAAAAGTAAATTTGATATGATTTGATTAATTTACCAATGTGATGGTTGTACGCTGTGCTTAAGGGACCTCTGGCACAGAGCTGTCTGTGTTCTGGCACCTCAAATGCTACATCTGATATCATTAAACTTCAAATTAATTATAATTAAACTTTGTAATAAATACAAACTGAATTAAATATATGCATATTTATAAAACTGTTTGTGTTGTATGTTTTTTGATATAACATAGATCTGCCTCAATTAGTATATTTCACTTTTCTGACTTGATTTGAAAGGGAAACATTGCACCATGCACACACAGAAAAAAATCACTTTTTTGCGGCTTTTTTTGCCAGATCTGTGAAAACAGGACACATGACTGTTGATAATTTTGAAGAGATTAATTGCTGATGTAAAGCCTCTTCTGAAGCAGCGAAGCAGCTCTGGCAGCCACACAGATAGGGGTTTTATAAGACTTGGATCTACAAGACAATCAAAATCAGCTCCCGCACATTTTAACTCGCCAGGAAATGTGGTCATTAAAGAGAAAAGCAGTCCAATCTTTCTCTGCTTCTAAGCTGACTTCTGGAAAAATCAAAAGCTCTTGCTGACTGGGTGACAGGAATCCTAAAGAAATTTAAACATTTGTAAAAGCAGTACTTGCAGTATTGTTGTAAACATTGATCAAACAGAGAGTGGAATACTTGGGGCAGAAGAGTCATTTCAGAGTCACATTGCCTCCCCATGCCTCAGCACAGGGAGGACAACAAATGTGATTTCAGTACTGCTCTCAGGCAGAACTGAAAAGAGGGCATTTATCAGTAAGCAGTGCAGGCAATGAACACTTTGTAAACCCAGCCCTGGGACTTTTTTGGGAACATTCAACCAATGACTTTGAGGAAATTGAGATTCATCACACAGAATAGAGAATGAAGCAAGACTATGTCATGCTTGAGATAATTATATGTCACACATTACAAGCCAAAATTTTTTGATTACTATCATTAAGCTATCTGAATGTAACTGGATTACATGGGTTTAATTTTATTTAGAGTAATCTAATTTTTCTAGTTAGTTTTGTTTTGCGTAGAATTACTGTACACTTACTGTGATTGTTTAGGATTTTTTTTGCACCCCTATGGTGGCTGGCAGTGGAAAGAAAGTCATGAACATACAGCTCTGGAAAAAATTGAGAGACTATATTTTTTTAAAAAATATGCATTTAAAAATCCTGTTTTTTGCTGGCAGAAGGCTATACTGAGTGGCAGGCTGCTTCAAGGCTCAAAGTTTCTAAGACAGCAGTACACAAGAACAAGGTGAAGTAGGACACACTGGGAACAAGCAGAAACCAGCCAGGTAGCAGGCAGAAGCAACTTTCTAATGCAGAGATGATCGTCAGCTTATTCGGCAGTGCCTCATAAATCAGAGGATGACCTCAAGTGAACTTCAAAAAGAATTGGAAACATTTAGTGCAGGTGTTGAAGTGCACTGCTAGGACAGTTCATATCAGGTTCCTAGAAGCAGGACTGAAGTCCTATAAAGCAAGGAAGAAGCCCTTCATTTATGAGACAGAAAAATCAGGCTGGAATTTGCAAAAAAATTAAAAATGTACATATACACAAGAAATGAGTGAATCAGAAAATTTTCCATGTTTGTTACCATGGTCCTGGTACCAGTTATTACAGTTAAGGAGACAAATCTCACTTCACTCATATGAGTGGTAACCATGTCTTTTATCAAGTTTGAAAAAAATAAGTCAGACGTAGGTCTCTTTGTGCCCCAGCCCCCCAACACCCCTTAAATGAATAACCAGAGTCAGAAGATTCTAGCTAGATAGCACTTCAGCATCTTCTAAACAAGCAACATGTTTATTCCTATGTTGTGTTATAACTGTCTGTGGCCAACAGGGGGCCCAAACCTCATATGCATGGTTTGAATGGTGGTAAGCAGCACCACTGGCTCCAATGAGCTGGTCTTAATGTGGTCATGTGTGAATCACTGATCCCAACATGGACTACGTTCTGGAGGCTCTTGAGACGAATCGCAAATGGCCGCTGCCTCTTGTGTCATAGTGGCAGGTGATGGCATGCAGCCTGTGAAGGAAAATAAACCAGTGAGTACAGCTTCTGGAAAGTACCAGTCAGCATGACTGCTGAAATCCCCAATCAAATCCTGACAAATGCCTGATTTCCTCCTAAAGGAGAGTATGTTGGCATGGCACTAGACTCCTACTGTATAGGCTCAAGGACTTTCTGTGACACGAATGGGACATTTTAACAGTGTTTAACTGTACCCGAATAGAGATTCGTACCTAGAGTCCAATATCTTTTCATTTAACAGTTAGAACTGTGCAAGCAAGTATCATGAGGAAAGACATGCACTGTGGGTATATTTACCATCACAATGGTCCAGTCATGATTTGAATTGGAGTGCTCTTCATTAGGCAGAGGATAATGATGCTGCTCTTTGGGGTGAAAGTTTGCCGACTTCATCCTTAGTCAGAGATAACAGGGGGAACCAAAGGGCTGAGAGATGAGGTGCCATCAAAACTGCATTAATGGGAGTTTTGTTAATGACTTAATTACCGGCCCACTCTGCATGACTGCAGAAATTTGAAACAAAAAACAGTTCACTGAGGATGCACCTTGTGCAAGATATTACCCTTCTGGGAGTAGGTTAACAACACCAGGCAGCTGGGGGGGTCAGGGGGTCAATATCTTTCCCAAGACATCAGCTGGAGTTGTCCAGTTATTCAAAGTGGATTGTCATGCACAAGGAAACTAAACATTACTATGCTGTTTTGTGAATTCCTTTGAACAAAATGTTTTGCAAATAATGTAGCGCAAGGCAGAACCAGGCATCGCAGCAGCAGAAACAAGATGCGGCAGCTTGGTTTAGATGCGAGCGCTCTTTTATTTCAAACTCTTCACAGGACTGAACACGACAATCAAACGCCAACTCACCCACACCCATGACCCACTCTGCCCACCATGCTGGTCCTTCTGAATGCCCTAACCACACACGGTGGGTGCACGCACACCACTCTTTGCAACAGTTACCACTAATGCTACAAATCACATTACTATACAACACAATAACAACACAATAGACTCTAATTAGCAAAACTATTTACAGTGTTTTCACAGGGTGGTAGCAGTCCAGCATGCTGTGCTGCCTACTGTATTAGTAAAGCCAGTACTACAATATTGTAATGCACATATACAGTATTCCACTACTAGGAGGGTAATCTAACTATTCAACTATTGCTTGTATAAAAACATTAATTGATGGCTGATTAACATTAGTGGTTTATGTGTTTTCTCTTCCTATCATGCATGGCAGGCAGATGTCCAACGCACCTTCCGGTATTGCTTAAAAGCTTATTGCTAAACAGCGGGGTTGCTGCTTTTACCTTAGTTGATATAACTTGAATTGGCCAATTGTATTCGATTCTGTGCAGCTGTACTTCTGCGATATTGCGTCAGGCTTAATGTTTCCATCCAGGAAGTGAAACCTCTGCATCTGAATATGTGAAAACAGAACATAGCATTGTTACGGAAAAGCCACATAAAACCACATTTTCCGACTTCCACATCCAAGGCAAAGTGCTTGGAGACAGGTCTTTTAACAGTTTAATGGAAGAAACACATATATTTAACTGACAGCATAATGATTGTGGATAATAGCTTAAATTATGGCTAGACAGTGAATGTAAATATGCATGTGTGACCATGTGACTTGGATAAATACATGTTTCCTCCTTTCCCTGCTGCCTGGCTTGCATCAATAATTTATCCCCCTTCAGGATGTTACTTGGCAGCCTGGTAGACATTCAGAATTCTCGCACGTTATGGAAGTCCTCTTGCTGAAAAGGGTCTGTGGGATGCAGATATATAAAATTTGTTTGAATCTTCAGCTAAATAGGCTGAGTGGTTTGCTGGTTAACATGGTCTTAAACCTTATAGTCAACAGGATAGAGATAGATTAGTATGCAGAGTATGAAATGTGGAGATCCTTCTTTCATTTCCTTTTCCCCCCAAAATGGGGCTAATTTCCTAATCCAAAACACGAAAAGACCTTTAATGAATATTTTTAAAAGAAAACTTCATTATACCTGACTGTCCTTATTTAGTGAAAGTCAAAATATTCTTACATAAGATAAAATAAAAACTTCAGTCATTGCCGCATTCATTAATGTAATTTTAATCTTGTCATGCAACTCTGTGAAAGGAATATTTGATTTTATTACAAAACAGACTCTGATCAAAGTGACCTTGAGAGTTAAATCACAATCATTTACTTTTCACTTGCGGGAAACTGGATGGCCTTGCATTCGTGTTTCTGTCAAAGAGTACTGAAAAGGGCTGGCACATCTGATATATCACTCAGAAATATTATTATGGAAAAACCTACTGATTATGTGTCGAGTTTTGCTGTCTGGTTTCAGTCTGATGAACAATTATCTTTCATTTTCTTTTTTGGTCTACAGTAATAAAATTGGCTCTTTGAGGAAGCAAATATTGTTTTATTAAAAATTGCATTAAACATAATCACAAATGACTTAATGAATTGTCATAAATTATTTGGACATGGATTCTCTGAAGAGGTTTCCTCCCGTTTAGTATGAAGTTGAGCAAATGTGGACTGAGTAAGAAGCTATTGAGCGCACAGATGGAATTTTATTATATTTACGCTGCAGAGCTAAAAACCTCATAAGCAATAGGCCTGGCTTTGCTCCATATCTCTGTTTGTTTTTAATGGTTAAACTGTTTCATAGCTACAAATAGTAGGGTTTGTAATCTAATTAACCAACAGTGAAATGTTCATGAAACATTTTAGGCAAGCGCTGTCACCCCTCCCCCCATATAATCCCTCCCTCTCCCACACTCCCCATCTCTAGGCCCACAACACGCCTTCTCCAGCAGTTGCTGTTCCCGTTGCTGCTACTGACAGGCCTTGCTTCACTTTGGGTGCAATTCAGCTCCACATTAGGTCAGTTCCAGATCTTCTCGCATGCGACAAGTTTGCTGATTTTGAAATAGTTTCGTCAAATATTTTTTGAGTTATCGCCTGTTTGCCTCCATGGTGGATCGGTCTCTAAAGCATCAAAAATTCAATAAATGATGCAACGCATCCCTAAGGGTATTAGACTTCAGGTCTCTGGCTTAGTGGGTAACCTTGCACCTCCTTGGCTGGGGGTTTGAATCCTGCCTGTGCTCGGCATGTTGGAGTTTGCATGTTTGAATGGTTTCCCCTGGTTTTCTATTGCAGTTCAAATACATGCAGTTAGGCTTACCGCTGTCTCTGAATTGCCTGTAGTCTATGATAGAGTGTCGGAGTGTGTATGTTTCCTGCGATAGACTGGCATATCGTCATGTTGTGCCCTATGTCTCCAGAACTTTAACCAGGATTAAAAGGATGGATGAACAGGATCAGGTCTATATTTTGAATAAATTATATTTTTGCTTCCATTGCCATTCGTGGCAAGATTTTAGTAACATCAAATATGAACTCTGTGCATCTTGTTAGCGTGTGATCATTTAAAGCAGGCTGTTTAAATGTGCTTTGCATTTTACCACCTTATTAGCTCGTCATTTGCATTCAGCTCTGTGTAGAATAATGGTAAACCCGGCGGCCATATTATTTCATAAGCTTTAAAAGGGCCAGTAACTTTGAGGAGCATGTTGGAGTGAGATTTAGAGCGTGGCGGAGTTCAGCAGCTGTGGTGGTGGTGGTGGGGGGGTGCTTAATATTGGAGGTGGGCGTGGTTCTGTCACTTTTGTGACAATTCCCAAGTGAAAAGATTTTATAAGGATGCAAAGGTTTCTCATTTTCCATTGACCATGTGTGCTTCTTTTGTTGCACCAAGACACAATATATAATCCATATGTAGCCATATATAAATGGTCAGCAGTATCATGTAAGATCACATATCATACCTGTATGAATCATATGAAAGGGGCCATAATCATATATGCTATGTAGTATCCATATAAGAACCATAATGTTCTTCTGTAAGAGTGCAAGAAGGACTATATGACGGTGTGCCGTGCTGGGTGTCCCCCGCAGCCCCCGTCAAAGTGCGATACTGTATACCATGGTAAAAGGTAAAATGACAGCATGTAAAATTACATACTGCACAAGCTTAGTGGAAAGTGATTTTCTTTTTCCAACATGGAATTCCTCAATGCATGACAGATATGATATGAAGTAAATTTACTTTGTGGAACATTACCTTGAAACTGAACTTGACTGAATTATTAGGTTATAGTGGCTTCTATGTGACTGCGTGTGGGAGTGAGCAATACTACCTGCTAAAAAAATTCACACATGTAGTGCCGGTCAAACACTAAAAAGATCACTCATGGATGTCCATCTTTTTCCTTCTTGTGCACATCAGTAACTGTGTCAGACAAAGAGAATATCCTGCAGTTAGTGGTTATGTGGGAGGGAAAGTATGTATAGCAGGCCAATAGGCGCCAGTGCGGCCCTGAAATCCAGTGATAAAATGGAAAGAAAGACATGGATATTTCTGAAATAGAAAGAAAGATCATATTATTTCTGCTGGATGCTTATTTCAAATGGATATCCGACTCACCCCTGGTTAATATAACAGTTGGTAAGAATTGTAAAATTTGCAGGAAAAATTAAAAAGCGTGAGAGCATGAGACTGTAACCAACTGTAGGAATCCCACCATCAGTGCAGGAGAAGAGGCAGCCCTGCTTTAAGCAAGGAGCCTTAGCCAGGCCTAAAGCAAGGGCTCGGTACCCCAGCCTGGCTAACAAAAGACTTTGCAACACAATGATTTCGAAACTTCTGCTTCCTCCCTAAATCCCTCGTTTGTGTGACTCATCTGTCTTTAAATCACTTATCTACCTTTTCTTTAGAAACTGTGATGTATCTTCTCCGATAATTGTACGAAAGATGTGTCCCGTTGAAGTAGCTAAACAGGCTAATCTGATGCAAACAGGTTAATGTTAAGTTCAACAAGTTAATTTGAAGTGTTACTGGCCAAATTGAAGCTGAATAGGTTAATCTGAAGCAGATCAGGCTAATCTCAAGCGGATAAGGCTCATGTGAAGCTGGACAAGCTGATATGAAATATAGTCCAGATAAAGATTGGGAATTCTACAGTATGTGCTGAAGTATTGCGATGAAAGTGACTTAATGTGAATTCATTGCAAATGCAGTCATAAACGCCCAGTAGCAAAAACAGTGTGTAAGGAAGTATTCCAGTGAGCCATATTAGGAACACACATGCAGCGGATGACATGAAGATGACATGTTTATGGCAAGATTAACTTATAATAAGGAAATGACATTCAGGAAGATCTTGACGGATGTAAGTAATCCATTCCACAAATCCTCATGTAAGTCACATTATGTGCATAAGTCAGATTTACCTTCCCATGCTATTCAATGCATTTTATATTAAATACATAAGTCAAAAATATACTATTAATACATACTAAAGAACACGTAATAAATAGATGAAAAGTTTACTTACAGTAAAAGCGTATGTGTTACGGTTCGGAGGGCAGGCGAGCGGGCAAAGAAGCAGAGCGAGGCAGGAGGACGAGGAAAACCAGGTTTACTGGGGATGACAGGCACGGACAGGCACGGACAGGCACGAACAGCAACACATGGACACGTTGACAATGACCGACATCAGACCAGGGGAGACGTGGACTCATATACACCACGAAACGGGGATTAACAGGACACAGGTGAAAACAATCGGTCAGAAACACAAGGTAATGAGGTGGGCGTGGCACACGGGAGGATCGGACGGAGCGGATCATGACAGTATGTCACCATTTTAGAAATACTTTTTACTTAAGTCCGGATTCATTTTAGTAAGCTGCTTGCAATAATATACATATAAGTTAAATGGCATGATCCTTCCGGGGCTGCTGCTGTTGGTTCTGTGAGCCGGAACGAGGCCGAGGCCCAGGGCTGGGTTTCAGTTATCACCTGTGCTGTAATTAACAGCCCTGAAGCACAGCTAACCTCACTCAGTTAAATATCTCTTTAGGCTTTAGTCAGAGAATCTGCTGAGCATATGAGGTGAACACTTGGAAGAACTGAGATAACGCAAAGTCCAAAAGTGTAAACAAAGCAAAATAAGTAGCACTAGACACCAAGGGTCAATTGAAACCAACAGAAAGTACTTTCTGGAGAAGGTCCCTTATTTAGTGCGCAGCTTCATGCTAAATTAGCACGGAACCTTGATACCAGGTGCAACGAACTTAGTCACAACCTATAGACTAAAAAAAGATCCCCGTTGTAGCAAACACAAAAAACAGCTACTGCCCTCTATAGGATATTAAAACGAAATCCTACTCCTGATTTGGACTAACCTCTGCATCATGTGCTCTTAATGCATCATACCACACTGCAAGCTAGGGAGGTTCAGTAAAAGCTGTCATCATGATCACAATTTATTTAGTACGGTATTGAAATCAGAGATCAGTAATTATTCTCGTTTTGCATAATTCTAAATAGGAACTACCTTTTACACGCCATAAGACCTGTCACTCACATTGACTGTAGATTTTAAATTACCCAACTAAAATTAGATTTTAAAGAAACATGTCAGGTTCTCTGCTACTGAATATGGTTGCATATCTGTAGCTGGATTTCCTGGCTAAAGCACCTTAGATGGCAGAGGCAGACTCATTTGCCGTGGTGGTTTCTGCCTTGCTCCAGTCGTTCACACAAACGGATGATTTCTTCTCCGATGACTTAGCATGTCGGATGTGTTTCCAGCAACGTATCTGAGTTTGAACTAAATGAGCTGACAGACAGTCTTGGTCCTTAGAGTGCCGGTGTGATTTACCGGGAATCCAGATTCCAGTTATGACTGACTGTAACCATCATTAGCTGTTTCGTCCTTGTCAATAAGTGTGATGTAAGAGGATTTGTGTGGGTCATGGTTTTAATAAAGAGGAGGCAGTTTGTTATTAAAGGGAACAAAAGTTCCACATTTATCCACAGTGCAACACCACAGATTACTAGTGATGGCACACACAGGTAAGGCAACGATTGACCTGACACTCACACTTTAGGCAGGCACTAACAAAAACTCATGGTAAACATTACAAGGGTATAACACTTATTATTTACAACAGGAATGTATACACTAAATAGCACGATTTACATTTGCATGAAGAGCACCACACAAGGCATGTCGGTAATGTGAATGATCAGTCTCTCGGAACCAGCCTTGCCAGATTGCGGCTTTTGTTTCCTTCTGTGCACCAAACCGAAAATTGAGTATCAAGCGGTACACGACGATTATGCACCACTACGGTCCTACCATTTATGTCAAATGCTTGTGTTATACCACATGTAACAAATAAAGACACATTAAATATCATAGCCTTGGTGTGTGATTTAAAATATACATCACGGCTTGTAAGAACGATGGGCAAACTGCACACCTAGCTGAACACAGTTTTACTATTGTGTATATTTGAATTCTTAGTTGGTACAAGTAATAGCAGACAGTATTTAGGAGCCGTCTCTTACTGTTCACAGTCAGTCTAACCGGAAACAGTAGTTTACAGAATGTTCAAATTAGGTCCCGTTTTATTCATTCATGTGTTTTATTTTAGAGCAATTCTATTAATTAGCATGTTTATTTCATCCAAACATTTTAATGACAGCTCGTCTCCAGTTTTGGTCCTGAGCATTTTCACGCTGCAACTGAGGTCAAAGCAGTGGACCTTCCAGAGAAAACACCAATACCAACAGACAGGCAACCTAGCCAGCACATGCATACTAACTCACCACGTTGGTTGCAACTGACCCCAAAGTACTATCTGAGGACAAGGTACTGGTAGAGTAAAGTACTGGAGAGAGAAGATGGTTACTTATGATTTTTTGGTCTTTCATAATTAGCATCAATTTGGTGCAGTGTGTGTGTAATCATGTATTTTGGTAATTCTGAATTGTGCTGTTCTGTCATGAATTCTGACCTGCCACACAAACTCTTTCTTTTATTATTTTTAAATTGCTGCCACCGTTTTTGCACATTTTACACGATGCAAACATGTTTACTTTATCTCTTGTTTTGTCAGGCTGCAAAATCCTGGCTGTGCCAGACAGCTGACGGGCAGCTGGGCTGCTGGCAAGCCCATTCTGGCTGGTTAAGTTGGCTCTGCATGGCATGCAAACAGCCACATGTCTTCATACCATGCCATGCTTCATTTTGAACACCTGTTCTTCTGCTTGGATTTTTTATATTAGATTGGAGACCATATCAAGAACATAACTGAATATAGATACTGCCATGTTCTTTTAAACAATGCTAATAAACACCCACGTAACCAATAAAGTATTTCTGAAGAGTAAGAAAATACCCTATATTTAAAAGTTTTAATCTTGAGCTGTATCATTTGAGAATGAATGTCACTGTTATTTACGATGCTCATAAAATCTCCCACAGAATAAGCCTGTAACAGGCATTTAGCATGTCGTGTGGTTTTTTCCTCTTGTGATTGTTGGGAGATGCCTTGAACGCTTTGTAATTATCATGCCACAACTGTCATTATGCAACAGACAGTAATTAGGCCTGTGTGTGTGCGCGGCCATTAAACAGAGGCTGGACATTCATCAACAACATGGGGCTGCAATTAGGAAACGCTTTCCCATGTGCATTGCGGCGTCCTTTAAAGGCTAGGGAGAATAATTAATTAAATATACATGCAGAGAGTAAATTTACTCTTCTGGGCTGTAATGTATGCAGTGAACGCTGGCTCGCTCAGATTTAGAGGTTTAAAGAAGCCATCATTTAAATTCTTGCACAAATTATGCCTACATTACTCTGAGCACAACTAATAACAATGCAAGCATATTTTTATGGAAAACATTTTTATGATGATACACTGTTATCTTCAATTATGCTTCATGCTTCTCCGAATATATATACATGCAGACGTGTCCACACAAATGTCTATAACGCAAATGATGTAAATGTCCCTGTGATCAAATGTGTACAGTATGAAAGACCAAAAAGGTCAAAACATGTTAGGTTTTTTCAAGTTAAAATGAACATATTAACGTGCACATTTTGACACTTATTGAATAGTCAGTTAGTATAGACTTATTTTTGATTGGTTAGTTTAGAAAAGTGTGATCATAATAAAAGAAAGGAGTGACAGTTTTCACTTTATTTTTCTCTCTATTCTGCAGATGAATGGAATTGTTTAAGTCAGAGTTGCACAAGTGCGAATGCAGAATTATGCACTACTCCAGCACTTTCTGTGAAACTGCTTCTCCAAAATTGCTGAGTACTGAATATGTAAGCAGTAATGTAGACAGTGTGTACTGACAACACAGCTGTGAATATACCCAACTTAGAGAACATGCTGGCTTACAGAAAGGTCTGAAGACTCCCCCAGGGAAAAGCAGTTCATATGGTTTATCACATGTTAACACGTACAAATTTGTGCATGTTAACATAATTTTTGAGAGTGGTACTGCAAAAGAGTAACACATTTTGACCCATTTGCCATTTTGACCCTTCCATAAATGCTTACAAAATCAAGACTTTGTGTCAGTGCAACTGCCAACCACGCTGGTCCTCACTCATTGCACATCTTTGACACGCGCACAAACTCACAACATGGACGCATAGGTGGCTGTCTTAGGTGGGCTGTCCGGGTATATTAATGGTGAACCAGTTTAACATTTATTGCAGAGAGTTAATATTCTAATGTTTTTATGCAGCTGAGAGAATGATACCATCCATGATCAATTAACTTTTGGACAATCTCCACTTGCTGTACCATTGTTTGCATTCTGCCACCACAAGATGGGTACCAACAACCACACGTTCATTCTGCCTAGAAATAGAGAGAGAGGGAGACGTGTTCTGTAAGAATAGCAGTGGGAAATACAATTGATATTGTACAAACACATGGATGGGTCATATGGCCATCATGACTATTTTGCAAATTACTGAATAATAATAATAATAATAATAATAATAATAATAATAATAATAATAATAATAATAATAATAATAGAGCCCTATAAGGTAACAAAACCTAAAAGAAAAATAGTGGCACACTGTACTATTTTGAGTGTTTTGATGTGGTAAAAAGGTTCCTCATGTTGCCGTCTGACTTGCAAAACTCACTTTCGCAAATTATTATTTTTTTGCACCTTCTTGCTTTTGAAAACTCCAAATAAGCTCATTAGGCCCTATTACCAATGTTGAATTCTTTTTCAGGACCAGCTCCCCATGTCATCCATTCCGTTATGTTTCCAAATAGGGAATGTGTCGCATGTTTCGCTTTGCTCGTCGGAACGAGGGTTGCGAAAGGGACAGAGGAAGAAATGACACTACCTACTGTTAGCTGTTACCGGTTTATTGGTACGTCGAATCAGGTTTTGCCGATAAAACTTTCGATGTGTGTGTGAGCCATAGAACTGCAAATGGTGCGATGTTCTGTAGTGTGATAGTAACGATTTCTCCGTGAATGCAGATCGTGGATATATTTTAATGATTCACTAATATTGTCAAATTGCGTAACCATACAGTACAAGCAAGGACTAAGTAAAACTCCTTTTCTCTTTATTTTATAATTGTTCTCTGACTTTGGTAATAGCTTTCGAATTCTATGAAAGAAAGTGGCAGTTGTGCTGCGCTGTCTTGGAAGCTACACCCAAGAGTGTGTTTGGCACGTAAGTTGACCGTCACGCAGCATCCACCGAAGATGTCCTGCCTAAATATAAGAACAATTATATTCTGTTTCCCTTCAGGCTATGGCAGTTAGAAAAACACAAACTTTAGTAGACCATGTCAAGAACATAATTGAATATAGATACTGCCATGTCCCTTTAAACAATGTTAAGCCCGATAGTAATAATTACAGTTATTCTATGGTAGCTTTCATCCACATTTTTAACTTTCACAGTTTCAATCATGGTAAGTGAATTTTCTTTTTCTTTCAACATTGAATATATAATGCCTCTAAGTATCGTTAATTTAAAGCCATGTGTCTGTTTTTCATCTGAGTTTCACATATATCAAGATTGACCTAATACACAGACTAAAGGGGGAGCACCAGTCTGCATATCTGAGTATGAATAGCACCAGTCTGCTTGTCTGAGTATGAATACAGTAGCACCAGTCTGCATGTCAGAGTATGGATAGCACCAGTCTGCATATCTGAGTATGAATAGCACCAGTCTGCTTGTCTGAGTATGAATACAGTAGCACCAGTCTGCATGTCAGAGTATGGATAGCACCAGTCTGCATGTCTGAGTATGGATAGCACCAGTCTGCATGTCTGAGTATGGATAGCAAAAGTCTGCATGTCTGAGTATGGATAGCACCAGCACCAGGCCTTCCTATATGCAAAGACGTTGGAGCTCTTCTTTGGTAAAACCCAGAGAGACAAACAATGCTCAGACAAACAGTGCCATCTTTGTACGAACTAATTATTTCCCTCCTTTTATTTTTACATTGTTGTCCAATGTGGGTAGATGGAGGGATGAGTTGGGGGTTGAAATATTAGCGTGAAATTAATAGGGATATTTGATAAATCGAAATAGTGTGTTAAAGGTCACACTTTTTGGTTGTCACATGTAGACCACCTTTGCCCTTTGTGCCGGTTACCACCACAAGTATATAGTGTGTTAAAGGTCACACTTTTTGTTTGTCACATGTAGACCACCTTTGCCCTTTGTGCTGGTTACCACCACAAGTATATTTCTGACCTGTAGGAAACACTGGGATACACTTGAAGAACATCTATACTACCAGTCAAAGGTATTAGCACACACTGACATTTTCACTTAACATACTAAAAATACACTCAGTATTTGTTGATAACAAATACAGTTACAACATGCTCACCATTTGAGTACATTTATTAGCAAGAAAATATCATATCTTTGATTCATTAAAGCAACCACCTCTAGCAGTTATAACAGCAGAAAAAAATCAAGGCATTCTGTCTACAAGGGACTTAAAATACTGGGATGAAACATTTAACTGGTGGATTTAAAGTTAAAGGACAGTCTAGAGTTTGACTGTGCCATCACCACACAACTAGTAGGATGTCAGACATACACTGTTACTATTCCATATTATAAAGGAAACCTGCTTTATTTGACTTATATTTTAATTTGTAGCTGTTCAATCAACTTTCCAATGCATAACAAGATTTTTTTAAATCTGCAGTTTATGAAATAAATGGAAAAGTGTGCAAAAACCTTTGACTGGCAGTGTATGCGAACAAGTTTGACATTATAGACATTTGTTTGACTTTATAAACACTCAAACATATAAATCCATATAAAAATCACATATAAAATACAAATCCAAAGTAAAATTAAATCCACCAAGGAATTTATATAGTGGAGCAGGAACTCTGTTGTACTTTTAGAAGTGCTTGGATTAGCACTTCCAGGAATATAGTCTTGTTATTATAAAAAAATATATTACTTTTTTAGAGTGATAGTATTCTCAGCTGGACTCTATTTAACCAATACCAGAATGTATTCACTGATGAGACTTCTGAGCACTTATATAAGTCGCTCTGGCAAAGGGCGTCTGCCAAATGCTGTAAATGTTGTTGCAGTTACTACATGAGAGTATTTGTTCCTGTCTAATGTTTTACCAAACATTTTAGTCATTCCAAAGTCCTCTTTGTATTGCCATTTCTTGCCATGACATGTTCCCTTGACTTTGACTCAATTCAATTTTATTTGTATGGCACATTTTCACAACAGTACATTGTCTCATAGCGCTTTACATTATCTCTGCCCTGAGCCCCCAGAGAGTAAAGCCAGATGCGACAGTGGGGAAGAAAAATTCCCTAGTAGGAAGAAACTTTGGGAGGAACCCCAAGTCCCACCCAAAGGGGCCAGCAGAGGAAGTCCAAAATGAAAAAGTTAAACTTATAAAGTAAAACCGTGTATAGTCCATGTGTAAATGTGGAAGGTCCAGCAATTTGTGACTCAATTGTGTCTTGCATTCAGTGCAACACATGTGACTCTACTTTATTGCAGTCTCTGGTAGATTTCCTTAGTCTGTACGTTGCTACTACAGTATAGCCTGTTGTGAAGTGCCAACTCTATGTCAGACAGAGTAAAATGACAGCTTTTCCAATATGTCAACAATATTGTCATTTGCTTCTCCCACGCATTCTGCGCATGTGTGTGGAATGTGTGGGCTTGACTGTAGACGTATGACCAGCTCCAAATCTGCATTACATGTTTGTAAAGGCAGCCATATGATGACCTCCTTGACACCTTGTACATCTTCATAGCATAATCAGCTTTCTATATTACCGATGAAGCATTTCATTACTTGAAGCATTATTTGCTTCCTTTAAATCAAGCTTTACTTCCTTTTAGCCGTATGGGTAAAAGCTTGCAGCATTTTCTTCTTCATTAGTGTGACCCCTTTTAGCAAGTACTGTAGCTAATGCACATAGGCACAGGGAGCATGTGCAGCTCAGCAGGTCTGACACCAGTAGGTCTCTGGCTCAAATCCCAGGGTCAGCTGAGTGACTTTAACGTTCGGCCCTCGTGCAAAGTCCTTAAACACCAGTTGCCTCAGGGACCATGCTTTCTCTAAAACAAATATGTATATTACATTGGATTTGCATCTGCTACAAAAATACAAATCCCCAGACACTGATCTCTCCCCCCCCCCTCGCCAAAGGGAACCAAAGTCATCCAATCATGCGGGTTAATTTCCTTTGCTGCTTATCACCCTCTGCACATGTTCATCAGTGGCCGTTTCAGGTAGAGGAGCAAAGCAGCGCTGCCATTCATCCTGGAAAGGAAAATCTGGTGGCTGCAATTATCTGTGATTTTCTGATATGGCTACCGGTTAGCATGTTCATTTTCTGGTTTGTACCTAGTCAGCCAGACCAGAATCTTCAGCTGGAGACTTGAAGCGAAGTTCCCATTGTTATTTCTTTCTGTCCCCAAGGAAGAACTGTATCCCATATCAGCAGACCAAACAGACCTTCCTATACTATGGTACCCTAACCCCAAATAAAAAAACCTCTGATGATATGCCTCTCTGTAACTGGGCAGATCGCACGTCACACAGATCCCTTCCATCCTATCATAAAAGGCGATTTGATGACTGTTATGCTTTCTTTGAAAGGATTTGGAAGTGAGCAGTCGAAGGCTTACTTAAACATAGTTCTTTAATCATAATGCCTTTTAAAATATATAATGGTTTCCTTTTTTTGAAAAAGAATACAATGGGTTTAAGTGATTATTTGATTGTAGTAAATATTTGGTTACGACACACATTCTTTGTACATCCACTTAACCTCCTGCTTGTGGGGGGAGCCATGGGGGTGCTGGAGCCAGGGCACAGGGCAGGGACACCCAGGATGGGATGGCGGTCTATCACAGGACACAGGGCACGGACACCCAGGATGGGATGGCGGTCTATCACAGGACACAGGGCAGGGACACCCAGGATGGGATGGCGGTCTATCACAGGGCACAGGGCAGGGACACCCAGGATGGGATGGCAGTCTATCACAGGGCACAGGGCAGGGACACCCAGGATGGGATGGCGGTCTATCACAGGACACAGGGCAGGGACACCCAGGATGGGATGGCAGTCTATCACAGGGCACAAGGCAGAGGACACCCTGGATGGGATGGCGGTCTATCACAGGGCAGGGACACCCTGGATGGGATGCCGGTCTATCACAGGGTGGGGGACATCCTAGACGGGATGCCAATCCATCACAGGGCACAGGGCAGGGACACCCTGGATGAGACGCAGGTTAATTTAAAGTAGTGTAAGATTAAAACATGCATCAGTTGTAAGACCAAGAATTATGTGTCGTCAGGTGTCATTCAAATTTAAAGGCCAGGGATAATATGAAAAGTAAATCAAGATTAAAAAAAAATGTCAGTATGAGTGAAATACATGTAAAACACAGAGGCTGCTGGAAAGAAAACAGCTGTTTCTTAATTTTCATCATTTTCTGATATGGAAATTAGGATAAACAGGTGTTAAACCCCATAGTAATAATTACAGTTATTCTATGGTAGCTTTCATCCACAATTTTAACTTCATTTAACTTCTTTGACTGGATAAGTGAATATTGTCTGTGGCTGAAATTAGAGTATTACCTTTTTTACGATAAATGTTACCTTGACCGTGTCTCAGGTAAGACACAGAGCTAGTCACACACACTTTTAAATATTGTGATGTCTGTGAGCCAAGCGCCGTCTGGTCGATTTGCATATGTCCCAGCATGCCCCCCCGTGCAAGTTATAAATAGTTGTTGTTGTGTTGTTGCTGTTATTATTAATAGTTAATTCCTTATTGTGCGCGTGTGTTTACCTGTGTCTTGTGTGTAATTTGCTTACGTAAATCTTCTACCCTGTATGTGTCTTACAGTATGGCATTTGACAACCCTGTGTGTAATCGGTTTGTTCTCGTTGGATGTCTTATGTACTGTAGGCCTTTTCAGGACCACTAATGAAGAGTTTTCCCCGGCAAGCAAGTTGTCTCTCTCTATATATAATCCCACGATGCCGCAATATAAAGATATTAGCAGTACTGTATGTACAGTAAGCAATACACAGTAATATTAACATATCCAGGTAATTTACTATGTAATAGTAATAACTTAGTTACTCTCTTATAATGAGCATTGCACATATGGGCTTACTGCACATGTTCAATATCACTTTGGTTGGTGGTGATAATTAAAATACTTTGTTATGGGGAACATTGCACATATAAGTGTATTGTACATGTTATATGTCACTTTGGTCTGCTCTCCCTATGGGGCACAAGAGTCCCCATAATCAAATACCATTTCTTGAAAGAACTGTATTAACCTATTAGGACAACAACTTCTCTCTAACACCCCATGAAACCAGCTAAGATGACACTGAAGCATTATGAATTGCATCTGCAAATCTCTACACTTTGCTTCTCAGTCACACCAGCCTAAATGAATTAGTGCAGCAATACTGAGTGAAATTAACTTGATTGGCAAAATGGACAAATTCTGAGAAAATTAAATAATTAGCATGCAAAATGTGCTCTCTTGAGCAAACAACATTTGCATTTCTATAGAGATTTAAGTTTGGAACACAGGCATTCATGCAAGCAAATGCTTCTATCTTGTCTAAAATCACTGCTTAATTCCGTATCTACTATAAACACAACCATCAAATCAAAAGGACTTTCAGTTGCACACATCCAGTTGAGTGCTGTGTGATTTTAGCACGAGTCCTTTGTAGAACCTCTGTTTTCTTTTATTGTTTTTTGAGTTCACCCAACAGTTATCTACGTGAGATGGGTTATTACAACATGGAGTGCCTTGCATATATAAACCTGGGAATGCCTCTACAGTCTTTGGTTAAATGCTAGTCTCAGACTCTTCTGTGAGCGCTGTCCGTTCTTCTAGAAGCATTTATGTGTAATTCACACAAACTAATATGCAATATTTAAATCAGAAAAATACAACAAAGTACAATACATCACCAACCTTGTCGGCCCATTAAAAATAAATATTATTTAAAAATTAATGGAAAAATGACAAAGTTAATTATAAACAGCATTTATAACTGTAAATGGGCCAGAATGTAATCATTGAACAAGAGACAACTCTCCAAATGAAGTTCTACAGACATAAAACATAATATTAATTGCAAATCAATGCTGTGCTCCTTTTGCTGTTCTTGGCAGTTACTATCCGCAGATTTCAGACGAAGTGCTTTGTGGCTAAAAGCAGTTTAAATGTAGATTGCACTGTGCTTTGGAGATACTGGCAGTGAATGGATTTTGGGAGTAAGGTATGGGAAGCCTACAGGCCCGCCCTTGTGGATTGCACCTCCAGTGTGCTCCATCTTGATGGATAATATGTGTTTACTGCCTTGCCAGGACGCTGGCACTCACACCAAAGTCATCTGTTAGACTTACTGGTGACACTCATCGGCATCATTATAAATTAGAAAAGTTGCCTCGTCTCGTTTATAAACCATAGCCACAAGCTATCCATTCAAAGTCATTCCACACAGAAATAAAGAAGAAAGAAACATGTACGCAGTGGATATTTTTTTCCGTAATGTGCAAACTGAGTTGTGATTACACCAATGCATATTATTTATAAGAGTGAGAATCACATTTGCTCGGAACCAATGAGACTTCAAACTATTCCCTGTTCTAGTGACCTTTGGGATCATGTAAGTGTTTTCTTTTATTATATTGAATAAAAGCAACTTGAATTACCCCAATTGTCAAAGGCATTGTTGAGAAAAAAAAAAACTCCAATGTAATTCTTCAGATATATGAAACCCCATTGAGATTGTTCCGTTGAGCCTGAGAATAGCTCTGTGGGCACCTGATTCTCAGAAATGTAGTTTTTCCATTTTATGTATTTTATATTTCCCTTGTTCGGTCACCCTTGAATGGGAGTATAGATCCTGTGCACTATAACATGCAGTATGTCTGCAGTTAATTGAGTTCATACCTAAACACCAAAACACATCATCTGATACATTTTGGAATTTTATTTTTATTGCCATTGGATTTAAATTTCTGAGTAAATGGAGACATTTAAGGTATTCAAGTAATGCTATTAATTAATGCCAAAGTTCTTCTGTTTACAAATAAACTGTAAGGCTAATGGGGACTATTGCATAGGAATGCACCTACAAAATTACTTTAATAGCAACTCAAATACCTTTAAAGAAAGAAAGCTATCACCATCTTAATAAGAGAAAAAATAAATATTATTTTCCTTCATTGCAGCGCCGCCTCCAAAATAGGGCTATTACTCTCACAGACTCACACCAACATACTGCAAATATATGGAAGTCTTTACTGGACATTATTATTTGTAACACAATCAACAAATATTTTACTGTATACAAATATGTATTTTTAATTCACAAAAATACATATTTACTTTAACATGTTTTGCACATTTGTGAATTACGTCCTGTCTGTTTATGGATTACATGTGCATTACATTTGTGACTTTGCTCATATATAGCAAATAAAGGCATTGGACAGTAAACCCAGGAACACTGACCAAAGTGGTGTTTGAGATTTCACATCTATATATGCACAGCCTAGTTGCCAGTCTTCACAGATTGCACATTCCATCAGACTCAGTAACAGTGAGGTGAAGGTTGAATTAGCGGAGCGACAGCACGGCTGTATATCAAATATTGCAATCCACACAACATAAAGGGAGGCATATCAGAGTTTAAAAGAGGACATATTGTTGATGCGCGTCTCACTGGCATATATGTGACCAGGACAGCATCCAGGGTTGGCTTCACAGAGCTTAACTAGCGACTCTTATTTTAGCCTTTTTCCAGCATGACGCAAATGCAGATAACTGCACCTCATATTTGTGAATTTTGTTTTTTTACAGATGAGCTGCAGAACGAATTGGACAAAGATCCACAAAGAAACTGGAGTAGAGTCACGAATGTCACATGATCCACAAATACACAGAAAGTGATCCACAGATGTGCACGACCTGCTTCAGGTATACAAAACGTTCCATATTTTTGTGGATAATTACAGACAGGATCCACAAATTTGCAAAATACGTTTCACGTGTACAAGTAGCTTCATATTTTTGTGGATACGGTTGTAAGCAACACAAATTTTAAAAATACATATTTGTAAATAGTGAAATATTTCTGGATCATGGTACATATTTGTGGATTGTCGTCTGTGATTTTCAAATAATAAAGTCCAATATATACTTCCATACAAATCGCATAACAAATTTATCCAGCTGAAGAAAGCGACTGGCTAGCAAATGCCATAAGCCCCAGTTCACATCTTCAGCTCCTATGATCACTGTCATATGATCTTATTGGGGGGTATTTGTGATTCAGCAGCCTCAAACCTCTGTGCGTGTCATTGGAAAGTCACTCTTTTGAATCCTGCCATTGGCAGAATAGTCACATCTTTGCTGAGCCCTTGAACAAGCCCTTTGCCCCCCCCCCCCAAAAAAAAAGCTCCAGGGATGCTGGATAAAAGGGTGACCCTGAGCTTCACTCTCACCTGTACGTGTGTGTGTATGTCTTAAAAACATTGCCCATGAAAACTAACACATTATAATGTACGTGTACTCGTAAAATGGCAAACAAAAGCATTATTTTATGTCTCTGAACTTGCCAAATAAATTTTTTGGGATCCACATCATTAATCTGGGATTATTTTGGAGGTCTCGGCATTTACAGAGAAATGAATTTATTTCAGGTGATGAGTCAACATGATGACTTTGTTAGCAAGGTAGGGTATGAAGCTGTGTGATGTATTTAAAAAAAAAAGTCTCCTTCAGCGAAGCACATCTCCAAACCAAGTCATCACATCGCACATCTGAGCCTGTCTGCCAAACAGGTGGACACATCTAATGGTAATTTACACATCACTAACTCATGTAATGGACTCATATAAATTTCCTTGAACATTTTTCTACTTGACTGTCTGAATGTTTAATGGCTCTCCATATTTTTTATGTGCTTGCCTTATTAACTTGTACCCTACTGTATGTAACTAATGTGGTAGAGAGACAATGATTTTAGATTTGTTCCTTTGATTAATGTCTATGTTACTAGGGAGCATTGTGTTGCGTTTTGATCTGCTTAGATTGTATCCAGGGAGTGCTGTGCAGCGTAAAACATCCCCTTTAATTTCATAACCACGGCTCTCGCTGCGGGACCCTTTAAATGGATTTGAGCTTATGTCCAGTGAAGGTTCATTGTAGACATATTAGCAGTGGATATACAGATGAAGCCATGCACTTCCATTTTATGATGATCGGTTTAGGAACTTTATCACATTTTTATTAGGTTCTTTGCTTGGAACATGTTGGGTAGCTCTTGCTCCAATACTGTACACACTATATACTTGGACATTCACTGGAAGCTCAACCAAACTGCACTTATGCCTGACCAGCTCCTTGACAGCCATATGTTTGTTATGTGCTATTTATCTCACTTGTATAATAAAATATATATAAAGTAGCATTAATGATATTAATTATAATGAAGGTGTCCATTGAACTTTGACAATATGTTTTGTTAAATTGTTGGTCTTTTCCTATTATTAATACAATTCTCAAGAATTGATTTAATAATACCGTGTTTCCCCGATGATAAGACAATGTCTTATATTTTTTGAAATGCCAAAATATGCCCAGGTCTTATTTTCAGGGGGTGGCTTATTTTTCCATGAAGAAGA
>JAODKE010000037.1:3517382-3538532 GCA_026779605.1 Mormyrus hasselquistii
TGCGCACTTCCTTCTGTAGTGCACACTACCATGGGTAAGTGCTGTCCTAAATGGAACACTAACGTTTTGCACTTACCAGAAGTGACGGACTAGCATTTGGTCGCGATTCTCCAGCGCGCCAAAAAATCTGAATTGAAAACTTGCTGAAAGTCTTTCCCCTTCCGCTACGTAGTCAAAATGGCGTCCGTTTAGTGCGTGTAGTGTCCATCGTTCTGCACTTCGTTTTCTGACCGTTTTCAGTGCACCATCTGGGTACTTTCAGTGCACTGAATTTTAGCTTGCCAGTGTGAACGCACTACGGCCTAAAATCGCGCACTAATAGTGCGCAAGTGCGCGATTTCGGACACAGCCATTGTCTTTTGTTTTGCATATGAATGTAAACGTTATTTTCTTTGCGTTATCCTACAGTTGGTCTCTTTCTGGTAAGGGGGAAAATGAATATTATAGGTGAATTTAGAGTTTTTATACTGTGCAACAACAGACACACACACACACACGTGTGCGTGTGTCTGCATGTGTGTGTGTGCGTTGCTTGTAAATATGAGTTAGGCCGCTTCCAGACAGAAGTTTCTAAGACAGCAGTACAGAAGAACAATTATATATCATTTGTTTATATATTTGAAGTATTTTTATTGCATATACATTTTCTCTATATCGCTGTATAGCTAGTAGTGTTATTTGGGTGTTGTGGGGGTTTCCTTGAGTTTCTCAAATTATTGCCCATTATGCCTCATGCACCTGTATCCCTCCCACACACACACACACACAGACACACCGGAGCAGTGAGATTTTTTTCTGCATGCTTTGAACAGAGGATGCCCTCTTTCAAACATTGGACTGCGCATTAAACGTGTTGCCAAAGAATGTCAGTGTTTGTAAGTAAACAGCAAACAGCCACTCATGCTGTGAGACTGGAGGCTGTAAAACTTCCATTTGTCAAGATCCACAAGCTGACCTATATGCCTGCAGGAAAATAACACTGCAAATATCTACAGCTTCTAATGGTGGGTGCAGCTTGCCTTATGCAGAGAATAAATAACGATAAAATACACTGATAAAGACTCCTTTTCTAACAAAAGCGTATGTATAGTGCATGATATGTAAAAGCCAGTTTATATGTAGTAAATCTATAGTGACACTTTACTTGAGGGAACACAAATCCCTAACAGTAACTCAGTTACTACTGAAGTACAAATTACAAACAAATATAGTAACTACTTGGGTTAAAAGATGTATCACGATTCATTAATAATGAAGAAACATTCAGATCAGAATGTAACTAATAATTAGTTTGTGGTTAATTGTGGTAAGCTGGCCCAGAGAGACGCTAGGATTCAGAGATGCGGGGAACAAAGGAGTTTAATTGAGGAGAATCGGCAGAGGTACAAAAAGGGATGAAGCAAGAAGAATGGTCGTGGTCGTGAGCGTAGGTCGGCAGCCAGGGGAATCCGTCCGACAATGGTGCACAGGACTGGGCGACACCGGGAAGGGGAGACACAGACAGATGCGCTCGGTGGGACGGGATGGTCAGGAGGGGGAGCTGAGCTGGGAGAGGAAGGCAGGTGAGTCAAGGAAAGAACAGCAGGCAAACGGGAGAGGTTCGGGAGATGAAGGGAGACGAGAGACAAATGTTGCTTGGCACGCCTCGATAACATCGGCGCAATACTTCGCATTGTTCTGCCGTTCTGTCCCCTCCTTTAATGCCTCCTAATTAGGCTTCCTGGGGGAGCAGCTGTGGGGTGCCGCCTGTACAGGCATGACAGGACCCCCCCGCCGATGGCTGCCCGTGCAGGCCGCAAAGGGTGAGCCCCGTGAAAGGCGACCTGCAGTGCCAGGTCGAGCAGGGACCCAGGTGCGTTCCTCCGGATTGCAACCAACCCAGTCTACTAGATATTGTACAGTGCCGTTCCAACGGCGGGAGTCCAGGATGACATGAACCCGGGAGGGGGGAAGAGTCGTCCAAGACCTGCAGAGGGGAGTCAGGCACCGGCTCAGGTCAGAGGGAGACGTGAAACGTCGGGCAGATGCGGTAGATCCGGGGCAGCTGTAGTCGAACTGTGACCGGACCCACCTTGCTCAGAAAGCAGAAGGGACCAATGTACTTGCCGGTAAGCTTCCAGCAGTCTGGGATCCTCAGGTTCTTAGTGGCGAGCCAGACCTGCTGACCCACCCGGTACGGATGTCTGGGTCAGCGGCGTCTATCGGCCTGGACCTTCCACTTCATCGCTTGGGTCTGGAGGGCCTGCCGGATCTGTTGCCAGGTCTGCTGACTCCCCTGCAACCAACTCTCCACCTTAGGGACTGGTCCCGAGGGGGAGTCCCAAGGGAACAGAGGTGGCTGGAACCCGAGCACACATTGGAAGGGCGAAAGACCGGTCATGGGACTCACCTGAGAGTTCAAGGCATATTCTGCCCACATCAGGTTGGAGGCCCAGCTAGCGGGCTCCCTCCGACACATGATCCGATACTTCCTAATTTGCCAGCCACTTGGCTTGGGGATGATAAGCGGAGGTGAGGCTGACTGAGATGCGTAGTTTCCGACAGAACTCCCGGAAGGCTCAAGAGGTGAATTGCGGGCCCTGACCGAAGACGATGTCCTCCGTAGTATCGGAAGAGGTGCTGGATGAGTTTTAGCAAGGCCACCAACCAGCACATCTTTGAGAACCGATCGACGACGGTGAGGACGGTGGTGTTACCTGTTGACCGGAGTAGGTCTGTGATGAAATCCATCACCATATGGGACCAAGGTAGAGTGGGAACGGGTAGTGGTTGCAGGAGCCCCGCCGGCGCCTTTTGGGAGATCTTTGATTGGGCACACTTGGGACAGCTGTCCACATACTCCTGAGTATGCCGTCACCAGCCGGGCCACCAGTAACACTGTGCCATTAGACGTTGGGTGGCTGCCACCCCGGGATGACAGGTTCCCCATTGTGCATGCACCCAACGCAGAAGACCGGGTCGTTATACTCGCCGGACGTAGCATAGGCCGGGAGGACATCCTGGAGGAGGGACCCTCCTCTCACTCTACCGTTGGATGGCCTACTCCAGGTCCCAGGTGATGGGTGACACAAAGCATGCCGGGTCCAGTATAGGGCTGGCGTGGTCCTCGCTCTCCAGGGGGTCATACTGCCTAGAAAGGGCGTCTGCCTTGACGTTCTTCTTCCCTGGGAGATAACTGACCCTGAACACGAAACAGGCAAACCATAGGGCCCACCAAGCCTGTCGAGCAGTAAGTCTTCAGGCATTCTGGAGATACTCGAAGTTACGGTGGTCCGTAAAGACCAAAAAGGGGTGCCGGGCCCCCTCAAGCCAATGGCGCCACTCCTCCAGACCTAACTTGATGGCCAGGAGCTCGCAGTCACCCACCTCATAGTTCCGCTCAGCGGCCGTGAGCTTATGGGAATAGTAGGCACAGGGATGGCGGCGGCCTGTCCTCTTGTCCTTTTGAAGGAGAACGGCTCCAACTCCTGCTTCCGAGGCATCCACCTCCACCTCGAAAGGGGTGGGGTTGCGTGAGGACAGGAGCTGAACAGAAGGCCTGTTTTAACTGGTCGAAGGCCCTTACCGTCTCAGGGGTCCAGGGAAACCAGATAGGGCCTCCTCTGGTCATCGAGGTGAGGGGGGCGGCCACCTGGCTGAAATTGCATATGAAACGCCTGTAAAAATTGGCAAAGCCTAGGAAGCACTGCAACTCCTTGAGATTGCGGGGTCGGGGCCATTCCTGGATGGCCGCCACCTTTCCCTTCTCCATGGCCATGGCCTCAGGATGAATTACATACCCCAGGAACTTCACAGTGTCTTGGTGAAACTCGCACTTCTCTCCTTTAACAAATAACTGGTGTTCTCTCAGGCGTTGTAGAACTCATCTGACATGTTGCACATGCTCCAGCTTAGACGGGGAATAAATCAGTATGTCGTCTATATAGACAATGACAAAGCGATATAGCATGTCATGGAACACCATATTCATGAATGCCTGAAATATGGAGGGGCTGTTCGCCAGCCCATAGGGCATAACCTCATACTCATATTGCCCCCTGCTGGTGATGAAAGAGGTCTTCCATTCATCCCCTTTCTGAATACGTACCAGGTTATAGGCACTCCGGAGGTCCAGCTTCATGAAGATAGTGGACTCCCTGAGCTGTTCCAGAGCGGAGGGTATGAGAGGGAGGGGCTCTCGGCACTTGATGGTAATGGCGTTCAATGCCCTGTAATCGATGCAGGGCCGGAGCTCCCCATCCTTCTTCTTGATAAAAAAGAACCCAGCTGTTACGGGAGAAGTAGAAGGTCGGATTATACCTTGTCTCAGGTCCTCCAGTATGTACTCCTCCAGCGACGCTTCCTCCCCTATGGAGACTGGGTAGAGCCGTCCTCGGAGCAGCCTGGCACCCTCTAGGAGCTTTATCGCACAGTCACAGTCCCTGTGGGGCGGTAACTGAAAGGCGTGTTCTTTACTAAACACATCCCGGAAGTCCTGATACTCCCACAGGATAAGGTTCTGGTTCTCGGGTTCCGGGCTCTCGACTCCTGTGGCCCTACACGGGACCCTCATGCAGGTAGCGATGCAGTTTCTGGACCAGGCTGTGAGCTCGCCGGTCCTCCAATGGAACTGCGGGTTGTGTATGCGAAGCCAGGGGAGTCCCAGAATGAGGGGATCCTTAGCCTTCGGGAGCATGTAGAACGCGCTCTACTCCTGATGAAGGACCCCCACCTGTAGGTAAAAGGGGAGAGTGCAGTGCCCTATGGTTCCCTCCTGCATCCTCTCTCCAGTAATTCCTAAAACGGTTAGCGGACACGTGAGTTTTTGTAGAGACACTCCAAGCTGCTGAGTTAGGGTTGCAGCAATAAAGTTCCCTGCGGCCCCACTGTCAATTAGAGCGTGGATCTCTACTGCGCTTTGACCACTTCCCATCACCACTGGCACGGTTATCTGGGTATGTGCGGCTATTGCGAGAGCGGAGACACCTACCAGAAAAGTGGCCTTCTTCCTCTGAGATCAAACTGGGGTGGAGAGGGCGTGGCCTAACTCCCCGCAATATAGGCACAGGCCTCCCTGTGTCCTGCACCTTCGCTCCAGGGCAGTAAGAAGAGATCTTCCCACCTCCCATTCAGCATTGCCCTCCTCATCTTGTGCTTTGTGCGACGGCGGCGCCTGTCCCTTGCGGTGTTTTGAAATCTCACGGCCATCCTGACAAACTCCTTGAAACTGGTAGTCTCCCCGCGGGAAGCGAGTTCCTCCTGCAGCTCCTGGTTAAGGGCTTGTCTGAAGATTGTCTGTAGGCAATCCTCTGGCCAGCAAAGACCGGCCGCTATCGTGCGAAACTCAAGGGAAAACTCGGCTGCCAGCTGTCGGTTTCCTTGTCAGCAGTCGAGGAGGCGATCACCCAGATGACGTCCGACAGCGGGGTGATCAAAAACCTCCAGGTTGGCGCAATGGAAATTGCACGCAGACGAGAGGAGCAGGCTATGATCCGCCCACAGTGTGGTAGCCTAATCCCGAGCTTGTCCGGTAAGCAGCGAGACCATATGCGGGAGTTGTAAACATTTTGGGATGTCCTTCGACATACAGCCCGCACTGCATTAAAAACCCCTGGCAGTGATCGGAGTTACCATCATAGCGTTCCGGCATCGCTATGGGGGCAGTGGCGGCTGGACGGGGAGGAGTATCTGGCAGCGGGATATTAGCCACTTAGCTGACCAGATGTTGCGGCGAGCCGGCTCTCGATGTTCTCCACTGAATCCATTCTTCGAGGCAAAGTATTTTGTGATAAGCCGGCCCAGAGAGACGCTAGGATCCAGAGATGCGGGAAACAAAGGAGTTTCATTGAGGAGAATCAGCAGAGGTACAAAAAGGGATGAAGCAAGAAGAATGGTCGTGGTCGTGAGCGTAGGTCAGCAGCCAGGGGCATCCGTCCGACAATGGAGCACAGGACTGGGCAACACCGGGAAAGGAAGACACAGACAGCTGGGCTCTGCGGGACGGGATGGTCAGGAGCAGGAGATGGGCTAGGAGAGGAAGGCAGGTGAGTCAAGGAAAGAACAGCAGGCAAACGGGAGAGGTTCAGGAGATGAAGGGAGATGAGAGACAAAGGTTGCTTGGCACGGCTCGATAACATCGGCGCAATACTTCGCATTGTTCTGCCGTTCTGTCCCCTCCTTTATTGCCTCCTAATTAGGCTTCCTGGGGGAGCAGCTGTGGGGTGCCACCTGCACGGGCGTGACAAATTAATACATAAGTAAGAGAATATATTATTTGTGCCTCCTGAAGTAAAATGTTACTAAATCTACAATTAAAATTTACCATTCAGTATTAAAGATAAGTTTTGCATTATGTAAGAATGTGATGTCTTCTGCATAAAGTACATGAATGAAGTAACAGGTTTCATGTAAGAAAGTTTGCAAACACCATCCTATTCCAAGGTCCACCTACTAATCCATGCAGCAGTTAGGGACAGGCTTTTCCCCATTTGTAGCCTGCCTGTTGTCAGAAAAGTACCTTCAGTTACCCAACAAGTAAAATCCTATAATTCCGGAAACACTCAAAATAAACCAAAATGGCGTTTAAGCATCAGAATTACACTGAATGCACTTTCAGAAAGTCTCAAATGGGACCCCATGTGGTCCCAAATTGTATTTGTTTTATCTATGGCCAACAGCCGCACTTCTCCAGCGAGTGCTATCTAAGGTCTTTTCTCCCAATGGCCCTGAAATACTACAATAAGTATCACCCCTGACCCACCTCCCCACTCAGTCACCAGTCCTCTAGAATAGTATTATGTTTAAATGTTTCCACACTTTATTTTGCATATTGCAATTTTGTTTCATGTAGTGTCTTTGCATATATATATATAGTGATGTCACTTTTTGTGTGTGTGCTTCTGTAACTTTTGCAATTTCCTTTGGGATCAATAAAGTACTGCTGCCACAGCTACTACGAGAATACAAGCTTGTAATAATGGAAAAGGCTTTTTGCCTTTAATCATGCATATCAGTTGCAGGATGTGTGTTCTTGTGTGTTTAGTGTAAACTCCCTGGCACACTTGGGTAAGTATGATTAACTTAACAATTTACCATGTATATGCAAATTAGAGATAAAAAAAGTAATGGACTATTCTGTATATTAATTCCTAAACCTTTGATTTAAAACACATGGCTCATGTTTTTTTATTAAATAACCTCAATGCGTTTGGAACTGCCTTGTGTTTATCTTGTAAAGTCAGCTAAATCACATATTAGCATGTGTTTGCTCTTAGAAATTATAATGCCAGTTCTTATAAGACTGCTGATTGAACTTTTTCAACTAATATAATTAGATTTTTAAAAAACTTTTTATTTGTATTTTTTATAATACTCCTCCATGAATTGCCACCTTACCTCAATGATCTTATGCTATATAAGGAGCTATGATGTCAGGGGCAATTGCCCCTAATAGGGTCTTCTGAGGCAAATTGTTCTTAGGGGAGTGGCCAAACTAGTTGCAATTTAAAATTAACCTCAAGATGACAAAAAAAAAAAAACAACATGGAGCATGGAGCCAGAAACCTCACACCAGTATAAGGAAACTGGGGCCATGCCCTGGAGTCAGGCCTGGGGGGGAGCTTGTTGGCAAGTGCCTGGGGGTCAGGCCTCCATCCATGGATCCATGATAGAGCTACATGAATGTAGACTCTGAGTTGTATGTCCACCACCTGCAGAGGGAGCTGTGGGGTCTGGTGCACCGTGCTTTGGGCAGCAGTTGAAGGCAGAGGGCTTTGCAGACTGATATCCTGCAACTGCAACATGGAATATAACTTCTCCAGTGGGAAAGGAGCCAGAGCTAATGAGGGAGATAGAGCGGTACCGTCTAGATATATTCAGGCTCACCTCACCATACAGCAGCGCTCTGGAACCAAACTCTTGGGGAGGGGCAGGACTGTATTTTATTTACTCAATATTCTATTTTACTTTGCGGTTGCCCTGGGTGAGAGGCATTGGGAGGGTGTGGGTATACCTACAGTCCCAGTTCCTCAGTTTGGTGCTTGTACATTGGAGTTCATCCCAGTGACCAAACTTCTACTTGGGGTACAGGCACTGACTGTTGTCTGTACATATGCACCCAACGTCAGTTCAGAATATCTGGCCTTCTTGGTCACCTTTGGTGGGGTGCTGGAAGATTTCTGGAGATTTCATTGTTCTGCTGGGGCACTTTAATGCTCACATGGATAGGGAAAGTGAAACCTCAAAGGGGATGACTGGGAGGAATGCCCTACTCAATCAGAACCTGGGCAGACCTTCTCTTACATTCCGAGGGAGGCTGGAGACATTGGGCAATGTTCTATGCCTCCAATGCTGAGGCAGTGGTGCCTGTAAAGTTGGTAGTGCCAGTAGCAACAACATTCTCCAAACCCACTGGTGGTCACCAGTGGTACAGGGAGTCATCAGGCTGAAGAAGGTGGTATTCCAAACTGAGCTAATGGGACTCTGGAAGCAGCTGGCAGATACTGACATTTTAAGCGGAATGCGACTTTGGCAACTGCAAAAGCAAAAACTCAGACGTGGGAGAAGTTCAGTGAGGCCATGAAGAATGACTTCTGGGCTTGAAGACACTCTGGCAAACTGTCAGGCAACTCAGGAGGGGGAAACAGGGTTTTGCCCATTCTGTTTATAGCAAGGATGGAGAGCTGTTGACCCCGAATGGGAATGTATGGGGTGGTGAAAGGAGTAATTTGAGGACCTCCTGAATACCACTGACACACCTTACTTGGAGAAAATAGAGTCACAAGACTTGCCCATCACTAGGGCTGACATCACTGAGGTAGTCAATAAAACTCTTTGATGGTAAGGCTTTGGGGGTGGATGAGCTTTCGGTGTTGTTGGTTTATCTTGGCTGACATACCTCTTCAACACAGTGCAGCAGTCCGGGACAGTGTCTCTGGATAGGGAGATGTAACCCATATGTTGGTCGTGCAGGGGAAAAAAAAGTGCACTTTAATTTAGCCCAGCATACGTGGGGTTAATTTAACCCCAAGACCGGCTTCACGCCAGCAAGCAAGTCCTGGCCAATAGTTTCTAGGTTCACAGTGTTTCCCTGCGCTTATTGAACTGCGATAGAGAAGCCTTTTTCTTTTCCCATACCTGGTAGAGTACCATAGCAGTGCGATATGTACCCGTACAGGGAAATAAGGTGTAACAAATTAAAAAAAAAAAAACTGCCCGCCCGACAATTTGAGCCTACTGTAAAACTCCTGGTTTTGGGTGGTGGAGACCAGAGAGGCTGTGATTATATTAGTGGGCAATAAGCTTATTTAAATGACAGTCGTCTTCGCTCCGGTTTTTCCAGCTAATATGGTGGAATGCTGAATGTCGAGTTATGGGATTGTGACTTTAAAGTTGAGTTTATCGTTAATAGAATGAGCAAAATATTTTTCATTATGTTGAATTTAGTTTTGTTTTGTGGAAAGACAGATGCGCACTTTTTTTTTTTTACTTTTCGTTTAAAGGAAAAAATGGAGGGGAATGATTACTTACCTGAGTTGTGGGGAATGCGATATGTATGTATATTTGTATATAGAGTGTGCCGACTTAATTTTGACTTGAGTTTATGGAAAGAAATGCTAATTTAGGCATTAATTGAGCCTGTTGCTCGAGCAGGTTAGGTTTTTTTTTCCCTTGGAGCGCATACGTTTTTTTTTTCTACAATGGCGAGCCAACTCCACGGGAACCGGACTTTGTCCTCACAGTGGACAAGTAGGAGGGACGCTTTTTGTCATTCTTGGTTTTTGTTCCGTATACGTCAGACGATTTGAGATTTGTTTTAAAGGAATTGATTTTTAGGTTGAAATTTAAAGTCAGTGCATTGTGGGAAAAGGCTGAATTATATTTCGAAAGGGGAATATTGTGTTACTTATTTTCTATCTTATGTTATGTGAATGTATGGTTTATTTTTCTCTTTTATATAAAACTGTTGCCCAGTTTTCTGCTGCGAAGGCTCTAGTGCATATTGATATTCACTCCTACCTCTGAAGCCGAGCCTATTATTCTGGTCCAAGGCGCATAGTAGATAACAATCTCGAAATAGACCTAGCGGATACAGATTGTTAGCTTCGCACATACGTGTGCATTCGCCGCTGCACCGCGAGTGTGTGCCCTGATACACAGACTTGGGTAGTGGTCCAAATCTTCACGAAAGGGGACCAGAGGATATGTTCCAACAGGGGATCACACTCATTACCATCCCTGGGAAGGTCTATGCCAGGGTACTGGAGAAAAACATTTAAGCAATAGTTTCACTTCAGATTCAACAAAAGGAATGTGTATTTTCTCCTGATCAGAACATTGGATCCACGTTTACCCTTACAAAGATACTGTGGAGGCTTCATGGCAATTTCCCCTCCAGTCTACATGTGTTTTGTGGACTTGGAAAAGGCATACAACCGTGTCCCTTGGGGGATCCTGTGGGGGGTACTTTGGGAGTATGGCGTGCCAAGCCCATTGCTATGTGCCATTAGATCCCTGCATAACTGGAGCAAGAGCTTCGTTTCCATTGCTGGCAGTAAGTCAGACTCATTCCGGGTTGGAGTAGGACTCTACCAAGGCTACCCTTCATCACCGATGCTGTTCATAACTATTATGGACAGAGTTTCTAGGCATACCATCTTTGCTTTTTTGCACGTGATGTGGTCCTGTTGGCTTTACTGAACACCCCAGCATGTAATGGGGCAGTGTAGCGCTGAGTGTGAGGTGGTTAGGGTGAGGATTAAGTCCTCCTTATCTGAGGTCATTTGATCTGGAAAAGGGTGCACTACCTCCTCAAGGTTGGGGATGAGTTACTGCCTCAAGTGGAGGAGTTCAAATATCTTATTCACAAGTGAGGGAAGCATGAAGCGGGAAATTGAAAACTGAATAGGTACAGTGTCAGCAGTTATGCTGACATTGTAGTGGTCTGTCGTAGTGACGAGAGAGCTGAGCAAAAGGCAAAGTTATTGATTTATCAGTGAATCTATGTTTCTACCCTCATCTGTGGTCACAAGCTCTGGGAAGTGACCCAAAGAATGACATCACAGATACAATCGCGGGAAATTGGCTTCCTTCGGCTGAGCCTTAGAGACAGGGTGAGGACATGGAAGATCGGAGAGGGGCTCCTCCACATCAAAAGGAGTCAGCAAAGGTAGTTTGGGCATCAGTCTAGGATGCCTCCTGCACGCCTCCTTGGAAGGTGCTCCAGGCATGTTGAACTGGGAGGGGGGCCTGTGGCAGACCCAAGATAAACTGGAGAGATTATATCTCTTAGCTGGCATGGCTATCCTCCTGGAGGAGCCGGAGTGGGAGGTCTGGGCATTTCAGATTGCTGCCCTTGTCAGCTGGACCTGAATAAGCAGATGGATTATAAGTTTTATTAAATTAATTATATCACTGATATTCTTTTCATTTCAATTTTCATTTGATCCAGTACCAAGGTTGGTATTGCCATTGCAGATATCTTAAGTCTTTTGTGTGGATTAAATGGAAATAATAATGAATGTATAATAATGAATAATGGAATAAAATCTCAATACAATATTTGAAGTTCTTGCAATAAATTTAGCAATATTTATACAACATAAAATGAGAGATGCACGAAAAGAAGCTATAGCAAAAAAAAAACGAATCTGTCAAATAAAAACACAAAATATTTCGATACTTCCAGTGAAAGACGAATGCCTTTTTATGACCGGTACTTATTTCCTTTTCTCTTGTTAAATGTCTCACAAATGTGAAATGTGCCACACTATCGATAAGTGCAACAGCAACGATAACAATTATGATGAATGGCTTGAAGAACTTTGAACTAATGCAAAAGCAGACACGCTAAACTTTAGTCTGCTTTTTTAATGTATACTACATAATGTATAAAATTACAGATCTTGATAAGATTTGTTTCCTAAGACAGTAAAAAAATATTTTAGCGTAATTTATCGATGGTCTCAAC
The DNA here is from genome assembly GCA_026779605.1 of Mormyrus hasselquistii. Lineage (NCBI taxonomy): Eukaryota > Metazoa > Chordata > Actinopteri > Osteoglossiformes > Mormyridae > Mormyrus > Mormyrus hasselquistii. The sequence goes on from JAODKE010000037.1 coordinate 3,529,330, forward strand.
CCAGCTGATTATTGCGGTTCTTGTGATATATATATATAGGACATGAAAATTGGTTCATCAGTGTGTTTTTGTATAGAAACATGTATTCCAACACTGTGCTGTGAGTCCTTATATAGGCTTACTGGCATTATTAGGAAGACCACCTCATTATGGTAACAGCCAAACACATGAATCATGCAGCTTCATACTCCAGTAAGTGGTAATCACTGTAGTGTACTGAGGTGGGTACTGCAGGTAGCAGTACAATGGTTTTGTGCAGTATCTTAAATAAGCACTGAGAAAAAATTATGGTATAAGAACTATAAATCAGATTATCTACTATACACTAGTGGGGTGCATGGGAATGGGTAAAGTGGTAATACCACAGGTATCCACTGTAATCCGTGGGAATGGGGGAAAAAATATTCCTATGGTAACAGCGGGAGTAGAGGTGATCTTTACGGTATTACTGTATGGATGGTAATAAAATGTATGATAATATCGTGGAAATGGTAATGAAATTGAGTCTATATGCATATCCTTACTGTATATGTCCCATATTAATTATAAGTCCTTTAGTTCTGCTATATTATCATTTGGTTGCAGTGTCAAGTGAATAATTGAATAAGATATTTAAAAGCAAATATGGGCATGTTTAATTATACACTGTACTGGATGGGGTGGGGACAGTTTTTGTGCACGTGGGGGTGGTTTAGGTGTTTATGTGGATGGATGAAGACTTAACACATCTTCAGCCTTAAAGTTAATAAGCTACCTAGGCTTATTGAATTAAAATAGTTTAATTGTGAAATGCACTTTGATAGGTAATATGGTATATTGCGGTGTACATACGTACAGAAATACATACATACATTTTTCTTCATTCTCCTGTGTGTGTGTACATGCACAAAACTGGTGTATATTACTTATAAGCCCCAATAAAATTTAAAGAGAAAATAAAGTCATAAATAACTAGGGGACACAGGAACTAGAGAAACATTTAGAAACCATAGCAGTCTGCTGAGAAACCTTCCTTTTATGGTAGCCAGAAAAAACGTTTAAATTGAAGCATTTGATAACCGTAATCCCATGGCCCATCAGCACCAAACTGCACATCCCACTTATTATTATTATTTAATTATTATTATTATTATAGTTGGTGGTGGTAATAATATAACTGGTGGCATATAAATTATAAGCAGCATGCGATTAAAGATAACGTGATTTATGGTCAATGGTTGATATACGAAAAGATATTTAGTTGGATAGATAGTAGCTTATGTATCTCAAACTGTGGGGTATTCATCTGGGTGATTCATTGTGTACAGTGTCTCACTACAAACTATGAAATTGGAAACGGACAGTATTTGTTATGGTGATTGCTTCACGAAAATGAAATTTTGATAGCAGGCATTTCATTAAGTGCTGAAATGGAGTGGGTCAAACCATAGCAAAATGCTGCCATCTCAGCCTCTCAGTAAGAAATTGAAGAACTGTTTGAGTTGTGAAGCTCTGCGGATGACTTTGGCCTATGCAGCTTGTTGACATGGCCTTTCATTTTTTTTTTTGTTTTACATTTGATTTCTTTCTGTTTGCCATTATTTGAACATCTAGTGCAACACAGTAGATTTTAACATAAACAATTTAACTAGGTTAATTCTAATGCATAAACACATTTTCTTTTTTGTCTAAAGTTTTCTCCCCTCCTTGACCATAGATTACATACTTGCGTGTGTTGTGAGGTTCCTTAATAGCATATGTGCACTATTGCACTAGTTCTGTTTACCTTCTTGTCTGAAGACATCTCGCACTGTCTTCTGTTAATTTGTGTGCCCTTGCTTGTATTCCTATTTTTTCCACACATAGTGTATTGTGAAGTGGTCCCCCTGTACGTTTTGTAATTTGATTGGCAATGGACAACAAACAATTCTAGTGTGTTCACACATACTGGCAGTAACCTCAAAATCCAACATTTCAACATCTCTGGTCCGTGTGGGGAACCAGAGCACCTAGAGAAAATCCAGGCAGGTACTCACAGGGCTAAATCTATCCCGACAGCATATAAACACATACAGCTAACAATAGTGGCCATCTTGAAAGCAGTATGTACAACTGCCTGGGCCATGGACACATTGAAAATGATACTGAAGACCCTGGCTAGTTGCTCTGTACAGGCTCTGAATGTGCGGCCCGGGATTCTATCAGGCCCAGCCATATTCTGTACATTCACCTTGCTCAGGGTACATACCTCTGCATGATAGCGTGAGAGATTGGTTGTTGACTAGGAGCTTAGCTCTGGCTGAGGACTCCTTGTTGTCCCTCTCAAAGTGAGAATGTGCAGTAAGTTGGTGCGTTTGTTAGGGACGGAACTGAAGCTGGTTGAGGGGACAGCATTTGGTAGCTTGGATTTGGTGATGGCCTAGATTCCACGCCACATGTGTCAAGGGTCAGAGGAGTTGAAGTAATCTTCAATCTATTGTTTATACTTGCCCTTTGATATTCCCATCCACACGTTTGCCCAAGCTGGGCTATAGGCCTCCTGGTTACCAGATCTAAAGGCTGCATCCCTAGTCTTAAGCATAAGGTGTACCTCACTGTTCATCCAGACCATCTGGTTAGGGAATGTTTTTATTTTCTGGGTGGTGACTCTGTCCACATACTTGCTGACGTGGTCCATAACGAAGTGCAAACACATTCCAGTCCGGGTCCTGGAACAATTGCTGGAAAGCAGGGTCTGTCCAGTCCTGCCAGACACTCAATGTTCTCACTGTGGGTTTTATGCATTTAAAATCTGGGAGTGCTTGGAAATGAAAATAATAAGAGGTGAGAGGTAATCAGATTGTCAACAGGGGGAGGGGAGTGCCTTTGTATGCATCAGCCACGTTTGTATACACATGGTCCAGGGTTTTCTGTCCCCTTGTGGCACAGGACACATTTTGAGAGAATTTCCTGAGTTTCCTGAGATCTCAGATATGAATCAAAATCCCCAGCTACAATAAAAGCCCCCTACGGGTCTGTAGCCTGTTAATGACAGCAGTCGGTTTATCCATGGCTGCCTTAGCATTAGCATCAGAGGAATGTAAACAGCTGCTGAAACAATGCATGAAAAGTCATGCTGGCGATAGAATGGTGTGCACCTAATGATCATTAGAAGAGCACTTGCTATCCGCAACGGCAGTATCCGCGCACCATGTTTTGTTAACATACACACATAGCACACCACCCCTGCTTGCAGTGTTATTATTGTTAATTTTTTATAATATCGCAATATATAAGCACTCTGATAGATCTTGGAACGGGTTCAGGTGTATTTGTGTGAACATCTGGCTATAGCCCAGTGTCATTCTGTTTTAATAAAGAGCTGTCACTGAGTTACATCAGAAAAATGATGACTGCACTCATGCCTCAATCATCGCATTGAGCGTAGCATTAGAATTTGGCAAGCATTACACCAGGAACTATCTCTGCTGCCAGCAGATGGATGCATGGAGGTGGTAAGCACAGGGAAAGATGTGGGACACTGCAAACTAGCTGGGCACTGGCTGCGGGATCACTCAGTAGCTATTGTACCCCTTTTGCAGAACTTTGTTTGTTTGATTCATTTGTTTGCCTAGTCTTTCGAGATGAAGGTGAAAGCTAGCAGAGCCCCTGTAGTGTGTAGAGCTGTTACGATTACTCGATTAAACTCAATTATTTGATTATTTAGAACAAGGGTACCCAACTGTACTCCTGGATGGCCAGAGCCCTGCACAATTTTTGGGTTTCCCCTCATTTAACACACCTAATTAAACTCCTTGTGCTAATTACCACACAGCTCTTGAGGTGAATCATTTATGGTGGAACAGGGAAAGAACCAAGCTACACAGGGCTCCGGCCCTCCAGGACTGGAGTTGGGCACCCCTGATTTAGAAGCATCGATTTAAAATTTTCCTTATGGATTACTTGGCAATATGTTGAAAAGGAGATGGCATACAGTACAGTGAATGAAGATGAAAATAAAGCGCAAAGACCATCAGTTTTGTGAAGCACTTCACATTAAAAGTGAATAAAAATGCAGTAGTTTGTCAGTATTGCAAAACAGAAATTCCAGCATGACTGCGGAATTCGTTCCATCTCAGCGTTGTTTTCGTTTTCAAAATGCCGGCCGTGAGAAATATGTGAATAGTGCAGCAGTTAGTGTTATTGCTGCACACCACTGCTTTGAGTGTATGGAGTTTACATGTTCACCCCATGTGAGCGTCTCCAGTTTCTATTCAGTCCAGTTGCTGTAACATGGGTTAAAAACGGAGGACACGTGTCGTCGTTGTGCACCGTGTGCTGTGGTGTGTCAACAATGACAACCGAGTAATATAATCACCCCCACTTGTGTGTGTGGAACCTGTCTGACTTTGAGATTTAAACCTTCTCCATGAATGGTCCAAGCCAAGATCATGAGTGGACCTTAAGAACAAGTTACTCTGCAACCATGTCATTTCCTAATCTTGCGTTTTATTCTCCCATGCACTTAAAAAAAAAATAAAAAATGCAGCTGGACACTTTTTCACTTAAGAATATTCTCCTATCAACTTAAGTCTGGGGTTTAAGTGCACTACGCCTAGATACGCACTTTGGTATATTACAGATTAAATAACGTCATGCTCACCTCGACGTACAACACTGGAACCAAACTCCTAGAGAGAGGTTTTATCCTATTACACTCTAGAGTTGCACATGGTGAGATGTGCTGGGTAGGTTTTCGTCTACTCATAGTAGGCCTGCAGCGACACGTCGATGACGTCGACGACTCGGTTATAAAAAAACATCGACGTCAAATCCAGTAGTCGACACATCACGCCCACTCACCAGACGCACGTGGGCGACCAAAACAAAGCAGCATGGATAAAGAAACTCCGTCCACTTCTCAGGTTCAGCAGCCTGCACTCCCAAGCAATACATGTCATCAGAAAACAACTCACCGTCCTACCTCAAAGGTGTGGGAATATTTTAAACACAGCCAGAAACGTAACGGTATAGTTATATGCAGTCTTTGCAAGATGGAGCTAGCATACCACACCAGCACGACTTCCATGTGGGAGCATCTGAAGCGAAGGCACCCCATTGTTACTCGTGACGCCGGAGAACAGAAGTAAGTGACGTTACTCTCGCCAATGTTTACTAAATTAATTGCATGTTTGTGTAATGTTGGTAGTGTATTGTGCAACGTGTACTTGAGCTCTCCGCACTTCATTGATGTTAGCTAACGGTGTTTGTGTTTGCACTGCATTTTTTTGAGATTGTTTATACAAGAGATTTATTTTCAGGCTTTCAAACAGAGTGTTCTTCCTTAAAAACTGTAAAAAAGTCATTTTATTTTGCATTAAAAACTCAGGTATGTCCATACTGTGAACTACACGGTGTTTCTTTTTGCACTGCAATAAAAAAAAATATCTTTTATACAAGAGAATTATTCTCGGGCTGTATTCCTTAAAAACTGTGAAACAGTAATTTTATTTTGTCTTGAACAAGCTGGGATATCCATACAGTGAACTCCACAGTGTTTTGTTTTGCACTACAACTTTTTTTTCCAAAACCTTTAAACTTGAGTTATTGGTACTGTAAAAGAGTTTTGTTTAACAAAACCATTTTGTATAACACTGCTGTTATTTTGTTTTAAGCAGAAGATGTTTGGCTTTGGATACTTTTGTACAATAAAGTAATCTATTTAATCTTTAGGGGCAATTAGTGATTTTGTGTTTTTTTTATCATGCAACAGAAAAATAATAGTTAGATAAATCATCTAATTAGTCATTAGAATAGTTGACTATTCGATAAAATAATCGCCCGAATAATCGTTTTAAAAATAATTGCTTACCCTCAGCCCTAACTCATAGCCCCCCAGTTCGGCCCCAGTACATTGTACATTGACCCAGTAAACGCGAGGATGACCTTCCCTCGACTTTGAGTCGGGGAACAGGCTCTGACTGTTCTCTGTGTGTATGTGCCATGCTGAGAGTATCCAGCCTTCTTGGAGACCTTGGAGGGGGTGCTGGTAGCTGCTCCCCCCCGCCCCCCCGGGGACTTCATTATTCTGCTGGGGAACACGAACATGGGTAACGACAGTGAAACCTGGAAATGTGTGATTGGGACTACCCGATCAAAACCTGAACGATGCTTTGTAATTAGACTTTTGTGCTAGCCACAGTTTGTCCATAATAAACACCATGCATGAAGGTATTCATAAGTGCACCTGGCACCAGAGCACCCAAGGCCACAGTTCAGTGATTGTTTTTGAAGTTGTCCAACCTGCAACTGCATGTCTTGGACACAAAGGTGAAGGAGGAGCTGATCTGTCAGCTGATCACCGGTGGCAAACCCCGGACCCGGTTCTGCACACCAGCGTAAAGAGAGCTGTCGGGCTGAAGAGGGAGGCCTTCTGAGCTTGGTTAGCTTGTGGGACTCCAGGAGCAGCTGACAGGTATCAGCAGGCCAAGTGGAATGCAGCTTTGGCTGCCGTGGAAACAAAAACTTGAGTTTGGTGAAGCCAAGGAAAATGACTTTCAGTCAGCCTCCGACAAACCTTCAGGACTATGGAGGGGGAAGCAGGGCTTTACTCATGCTGTTTATAGCAGGGACTCAAATGTGGATATAGTCAGACAGTGGAAAGAGTACTTTGAGAACCTCCTGAATCCCACTGACATGCGTTCCTTGGAGTCTGAAGATAAGAGTCTGAAGATTACTGCCCACATCACCTGGCCTTGGATAAGAGGCAGAAGATGGATGGTTTAACATACTTAAATGGCTATGGTAATGTCAATTGCTCTGCACGAAATTCAAACACTATAATTCACTGAAATATTTCTTTTTTAGTCAAAGGATTCTCCAGTTCATGAGAATGACCAACTATAAGCATAGTAGGCTACTGCCATGCTTTCATTTAAAAAAAAAAATGGGTTTATGTGCATTTCAGTTAGGTTTACAGTGTACAAAAAATACTCCATCTTCAATGTTTGCCAAAATCATTGAGGGCATAACCCTCTTTTCTTGCTTGGTGAATTACAGTAATTACACGTTTTGCATCGCCATTCCTTCTTTTTCGGGTTAAGTGTGTTGGGCGTGTCCATGCTGATGAAGGGCGTATACGCTTAACTGAAAAGGGCACACCTTATGCGCCTTTTCCACTAAAGTGTCTGATGGGTAAACAGACCCCCTTGTTACGTACAGCCAAAGCACAACTTAATGTTGACAGAGTAAGGTCAATAACAGCATAAAACATCTGAGAAGGAGATATTAAATATCTATTTAATCAAAGTTATTAAGACATTTAAAAAAATGTCATTTATTTGGCAGGACCCAGAGATATTTTGTAATATTTTTATTCATTATATAAAGTGAGTATTTTTATCAGTATACCTGCATCCACATATAGAGTAATGCTATTAGCAGCTATTAGCAGGACATTTAAAATATACAGTAAAACTTGTGGTTGCGAGTAACTTGGTCTGCGAGTGTTTTGCAAGACGAGCAAAAATTTTTGACAAATTTTAACTTGATAAACGAGCGAGGCCTTGCAATACGAGTATTTCATATACGCTTTGTCTGCCGAGCGTCACATAATCATAAATGAGCCGATGGTTCGTCTCTCTCGCGCTGCGGGAATGTGGGTAATCGTTTCACATGCTCGGTCTCAGTTGGCGTGCTTCACTCATATAGTCAAATTTTAGTAGAAAAGCATCACCCGAATAAGGACGTAGCAGTGCAAGCGATGAATCTATTTAACGACAATGCAATGTCCACATTTCCGTGAAGTCAAAAAGAGGTAAAAGCAGCTGTCACTGGATAGGTTCCTTGTTAAAGTTGCACAAAAACAAAAAGCCTTCAGTGAGCTAACAGACAGTGATTCCATTAGTTATAGTGAAAGTCGTCCTAAAAAATAACCCTCCTCTGCTTCTCTCTTTCATCTCCCTCACACCACCCACGATTCTTTTCAAAGGTAAAGTGCAGGTTAATTTGTTTTATGTATTTTTACTTTATATTTTGTATTAATCATTTTTATATGAATATTTTTGGGTTCTGGAATGAAACATCTGAGTTTCCATTATTTTTAATTGGAATATTCAATTTGATATACGAGTGCTTTGGATTACAAGCACATTTCCGTAACGAATTATGCTTGCAAACCAAGGTGCCACTGTAGTGTCCTTTTGCCCACAATTCTGCTGACATATGACAGAAAGCTGTCACTTGGGGTGATTGATTTATACACTCTCCAGTTGTGTGTAGTCTGCAGGGATTATATCATCACAAATAAACTTGTGACTCAATGTCCTCAACCACTCAGAAAATTCCTGGTGGCCTGGCCTACCATTCAGAGCAGACCTTTAATCAGATGGTGAAATAAACTAGATGGTTTGTTGCAAAATGTGCATGCAGAATGATCACGCCCTCTGCCTCTTCATGGTATCACCTGCCATGTGCCATGCCACAGCTCTGTGAGACCCATGCATTTATATCGTATTGGCATTGTTCACTTAAATAGAGGTAAAGGAAAAGGAAAGCCCTTGAAAAGGAAGCTGAAAAATGTTCTAAAATTACTGACTTCAAAAAGGAATCACGTAAAGTTACCAAGCAAGCAGCTGGTCACAGATGCTTGCAGCTATAGTTGCCTAAATCCAGACAGTCCAGTTTTCACAGTTTGATGTCAACTGTCTGGTGCAAAGTATCAGTGTGTGTATGGAGCCGCCCCTGATCCAATGACAGAATTCAACTGGACAGCTGAAGGCTCTGGATGCGCAAAGACCCTTCCGAGAACTCCTGAAAAGTTACTTACCCTTTTAGGTAAAACTCAATTATATTGGACTCCAATTTAATTAAAGACTGATTTAGAATGTTTTAGTCATGACATTTCTGTTATTCAGATTACTCCTTGGCTTTCCTCACTGTTGCTGAACTCCCATTAATCCTGAACGGTGGAGTACACCTGATTTGCCTCAGCTAATAGTATTTAAAATAAAACAAAAGAAGGATTTTGGTGAAATAAAAAACATACCACACCAGTCATATAAAACAAATAAATAAAATAAAAAACACAAAATTGCCTGTCCTTTTCTTCTCCATTACATAAACACATTTGAATAACAAACTTAATATTTCATATTCAGTGTTTTTTCTATACAAAAAAAATAACGTTTTATGAAACTTTATCAGTAATAAGTTACTGATTTTCATTACCAAAACAGACCAGTCAC
>JAODKE010000037.1:3538632-3563937 GCA_026779605.1 Mormyrus hasselquistii
ATACAAAAAAAATAACGTTTTATGAAACTTTATCAGTAATAAGTTACTGATTTTCATTACCAAAACAGACCAGTCACATCAGACCAGCGGGAAGCAGAATACAGGCTCGGTATACAATGAAATTATACAGTTCCTTCTAGACATCATGTAAAACATTAAAAACCGTACTTGCAAATGTATCTAAACTTAAACCATAGCTGGGCGTTGGTTTGTCAGGACACAGCACACAGTGACAGTCTTATCCAGCACTGCGCCTTATATAGTCCCTGCATGCGAATATACATATACATATACATGCAATGATACACGTGTCATTACAGTTTTGCTGTCTACTTTTGTCTTTTAAAAGCATCCACTCTGTAACTCTAGTTTAACACGAACAGATTAATCCATTTCTGCTACCCTCCTTGGTGAGGCTATAGCTTGCCAGCGTAGGTTAACCAATGTGGAAATACCAAATTTAGAAGACAAAAAAATATATATTCAGTAATATTACTTAAACAAAAAAACATCTTAGTTGCCTTTGTAAAAATAGCGAGCGCATTAAAGTAGATATCGTGTTGACAGTGATCGCCTTCCGTCTCACAGCTGCAACCCAAGCCACCAGATGCATCTTCCGTTACCTCCTCTACCTGCTGTCTATATCCTCTTTTCCAAGTGGGAAACCGAAAAAATCTCATGTTGTGGTCCACCTTTCTGCCATGTGATTTAGTGTGACAGCCTTTCACATAGTACGAATGTCACATCTTACCAAAGATAATGCCGGATATATATGCTCACTCTCGCGTTGTATACAGCGAAAATGGCGATTCGACCCACAATACACTGCGGCTATATCGAGTGTGGCGTCAGCTGACAAAGACCGATTCAGAAAAACAAAATGTATTTTTTTTTACATGAAAACTGTATCTCGTTAATTCAGAAACCAGAGCGTATTTTTTGCATGAAAATTGTATCTCGTTATTTCAGAAAAACAGAGCGTATTTTTATTTTACATGAAAACTTTATCTCAGAAGATAATTATGTCATTAATTCAGAAAAACAGAGCAGAATTATTTTTTCTCAAGTGAACACATTACGCTTCCGTATAAATAGAAGTTCCTGGCAAAGTCAAAAATTCTTGATGTAGTAAACAAATTTATGTGGTGCTTTTATGCATTTTAAACTTACAAACGGGTTGGTGCTGACCATAACACGACAATGTTAAACCGGCATTGCCTTCTGCTTTAAAAACGCTATAATCCAACCACTTCTCAAAAAGATACAGAAGTTTTTGCCAGTTATATGCCTATCTCCAACCTTTCATTCCTCTCTAAAGTACTGGAGAAAGTAGTTGCCATCTATATTCAGGATCACCTTGAATACAACAATCTCTCTGAAAAAAATCAGTCTGGTTTTCGCTCTGCCCATAGCACAGAAACAGCTTTGATTAGAGTCACAAATGACTTGCTGATGGCGGCTGATGCTGGCTCACCTTCTCTGTTCATCCTCCTTCATTTCTCTGCTGTGTTCGACACTATTGACCATGACATGCTCTTCAATCGGTTACATCACACCATTGGACTAACTAACACTGCCTGGTCTTGGTTTCAATCTCATCTTACTGACAGAACAGAGTACATTTCCCTTGGAAATGCAGGGTTCCGGACACACACTTTGACCTGTGGAGTGCCCCAGGGGTCAGTTTTCGGCCCCATCCTTTTCACTTTATACATGCTCCCTCTTGGCCATGTCATTAGTCGTTATGGAATGTCACTGTTATACTGATGACACACAGCTTTATCACCATCGCCATCAATGCCATCGATACTCAGCATCTGTCTTGAGGAGACCAGATTGTGGATGAAACAAATTTTTCTCTAGTTAAACTACTCTAAAACTGAAGCGATCTTCGTTGGTACCCCGCATTAGCTTCAGTCAGCTCCATACCCAGCATCACGACATTCCCCTTGCCTCATCAGCCATCAACCTTAGTGTACGATTTGATCTTCAACTCACATTTGAAGCTCATATTAAACATCTCTGCAAGACTCATCCTACTCCCACTTTGCCAGATGCTGAAAAACTGGTTCACGCCTTTATCTCCTCCAGACTCGACTATTGCAATGCACTTCTCATTGGAATGCCCAGCAAAAATCTTCAAAGACTCCAATACATACAAAACAGTGCAGCAAGGATTCTGATGAGACTTTGAAAATATGAACACATTACACCCATTCTTCAGTCACTTGACTGGCTTCCCGTCTCTGCAAGGATCGAATACAAGGTTTCCCTTATCACTCACCAATGCATCCATGGAAATGCCCCCTTTCACCTAAAATAACTACTTACCCCCCTAACCTCAACACGGTCTCTACGATCTACAAATATAAATCTTACTTCCCAGGACCAAACTCAGCACCATGGGTAATCGGGCCTTCTGTTCTACCGCCCCTCGACTATGGAACACCCTCCCAGACCATTTGAGAGCACCACAGACTATTAAAAATTTCAAAAACTGACTTAAGACGTTTCTTTTTAACAGAACTTATGGATTTTAATTAATTTTACTGGCTGCAGGATTCTTATTTATTGATCTACTTGCTTGTTTTAATTGGTGTTTTTTTCGCTTTTTTTAGGATGACATTTTTGTGGCACTTTGAGATTTATTTTCAATATAAAGTACGCTACAAATAAAATCTTATTATTATTATTGCAATATTAGAAAAAATCATATCATAACAATAGTAAAAAGTTTTCGGTATGAACTGGTTTGCCACCCAACACTACTTACTACCCCCCGCCCACCCAAATATTTTATTTGCAGTGAATATGCTCTCATTCAAAATGCCTAAATGAAAAACTGAAGAACACACGTTCATTTCGAAGAATAAAGACAGTCTCCTTGCTCTCTGCACACTATGCCGATGTGATGCGGAGCTGCTCAGCAATTGAAAGGATTCAGTTGTTACTAGTATGCATGATCCTCAGAGTTGTGATTTACTTTATCCATCGCTTCATGAACAGTCTTAAACTGACCTCAACTCCATAACACGGTTTGATTGTTTATTGACACTGTATATTTCTGGGTTCCTCTGTATGGAAAAATAAAAAGCTGTGTCCTGTTTTGAACAAACAAACCCTACTCAGGAAAAGCACGCCACCTAATCTGGCCTCCTTTGCGTTTTTCTTTATTTCGTTTGTTTTTTCGGGGGGGGGGGAGTTATTTGTGCATCAGCCTGCCCTTTAATTTATAACATACAGTGACTGAATATGTCATAACACTTTTACTCTTCAGTAGTCAGACATTTTACCCCTGCTATAAATGAAAGAATCTAATTTGATTATACCCACTTAAATTGCACTTACATATCATCTTTTTAGCCCATCACTCTTCCCCCTTTTTAACCTAATTTAATTGTATTCCCCAGACTGCAGGGAATACATATGGTTTTAGCATCGCTGCAGACACTTTGCTTGTTAAGACGATAGCTCAAAAATACATTTATTAATTTCACATTTCCAGGTGATCCATCAAATACTTCTAGAAATTGTACAGGTTGGTGATTGTTGGACAAGTACAGATTAGATGAGGGGAGCAGGTGACAGGGCTTTCTGGGGAATAAGATGCTGTCATTTCCAGCAGCCCGCTTTCTAATTTAACCTTCATTTATCTAAACTCTCTTTTTGCAGTGTTGCAGGGGAAGACCAGATTTATGTTTCACTGCAATATGTACCAGTATAACTGTGTATGTGACAAATACAATCTTTAGTCATTGACATCATTTAAGTGACTGTACTTACTAACGAATTTCAAGGAAGATGCATGTATTTTTCGCCCATTGAAAAATTAGTGTGATTTGCCTCCAGCTGCTTTTACATTAATGAAAATGAACGAAGATGTAAAGCAAATGTATATTAGTCATATTTTGGTTTAGTTATTTTGAAACTGTTCTATTCTGTTCTATTACTGTAAATAAATATTTTGGGTGTGGTAAATGTTCTGGCTTGATTCATATTCTGTGCAATACTATTTGACTGAAGAGCTTCCCTTTAAATGTCACATTTAGTCTCATATTAAAGACCTCTTTAAAATTCGACCTCTCCTAAGCATATGTATATGTTGACTATTTATGGAGGTACATATAATATACAGGTGAACTTTTAGTGTTATTTGCATTTTGGATGTGTGGAAACTAAAAGTGTGGCTCTATTGGTCAGATAAGTCCATAATTGCATAGTAATGTCCTGTTGTGTAAATGCCAGCAAAGACATGAAGGAGATTTGTGTTTACTTACAGAATAGAAATAAGCTGTCTACAGACATACTATTTCACCAATGTATTGTTGGGTACAGCACAAAGCACAAGCCTTTCCATTAGTGGCCAAGACATTCGGCACTAATGCATGAGGCATGTCAGGATAGATTTGATAAAATAGATTTTCTTATTATTGTTATTTTTTACTATAAAAAGGGACCTGTCGGACTGCAGGGGTGACATTAAGATTTGCAGATGGTCTATTGAAGTGCATAAATATTCTAAGTGAGCGAGGGCCTTTTTCTCTGTCACAATTAGCAATGCAAATGGCTGCACGTCCAAGTATCTTGACCCATTTTGGTTCAGGTGTGGAAAGAAAAAGGTTTTTCCAGTGCTCTGCCACAGAAAATGACAAGGGATTGAAGAGGTTTGCTTCAAAAGTCATTTTTCTATTTCTGGCCCCAGTTCACTTGGATCTGCGCTGTGCCAGTCGTGCATCATTGCGTCTCATGACCTTTTCCAGGGAAGTTTAGAGTACAAGGGTTTAGCTGAAGGTGTGTTACTCTATCTGATCTGAAATCCCCCCTCCCCACCCCCCCCCCACTAAAGGATAAAATGACCCGAAATGTGCCTACAGTATGTGTGCCAGCGTGTGTCTGTGTGTCATGCACTGCACTCGTCATTCATTGACTTTTACTGTAGGAGCCTCACGTATGTCTGTATGTGTTTGTGTTTGCTGCATTCATCCCTCACTGATGTTTAGGTGCCTTTCGTGTGTCTGTGTGTGTTCTCACGTGCATGCATGTCTGCGCGTGCGCTGCATTGATCACTAATCTATGTTTTGGTGCCTTGCTTGTGCCTGCATCTGTGTTTGTATTCACGTGTCTGTATATGCGCTGCATTCATCATTCATTGGTGGAGCCCAGGGTCAGATTTACTCGATTCGCACTGCTTCCTGCTATATGAAAAAAAAACAAACTTCTCTAACCACAATGCAGGCTGTATAAGTGAAACATAATCATCAAATGCACTTCTCTTGTTACTGTTTATCTGAAAACCCCACATAATGTGAGTCTGAAACTTGTGCTTTCATGTCACACTGTACTGTGTAATTGATGGATGGATTGTCCTTACAGTACAGCATATTCTGCATTATATTTGATGGGACTTTATACCAATAAGTCCGGATAAAATAATGCCCACCGGTTGGGGACCCCTGATCTTAACATTGGTAGTTAATTATGTTTGATGTGATGTAGATGTTTGTATTCTTGGTTGCTTGATGTTGTACATGTATCACATGCTCATGAAATGTCTCTGAATTGCCATCGTCACTTTCTTCCCTTCATGACTTCAGCCTGCTGCCTGACTGGCCATTGGCGCCTCAGGGATCCTCTCCGCCATGTACACTTGGACTCCACACAGATCCAGCACACGGCCACCCAGGACCTGAACTGCATCCGCTCGCTGTCCCTGGACTGGGACCGATTCATGGTGGAGAAGAGGCGCACAGGGCCGTCATGTGGAAGTAACCAAAGCTTGGCCAGACTCTGGTTGTTCTCGTGATGGTTACCATGGCTACTGCAGGGTTACTTCACCCTGGCATTCTCTCAAACTTTAAAGGTTTACAGAAATTGTATTCATCAAGGACAATTTCCAATAATTTTTAAGTCAGTGACCCTGAATCCAGATTTTAGACTGGGCAAAAAAGACAGAAAACAAGTAAACAAAAAAGAAAATGCTAGCTTGTATGTGACAGTTCCATAACTGCTTAAAGCAGTGGCAGTCCCTGATTGATTTTATGAAACTGGGATTGTTTTGCCTTAATTCAGGTTTCACAGACATGTACTTTCGATGAGTTTATTTCATCATGTTCATTGATTCATATGATTTTGACGCCAACAATATTCTCCGGTGTCATTTTCAAAATTCATTTCCCTGATAGAAACAAATAGAAAAATAATGTAATTCCCCCTAGAAGTATTAAAAAAATATTGAAGCTGCATAATAAACAATTCATTTTGTGTATGACTGCATGTTCTGGAAACAGCTTAGGTTACATGTGCATATTCCGGGAAGGAAAACACTAATGTAAACACTTTGGGTTTTAAATCTGTTTTTGCAGATTTGAAGCTGTAAGTGAATGTAATGTAACTACTAATGCAGCAATGGAATCATGCAGATTAACAGTGCTTTGTCATTGTTGAATTCAAAGCCAAAACAAGCTGGCGGAAAGCTTCCTAAGTTAAAGGGAGTATGATGGAAAGTAAGACTGGATATGTGCCTTTGTCTGTCCGTGTGTGTGTTAGGTTTGCATACCGGTCTGGTAAATGACTCGAAAAAACCTTCAGTAGATGAAGCTGTCAGTAAATCGGCAGGCTGAACCAATCAGTGTGTTCCCGTTGCCGAGTCCGGTACATTCCGGCTGAAACGAGACAGCGGCTCTCCACAGGAGGTCTGAGCGCACGCAGCCTGACCTGTGACGGCCCTGTCTTCCCAATGAACAGGTGTGAGGCACAAGCTCTCCTGTGGCTGTCACTGGGGAATCAGGCACATCCCAATCCCGGGCATGTGGACCGGCCGTCCGCTTGCGCCGCCTGGAGGTTCTTTTCCTGGCTGTATCAAGGACTGCTGCTCGTTTTGTGCCCCCCTCTCCCTGCAGAGCTGTGGAAACTGCTAGACCTGCTAGCAGGACAGCGTGACCTAGTGCCTTGAAGGCAAGGCCTTTGCAGCTGTTTAGCTGACATCTATTAGCTACACTTATCTGAATAACATGAACTTAAAGAGAATTTCTAAGTCATTCTGTATCGCTCTGCCTGCTCAGGATTCCATCCAAAACCAACTAAAGCATTATAGTTTTGGTATTTATGTTTTTCATTTATTCCACACTTTTCTGTCATCTGCTTAAAAACCAGCCCTGTCATTTTATCACTGAATTTATAAACTCAAAGCATTAGTTATAAATACATTTACTTGGCCTTAGGAAGTTTATTTTAATTAGAGGACACACTGGAGCATTTCCAGAATGCAAGTTATGTACTTTTGATAGCAGCTCTTCCCGGGTTTATTACAGAATCAAAAATTTTCCAAAGGTATTAATGCTGGGTTATGCATGGTGATGAACTGGGAGGGAATGAGAAATACAGTCAAAGTGTTCTTGCTATTAATAATAAGACACAACGCAGTACCTGAATCAGCAGTGTGAGCCAGACAGGAAAATGTTATATTTTCACTATATTTTTCAAATGGAAGGACAGAGGTAAATTTATGCACTCACAGAAACATAATCCCAGTGTGGAAGAATGGTCCAAATTTATATTGGACCCTTATATGTTTTTTTTTTTCAGTAACTGCTTACCTAATTAGATTCACCACAATTCAGAGAAGCACAAATAGAATGCCAGTCCATCACAGGGCAATTACTATGGCAGTTTTGCAGTCAAAAATACCCCTGAATGGCATGCCTTTAGATGATTGGGGGGAATCTGTGGCAGCCGAAGCGCATCGACACAAGCACAAGGCCAGCCGGCTCGTCCAATGCGTGAGTGCTGTGCCACAGGCCCGAAGACTCTGCCTCCTGACTGCTTATTTTAGCTGAGCTGCAAGCCGAGGGCGGAGACAATTTCTTACCTGCGAATGGGAACTCAAAATCCAACACTAATAAAATGCATGAAAGCCAAGAATGGGGTCGGCTCAAGCTAATCGAAGACAATTAAAAAAATAGATTGAAATGTATTTTACATCCAGCATTACCAATGTTATGCCATGTCCATGCAATCATACAAATGGAAAATTGATCTCTAATTCAATAAAGTAACTACTGGTTGAAATATGTGCTGTGTGCTATGGCTTAATTGATATTACCGGATAGGCTGCGCTTCTTATTTGAAGTTCCCTTCACTTTTGTTTCTGCCCCAAGGAACCATGTTTTCATAGTAGGTGTTTGTGGTCGTTGATTAAGGGTCGGTTCAGGAAAAATGTCTTTGTCTGAGATGGTTGTTATTGTTTTTTCATGTATCCAGCTAAAGAATGTGTTCAATCACAAAAGAAAGGTGGAAAACAAAAGAACTCTTGTTCTGCTTCATCTCTAAGGCGCAGAGGCATGGGAGTCTAAATTGAAAGTTATTGTACAAATAACTGAATGAAGAAAAGAGAAGATATTCTTTAGCAACATGGTATTTTTGTATGATAATTTTTAGTATGAAAAACACAGCTTGTCTATAATTAAAGGGATTTCTTTCCCCAATACTCTGCCCAAGGCTGGTATTTCTTGAAGTAAAATCTTCGCAAGTCAATTTTATTCTACACAAGGACCCAGTCCTCATGGAGCAAATGAAATGGAAAATCTATTACAATGAAATATTGCTTGAATCTTCTAAATGTATGTACGTTTTAAGATTTCAGACCCAAGCTATGTCCACCAGTTGAAGAAGGCATCAATGACATGTCAAGGTCAAATAAAAATATATATATATTATTTAAGAACACTTAAATAATTAAATAATGCTAGTATAATCACATCACTCCTACGAGCAGAAAGCGGGCGCAAAATCATTTGCTATTTTAACCACATGTGTACATGGCAGAAAAATGAGCGATGTGCTGGTACAAGACCACTTTTCGCCAGTGGAAAATAGAGTCCATAATGTCTCCAGCATGTCCTGGGTCTGCCCCAGGGTGTGCTCCTAGTAGGATATGCCCAGAATATCTCTCCAGGGAGGCGTCCAGGAGGTATCCTACATAGATGCTCAAACCACCTCAACTGACTCCTTTTGATGCAGAGGAGCAGTGAATGTCTGAGGCCTGCACTGTATCTCTAAGGCTGAGCCCAGACACCCTGCAAAGGAAACTCATTTCTGCCACTTGTATCCATGACCTTATTCTTTCAGTCATTACCCAAAGCTCGTGACCATAGGTGAGGGTATAGGTGTAGATCAACCGGTAAATCGAAAGCTTTGTCTTCTACCTCACCTCCCTCTTTACCATGACAGGACAGTATGACATCCACATTACTGCCCATGCTGCACCGATCCACCTGTCGATTCGCTGTCCCACTCGCTTCTTCCCTCACTCATGAACAAGACTCTGAGATACCCTGAGAGGCTGTCCCTCATCCCCCACCAGGAGAGGGCAATCAACCCTTTTCTGGTCGAGAACCATGACCTCAGACTTGGAGGTGCTGATCCTCATCCCAGGTGACTGACACTCAGCTGCACAGCCCCACAACACCATTAGGACCACGTCATCTGCAAAAAGCAAAGAAGCAATCCTGAGGTCCCTGAACTGGACCCCCTCTGGCCCTTGGCTACTCCTAGAAATAAAAGTTATAAACAGAATCAGTCCAACACCTACCATGAACGAGTCTGACTTACTACTGGCAATGCGAACTAAACTCTCGCTCTGTTTATACAGGGACCTAATGCCCCCCCCCCCCTGTGAGGGTGATGAGCTGATCCAGCATTCTGCAACCAGGACAGAAATTGCATTGTTCGTCCTGGATCTGAGGTTCGACCAACAGGCAGACCCACCTATCCAGTACCCCGGCATAGACCTTCCCAGGGAGGCTGAGGAATGTGATCCCCCTGAAGTTGGAACAACAGAGGAGTTCATGTTAGGCACTTGATTAATGCAGTAGTGTTGTGCATATTCAAGTAGCCCAAAGCATAAAGTTGACACTGGCGCAATACCAATATCATTGGTCTATACATGTAGCACATGACATATATCACATGCAATGTGCAATTATAATGCATGACTGAATGCACATGTGCAGATGAGCTTCACTGTTATACATGCTAGACGTCCAAGTGAAGCTTCTTTTGGTGATGATGTCATTTTGTACCTCTACGCTCCTGGCCTTTGAGTATGGTGCTTAGACTAGAACCAGATGTCGAACGAAGGTTAGAGTGACATGTTCACATATCTCCTGGTAGATTCATGGGGGGTTGTGAGAGAACCCGTGTAAAGTTGCATTAAATGTGGGGGCTCTTCTAAACATCTGTCAGTGTTTCAGATGTTCACATTCAGATACCATGAGACCATATGTTACCTGGTTAAAGTTATCAGTGCCATCTTTAGTCTAAGGGAATACTCTATACTATATTGAGAATATTCAGTTCTAAAAGAGCTTTTGAATAAATTTTACTTTTTTACACTTACAATACTCTGGTATTATTGTTGTCAGGGGCTGTATGAAGTTTTTGCTTTTACAAGATGATTGTTGTCTTTTCTTTGTCTGCTATGAAACATTTCTGCAGCATCGTTTCAGCTGCCGTTCAATTACTAGCTCTGTTCTACAGATCTCCTGCAGTGTGTCCACCTTTCTTAAGAACACAACCAACTGGTGATCTTTTACCAGAGAAAGCAACTTTTTTTTATGCTAGTATTAAGGTTTTTTCTATTCTTACTTGTGATGCTCTGCGCAAGGTACAGGCACGCTGGCACAAGTCCAAAGACTAATTCGGCTCGTCATCAAGTTTTTGCAGGTTTGTAAGTGTAGGTGGCCCTCACAAATAAAGAGCAGCGTGAAGGAGCTTTGTTGTGACAGGTGTGGACTTGGTAACGCGAATTATGTTGTTTTTTCAGTTTTTGTCTGGGGTTTCCACATTGCAGAAGAAGGCATGGTGCACTTGGTGACTGTTCACAGCACCGTATCCATCCCCTGCCATGGCAACGAGCCAAGCAGCAATTGTAGCCTCACCCTTCGCCTCAGCGTTGACGACGACTCCTCACGTCCATTTGCACCGGCATCTGCAGTTTTCATGAAATAAGGCACAAAGGTAAATCCATATTAGGTATTACACAAGACAGAACAAGAAGAATTATTCTAACCTTCCAGGAATATCACTTTTCAGTTTAATCGAATCAACAAAGGGAGTGCGTAGTGCCCTCTTGGATATTTTCATTGAAGCAATTCATATTAAATATCCCTCTCAAAGCTATGGCTGTGGTCAATTTTGGTTTCAAGCTCAGGTCCATACATGCCTAATGACACTGGCAAATTATACCTACATTACTCAGTCCCCAACTTATTTTAGATTGATTCAGTGGTAATAAGTGGATACAATTATTGGTCTCAGTCAGGCGTAACCGAGTTTTGCCTGTTGTTTCACCTTTCTAAATGTCTTGAAATTCTAGTGCTATAATTTTCTGAGAATTTATTGCATAATAACTCTTCTTGGGTCTTTAATAGAGTATGAATATAAAAATGTGTCCTATTCTCCTGTCACCAGGACGAATCTCCCTTAGCAACAGAGATAGTCATCTCTGTGCTGGTGCTTGAACATTCTGGCTTAGTGATGGCTTCTGGCCTGGTGTAGGTGCAGCTATTTTGAGCTCAAAGACCTTTAACCTCACCCTGTCGGCATGCCAGTTAGATCTGCAGCCATTGCTGTGTGTCTGCAGGACCAGAGGCACTGTAACGGGTTTCAGTGGTAAAATGATTCCAAGGGGCCCTGATTTGGATCATAATTGGATTGGTCAGTGGTGGGGTGTAATATGATATGTTTTCATGGGGCCCAGATGCTCGAATGGTACCCCTGGCCAGGACCAGTGCCGGACAGACCTCTGACTGACAGCAGTGTCTCACGTCACTCGTGACAACACCTGTGTCAGCCTTGTCAGCTCCCAGCCCCCACTGTGCTGAAAGACCACTTTGGGTGTTGCTACTTGTATGCTTTGTGAATAGCTTGGCGTTCATGGGCTCTTCTGTACATGTCATGCGTGCTTCTTGTATTGCAGATGGTGTAGTTTCCAGACATTTTGCATATGATGTGTTAGTTTGAGGGATTTATTGGGAAGTGACCTGAAGAACACGATTTTCACATTATTTTCATTACGAACAATTATAAACTATAAGCTGGAAATAACATTTTTATTATAGTGTTTTTAAGAAGACTGATATAAGCTGTTATAAATGCCCTGGCATTTTTATGTTTTACTTATGGTAGCGTAATGTTTCCGGCTTAATATATCTGATAATGTCAAACGTACCACATCCTACGGACAGGGTAAAGACAACCAAAAAAATCACCCTTATATAAATGACCAAGAAAGGCTATGGAAACATTCTTTGTTGTTCATTAGCTTCATGTTATTCTCACAGCATGAATTTAATTTTTCACTGTGCCAAATTTATTCAAAGAAAGGAAATCGAGTAACATTTTTTCCCCTTGTCACGATTATTGGCACCCAAAAAAATTGTCATGAACAAAACTCAGTGGTGATGCATGACTTCCAGTTGCACTGAGGTATAATTATGTGGTAACACAAAGGACAGACTCCGTTACTCATTCATCAACATGGGTATATGACCAGAGAATGCACAGATAAAATGAGACAGAAGGTTGTTGATCTATATAAATCAGGCAATGGCTATAAAACTGCTGCATGAATGAAAAGCCCCTTTTCCACTTACTGTATAGAGCAATAATTAAGATGTCTCAGACAGATGTAACTGAGGTGACTTTGCCTGGAAGACACAAACCTGCTTTACCTTGACAGACAGTGAAGGAATATGATTTGGGAGGCAGCAACTTCTTTAAGGATCGCAGCTGGATAATTGACTGGTATTGGAGGAAGGTTTATGGTTGGATGAAGCAAAAATTGAACTTTTTTTGCAACAAACACCAGAGGCGGGTTTGGTGTAAAATAAGTCAAGGTCGTGAAGAAAAGAACTTAATTCGCACTGTGAAGCATGGTGGTGGATCTGTAATGCTCTAAGGCTGTTTTTCTCTCAAAAAGCCCTGGGAACTTTGTTATGCAGCATATCTGGTATTATTGAGACAATCAAAGAACTTGAGATTTTAGACCAAAATCTTACTGCCTGGAGTTTAAGATGGGGTCGTGGGTGGATCTTCTAGGAGGACAATGATCCAAAGGATACCTCCAAATCCACAGTAAAATTGTTTGCAGACTACAGAATGCAGCTTTTGCGATAACGCTTCCAGTCGCCAGACCTAAACCAAGATGAGAAGTTGTAGGTGAAGAGTCTACAAAATCAGCTCTGAGGACTCTGGAGGATCTTGAGAGGTTTTACACAGAGGAGTTGTCTCAGACCCTTTTAAATGTGCTCTCCCATCACCTACAGCATTACAGGAGAAGGGGGTCAGCACAAAGTACCAAATACAGAGTCACAATCAGTGCAATATGTGCTTTTCTTTGAATAAATTTACCTAGTTTTGATTTCTTTTGTGATGGGTGTAAGATCAAACTTATGAACAATGAAGATATTTTTCTATAGCTTTTTCCAGGCATGTTATTATGGCTGCCAGTCAGTCTGGAGGGCACTGAACATGGCCATTGACAGTTCATATAATGTCTAAAAACACTATGCTCTGCTCCCATTTCCCATAATGCACATTTGTAAATCTGATTCAAATAGATTAAATTGTTTGGGCAGTCCTCTCGTATTCTCAGTGGAAAGATCTAATTATGAAATCACGTCAAACTATAAGTAATAAAGATAAGTGATAATGTAACCCACCTATAGTGTCAGTGTAAGCCCTGTGTGATTTTAAATTACTCCATTACTCTGTCTTTCTCCTCACAGGATATTCCCACCGTGAGCTGTTACTCACTGACAGGACCTCAAATCATCGCATTTGATGGCAGGTGACTGTTCGGAGTGATCTGTACCTTCGGTATCCAGTCAAAAGATTAAACTATATTTTTATTTTTAAAAATGGCAGTCTATGTTTTGACTTCATGTAATTTTATTCATTCTACAAGTGAAATTTAATTAATAATGATATTAATCTTTCGTTCTCTCATATTGAGAAAATACTTCCATAAAATGAACACATTCCAAGAAAAATTAAATTAATGGTTTGGAGCCATATGTGTTGTTACTCTTTTTTAAAATGATTAATTGCATTTGTATTTTAGTAGAAATATGGTAAGCATGTTACAAGACTTCAAAAACCAATCTGAACTTAGTCACCCTGCATGTAGTCTGAGTAATGAGAAGCCGATTTCTAATTTTAAAGAAGCACCTGTCTCTTGGTTTTAAGAATCCCAAAACCAATTTGCATTTTTATCTCGTCAACTTTGTTCATTAACATCTCTCCAGTGGCTGGGAAGTTCAAGTGCTTTCCTCAAGAGGGCTGCTTCTGCAAGCCCTTACTGTTCTCTTATTTACCACGTTCTCAGGGTTCAACGTTCCAGCGCCATCCCGACTAACCTACTCCTACATTTCCCTTTCATTTTAGCAGTTTTTAATCACATTGGAACACAGACACGTCTATAATTAATGCATTTCTGCTCATCAAGCTGCCAAAGCCGTTCGCCGACCGTCCTCCACCTCTGCTACGAATCGCAGGATTTTAATTGATCTCAATAACAGATTCTACCTCCAAATTTGGGGCTGTTCTTTCAAGTTGCCCGAGGCAAAACACATTTCCTGACCTCAGAGATGGGTGTTACTGTAGGGGAAAGATAGACTTGGTAATAACAGATCCAATTAATGTCTGTATAAAGCATTATTTTTATTACCAAATGAAAGCACAGTAACCTATAGTCACATGCTCAAGCAGATTCAGATACCAACTTCTAGAAAAACTTGGAGTCTACATATATCTGCAAACTCTTCCCAATGTTATTATGATAATTTTTCTTGGTATCAAAGACTGCCCTAAGGCAATAACTTATTAAGGTATATTGCTACAAAATGAAAGAGGTGGAAACCTTGTGTCTTCGGGGGTTTTATGTTTGGGACTGCCGTTTTCTGTCTGGTATGCCGATATTCAGTTTCGCTTAGGATCAGTGATTTGTGAGTTGGCGTGCGTTGAATGACCTGCGATGGACTGGTTCTCCCTTTAGGATAAAACCCTGTGTGGGAAAGTGTTTCTTGTAAATTAATGGACACTTTATAGTGCTGTTTTGTGCCTATCTGTAATCAGAATAAATGTGGTAATGAATGGTTGGAAGGTATCGTCCCATAGCTGACTTAAGCGTGTTTAAAGCCAGACACCGTAGCTTTTTAATGTCATTCTGTTATTCAATCACCAGCAGAGATGCAAAAATAACGACGTGTTTTCCTGTCTGTGTAGAGGTGTGCCATTCTTCTGGAAAGTCTGTTTTTGAATGCAAAAGGATTCTCAGGCTGTTTGTTTAAACAAGTTGTTATCAGCCAGTCCTGTGTGGTCCCCAGTAGGCTTGAATGATGTGACGATAGTATCAGGTAATCAAGGCTAACAGACGAGTAACCGGTGTCAGTTATCTGACAGTGACTGACTGGTGATTCTTGCCTTTATCGGAGAAGTAGGCTAAGGCTACACACAAAGCAAGATAACAGAAAGACATGATTTGGCTTTCAGTTCATCTAGCCCCTATTTTCAGTGCTGTATTTTTGTTTTTTTTTATTTGACTATTTTTTTAACTCCTAATAAACTTCTAACAGAATCTTTAACATTTGTGTTAAATTTTGTAATTTACTTTATCCAGTTTCATCTGACCCACAACATGTTTTTAAATCATAATTACATCTGGCCTGCTGATCGATCATTTTCCACAGAGACTGGCTTGGCATATTGAGGTCTGGGTCCACCTCTAGCATTATGCCATCGCCGGCAACTATGAGCACTGGCCCGCTAAGGCGGCAACATGATCAGCATCGATATGTGTGACTGGCCTCTGCAGATAGCCTGCCCCCTGCTGGCTGTCAAGAGCATGGGATCCACAGTGATATTCTGGAGGCTCACCAGGGAAAGAAGGTCAGTGTTATAGCATATGTACAGGTACAGGGCCAAAGGATGGTTCTGTATTTGATTTTCAGATCGTCATGTGTTTCAGACAACAAATAACTAGATAAAAGGAATAAACCAGACTGTAAATCAGTTCCTGTCTGAGGTTCATTAATGTTTTTTATTGACTTATTAATGAATGCACGAAAACAGAATACCTGCTTCTCTTTCTCTTTGGTTTCTGGATTGAATTCGTGGCACTTCTTCCCTCACTAGAATGACCGGAAGGTCAACCTTCTGCTAATCTTTATAGGAAAAACATATATGTTGCTCCCTGGGATGTTAACGCAGCCTCTTCATTTAGGGACTTAGTAGACGAGGATAGTTTTTGATTAAAGTTAATAATGGGCTCTTTTAGGGGTTATATTATTAATGTTGTATTTTTGTCTGATGTTGATGTAGTTGATAAAAAGTTCCTCTCACAGCAAAGGCATGTCAACATTTAAAACTCACTGCTGCTCGGGGTCGATGAGAGCTTAACCTAAAATTACATTTTAGTTTAGTATTTTAGTTTATTTTGTTTATTTTGCAAGAGATTGGAGTCCCTATATTGCAGTTCTCCTTCACCGTCTTCTCATCTGGGTGCATGTCAGACATTGGGGAAAAGCCTGTTGGTCAATGTGCCCAGTCTGCACTAAACCTGCACCCAAGGCCTGTGTGGCACCTTCCACTGAAGTAGCAGCAATTATTTCCATGGTTGCGATGGCACCACCTACAGGGCCAAGAAACTCGAGCGCTTCATTCAGTAGGGGAGCCATCAATGAAGTGCGGCAGGAAGTGGCGTGTCACTCTCTGTCCCATCTGCCCTTCACGTTCAAGCCCTCTGCTTCCAAATTGCCTTCAGCCACAGATGCTCCGCAGTGGTCAAATCCCCTGCCGCACTCTTGGCAAGCTTCACCAGCAGACTGACGGCAAAAGTTATCGACAAGGGGGTAGAGCTGGAGCCGGCAGTTTGCTGAGCCATTGGACCATCGGAAGATGGTGCCCTGTGTAGCTGCCCACCTCACCCTTGCCAGGATCCACCACTGCAGATGTCAATTGTATCATAATTCTTTCCTGATGTTTGTACGATAGCCATTTATATGACAATGGTTGTATTTCTTCCCTGTGTACTTAGGGGACCTTGACAAATACAATGTTTTTGTTGCATTGCTCTGGCTTACTCATCTTTTTTATTTTTTGTTACGCTTTATTTTTATTTTGTCAGAACATCTCATTCTTGTTATTAATCAGACAGCACTAAATACAGAAGTTTCTGCTTTGATTCCATATACTTTTAATACTTTTGGGAGCCTGATTTTTTATTTTTTTTTGGGAGGCTTGTCTTCCAAATTTATCTACGATGCCAGGGGGGAACAGAGCAATAGATGAGCTAGCCTTTATCAAGACCTAATCATCTGCACACAGTGTCCCGAGGAAATATTTAAGGGTGAATCCCATGTCTTTTCAGGTATAATTCTGCTATGATTGTTTGTGTCAGAATAGCGCCCGAGGAGAGCTTATTTGACGCCTTGTCGGGAGATGAGATAAAGAGGGATTTCTGCCACTGTGGGGGCAGGCACAGCGGTGCCCATGCTCTGCATAACCCCCCTGACGCAGACCACCGCTTGTCTCATGATGAAGCAGAGCAAACCTCCGTCTTTCCTTCCATAGATGTCACCTACCAGTACAATAAGCGTCCTGGGCCGGACCACAGCCTCCACAAACTGGAGGTGTTCCAGGAACCCGAAGCCCAGGAGGGTCACACAGCAGTGTGCAACATGATTGGCTCGCAAGGTCACATGATCTGGGAGGAGGACACTCTCCTCGGCAACATGGTGACCCAGCACCGTTGGTGCATGGTGCTCGTTTTCCCGAAGGGGACCCAGCTGCAGCTGACAACAAGAGAGAATGGAGGTCGCGGGGGTGGGGGAGCATCTCCAAGTCCCAGTCCATCTTCAACTTCCAGAGCCTGAGCCCGGCTGACCTAGAAGGCTTGGCCTACTTCTTCCCGGATGACCACCTGCCAGCTGGCCGTGGGGCTCCCAGCCCATCTGGCCCACCCCCAGCGGCTGACCTCAGCCCGTGCCTTGGAGACGTGCCAGCTGGCTCTCACTGGTGCCACAGTAGGAGCTGTGTGCCGGGAGCTTCTGGGCCGGCGGCTGGACGAGGCAGTGGACCTGTGCCTTTTGGACTTTCAGCAGAAAGGATGACCTTGCCTGGGTGGCAGCCCTGGTGCCCCTTCTGAAGAACAAGTGCGAGCGACAGGAGCTGGAGAACCGGACCTAGAGGAGACAGGAAGTGAAGGTGTGCCCAGAGGAAGCTCTGCCGCTCTGAGATGCCCTAACTTTTGCAGCGGACACTGATCTGCATAGAGTGAGGCTGCCAGCGTTTCCCGGGATACGGTTACCACGACTGCAGTCTGGCCACCAGTCTGCGTTCCTGTAGTTGTCAGGCTTCTGAGGCTGTCTGTGACAGTGCGTCAAGAGGGGTGAGAAATATATCTGCAAATAGCTTCATTATTGAGAAACAAGACCTGTGAGGATAGGTTTGAGAACTCAGCTAATAAGATAAAATGAATTGTATTGATCCCAGGGGGAAATTCTGGTGTATGCAGCAGAATGGTTTGCAAAAGGCAGACAAACGAATATAATGTGCAAAACAATACAGAATGCAAAGATAGTACAGACTGCAAACAAAATTTAAAAAGTACACAGCACACAACCAGAACATCCAAAAGGAATATTAAGGAAAAAATAAACATAAACGAAAAATATGCATGGATGGTATATCCGATAATTTATTATTTATTTTTCTATTATAAGTTCAAACCGATAGACACTTCCTAGTGCTCAGATGGAATGCTCAGAGATGGGGGGCCGAGGGGCAGGGGGGTATTCCTAGGTTAAACAGATGAACATTTACAACTGTTTCAGTAAAATACAAGTAATTAGCAACTAATCGAGCAATTAGGCAAAATCAAAAGTTCTTTGTTGTCAGATTCAGCTATATGATGCATGGGTCATCCACATGACATTTTGGTGTCATTGGTTGTAGTGCAAAGTAACTGTACTAATTGGAAAGTACATATATAAGACATTTAAATATGACATTGAGACAAGGACAGAAGACTAGTTTTTAAAAAATAAGAAAAATTGTTGTAAATGAAATTGAATGAGCAGGAAAGTGCATTAGATTTTTGGGTACCACTTTACAATAAGACTACCCTTATGAAGGGTTTGTGGATGATTTATAATCTGGTTATTAATTAGGTTGTATCACTTTATAAACCATTAATAGACAATCATAAACAAGTTGCCACAGTTGTTTTTATTAATGAATTATTGTAAAGTGCTTAATAACAGTGAAATGCACAGTACGTTCAGAAAGTATTCATTTTGATTTTGGTATGTTACAGCCTTACGGTAGAAACATTTAAATTCATTTTTTTCATCATCAATGCAGATTGCACATTTTACAAAGCATTCAACTGACATTGAACAGGACGTACCTAGTTTCAAGGTCTGTTTCAGCAAAATGGGATCATTTGTAGTCCATTAATTTTTGTAGCATATCCAATATTCACTCTTTTTTTGGACTAGATAGCATGTTTTTTTTGAATGAGCCTCCATCTTCTGCATTATCATTTATTATGGTTTTACATTGTCTGTTTTTTTTACGTCATTCATTGGATTCATTGTTTGTAATCCATGAAGAATGAAAAAAAATTTGGTGCAATTATAGTAACAGTGGATTGCAACACTGCAGCAGGGCTTGCCTTCTATATTGTAAGTATAGCACTGCATCTCTAGCTCCACTGGACCACTGGATTTTAAAAGTGTTTTTGATACGTTTCTGAACTAGATATGTGAAATAGTTGGTATTATTCTGGATAAAGTGGATATTTTGAGTTAAGGTACAGTTAATGTAATTTATATTATGGAACATTTTAATTACTCCTCCTCCTTCCTGTGACATATCCTTTTCTGAACATGAAACCACAAATGAGTATCCGGGCCCTGTTCCATTTGGTATGTTACACTGTGCACCTTCTAGGCAGAGGCCACAGTGAGGACTGTAGAAGTGAGGTTTCAGTGGAGTCAACATCCCATCCCGGAGGCTCCTTCATGACACATGGCAGTTTGTCACAAATCACCAATCAGATTAACACTTGCACTCCTTATCATTGACCTCTCACACGTATGACCCCTGTGCCGCCTGTGATCTATGCAGGTCGTCCAGCAATCACTACTGAGGGACTCTCGCCAAAGGGCGGATTCATAAATCCACGTAATTGCTCAACAGATCATAAGCTAGCTCCTAGCTTCACTCTCCCTACCAGGGAGTCTAATTTTTTTTCCTGGAAGGAATTCTCTCTCTTTTTTCCTCGCATATTATGCTCAGAAAACATCATGCGTTTAATAGCGCACTGTTTAATTTCCATTAATTTCCATTGTCTCTCTTCTCTGTCCCTTGAGTACCATTAATTTGTTTGTGAGTAATGACTTTCTGCATGTAGGCAACTTGAGTTTCCTTTTTTGACCTTTATTTCTGTTTTTTTTTCTGAGGCGCTAGAGGGGTGAGCCCTCATTGACCTTGTCGATCACAGACAAACGTTCTGACCCACGGCAGTGCGGAGTTTTCCATGCAAACACCGAGCGTCTCTGTAAACCCCTATGAACCCTGTGTCATCATCTGTACACCTCTCCCGGGGCTATTTGAAGCCAGGTTACAATCTGCTCGTGTCAGAATGATAGAACCGCTGCTCTGGTTTGTATGCTTATTACTGGAAAAATCTTTGGTGGCTCATCTCTGGCTTGTTGGGATTAGGACTCCCTTAGGACGCCATATTTGCATAGGGGCATAGAAGCCATAGGTTGAGGTGGTATGATTACCTTGCACTATTCTATGAATGCCATAACAAAGAAATAGTTAAAAATAGTATGCAGTACAAAGTATCCTTAGTTATTACATAAACCATTATAATGCATTGTGAAGGTATCTATAGTGCATTATAGATAAAAGCTTCAAGTAAAGTGTTACCGACTGCTTAATGCCTTTGATAGGATAATGATATTCAGGTTTCTCATGCCCATATTTTCACATAGTCTCCCACATCTTCTCAGCATACTGGCAGTATCGTACCAATCGCTTTTCACTGCGGACGTGCATTAGACTATATCACTGTTTGTTTGCCCCGGGTTATACAGGCAATATTCTGCATGTAAATATGGAAGTCTGATGTACTGATACCTCTATACTGATGTCTGTCTCTGGCTAAAGCGGTTTTCCAACGGATATCTGCTCATCACAACCAAATGTTGAAACACATCAGCACTGTAATAAGACAGTGTTGCGGTCAAATGTAATGACAGATATAATTGACAATGTCTTTAAAGAGGCAGATGTTGGAGTTATATTTAATGTGATCAAACAGGCTGGTCTTTTGCGAGTGGTTTGTGTAAGACTGACTGCATTCTAATATTCATGTATTATTCCTGTGTTTTATTATCAATTATTGAATAACATTATATATAATCCCCTGTGCCCTGCACTGCCTGGGATTGGCTCCAGGCCCCTCCATGATCGTGACCAGGGTACATTTATAGTTCTTCTTCTTCTATGATCTAACTCTCCTCCTGCTTTTGGTATCTGTGTCTCTTCCCTGCTGACGCCGAAACGGCTGTTTTCATTCCTTCCCGCTGTTTCCCCCCATACCCGTCCCCAAATAAAGTCCCCGTTCCGTCCTCCTTTCACCACCCCACCTGGCCCCATTCCACATCCCGTCTGGACCCGGACTGTTTTCGTTTAAAAAAAGATCGTCAGATACCGCTCTCCGTCACCTTTGAAAAGGTTCATTTGCCTCAGTGTCATCCACGCCCATCCCTTTGTGGGTTTAAAAACTGGGGAGTGTTTTGCTAAACAGACACAAGCAGCATCATTGCCTTTTTCTGAGAACCTAAGTGCAATGTTTGCGTTCCCTGACTGTGTTCTATGTGTCTGCAGGTTGACGGTTAGTGGTATATAGCGTGAGGCTAAATGAACACCATAGGATTCAGTCTGCTACCCCCGGATTGTGCCCCATGCCAATGCCCTCCCCGTTCATTGCCTAACCCTAATGCCCTCCCCGTTCATTGCCTACCCCTAGTCTATTTTGATTGTAGGCCAGAGTGAGTGACTCTCACATCCAGGGACAGCCATCTGTATTGTGGCTTTACAGTGATTTGTGGTGTTTGTGCGCTTGAGCTGATAATCCTGTATCACTGATACTCCACTCGTGGTTTAATTATAAACTGGCCTGCCGACGTGTTCATTTTGTGTGTTGTGTTTACTGTTGAGTAAATGCACTTCCCTTAAAATCTGAGGTGCGTCCCGCTGCCCTTATTTTGGGGGAACATTCAATATGCCACCCGCTGGCCATTGTTTAGACTAAATTTATGTGCAAGTCTTTAATCTTTCCTGACAATGTTCATGAAAAGCCATCTGGCATGGTTTTGTTGACTTCAAACCAACTCTTTTTCAGAAATGTTTTTGATACATTTTGGTGTCCTGGTGAAAGTTTATCTGGTATACTAACTTTTTTTTCTTTTTTGATTGAACATGAACTGAACATATTGTGAATGAGCAGGAATAAAATGTCTTTTTTTTGCTTCAGAAGGAAGATCTCACATTAGGTTGTACGATAGCAGCTTTTGCAGAAGAAAGACTGATTTTTGATGAGCCAGAATTCCTGCGGTCATTTAGGATATTAATCATTCCAAACCCTAGGAGCTTGCAACTGTTTGTGAGTCTCTAAATGTCCCTTTTTCTCTGGCTTTATCGCCTTGCCCATTTACGCTCTGTATGATGCAAAAATCCCTCATAGAAGCTATATGTCACTTCTCTGGCTAGTCACTAATCACTAACTACTCCTATTTTTTAGCTGAAGTGCTGCAGATGTACGCAAGGTCAAATGGCGGCTTTGTGGATGTTGAGCGATTTATGTCCCTTTAATAAACCATGCTTGCTGCACTCGATATGCCTGAAAATGATTTTTATGCACTTTAACTTTGCATGTGCCCATAATAACTTTATTTACATACTTTTACAGCCAAGGGCAGCATTAGCGTTAGCTGCCTTATGCATTATGCAGCGGCGCCCTCTAAAACTTGCATGAGTAAAACTTACAAATCGCATGAGCATTTTCTTTTCGCATCTCTCTTTTAGTCTGATTAATACCATGCCACTAAGTAATGCCAGCACTGTCTGAGTACTGAATCTGCAGTTTGGCACAATGATACTGAAGCCCTGGGATGGGGGAGGGTACTGTCTACCACCCGCATGGCACTCCTTCAGTGATTAACGGCCCACCTGTTGTTTTGGATGCAGTGAGGAGGAGGTGCACCATTAAACAGCCATCCCCATTAAGGTCGTTCCAAAAACTTGTTTAAGGTTAAAGATGGGAGTGTGGGACTTTCCGTATTATGAAGATGAAAAACCCCACAATAGTTCTCACAAAGTAAAATGAAGTCGATGTAGACGAAGAACGGTGATAAGAGAATGTGGAAGCTGAGTAATTCGGTCTATAGGACACAAAACCAAGTCTCATCCCAGATCCCTAATGGAAGAATGAACGTGGTAGAGTCTGTTGGGGCACTAATGCACTAATAAAATCTCTCCCTCACTCACTCACTCACTCCCTCCCTCCTGTGACACACCAGTGTGTCAAGTTCACGACACTGCAGAACCGTGGTCCGCGTGACGTCCTGGCAACCAGCTGCTGTTGCTTTCAGCTCTGTGGCCTTGGTTTCATCGATTCCCCCAGCCTTGCATGCTGCGTCTCCTGCTTGTTAGTAAGATGACACCCCTGAGCCCCCTAGAGGTCATTTTGATAGAGCACCACACTATGTCTCACAGACCTC
The DNA here is from genome assembly GCA_026779605.1 of Mormyrus hasselquistii. Lineage (NCBI taxonomy): Eukaryota > Metazoa > Chordata > Actinopteri > Osteoglossiformes > Mormyridae > Mormyrus > Mormyrus hasselquistii. The sequence continues at coordinate 3,562,491 of JAODKE010000037.1, forward strand.
TGTACATGTAGGGGCGATTCTAGGAATGTTTAAGGTGGGGGGGAATAAGACGGGATGTTATTCATGCAGTGGGACCAAATATCATTAGCCAGTGATTGCTGAGAATCACTGAGTGATAAGGGGGGACAGTCCAGGAGACAATATGTTTTCATATGGAGCTGGTGCCCCTGTGTCCCCACCCCTGTGTATGATCCTGTGTGTGGCTGTAGGTGCCCCTGTGTCCCCGCCCCTGTGTCCCGGCCCCTGTGTATGCCCCTGTGTGTGCCTGTAGGTGCTCCTGTGTCCCCGCCCCTGTGTCCCGGCCCCTGTGTATGCCCCTGTGTGTGCCTGTAGGTGACGATGTGTCCCCTTCCTGGTGATGCAGTCTGGCACTCTGTAGGCTATGGAAGCCATAAAAGCATTTTTGTTGCACAAAAGCCCTCAAGCTGAAAAAAGACCTGAGATTATCCACCTTTCTTTCCATCTGCTCAGATGAATAATTAAATGGGATTGTGGGTGCAGCGTTCAGAGATGATGTGGCATGGTGTAGTCAATGGATCATAAACTTCAGGACGACCCGTCGCGTGCAGTAAATCAGAAACTCTGACCCCTCAGCTTGTCACTAATTGCTGATTACTAATTAAGTAACACTGGCAGGGACCTCGAGAGGCATCGGCTCATTAATCACTTTCAGAAAATGCATGACATTGGCACTGTGTTGTTTTATGCTTGCAGAATATTATCAGTTTAAATTCAACCTGTACAATCAGAGTTTGCGATACGTTGCCCATTTTTTTAGATGTATTTTTGTTTTTACATAGAAGAGTTTCATTTAAATAATTATTTTGGAAGCTTGGTAGGTCTTTTTGAAATTCACATAAAAAATGCTTTCGAACATCGCATGTGAAAAAATCTTGGATGTCAAGTTAAATACCATCCAGTATGGGACACCCTATGCTATGAACTGGCAAAGTCTCAATTACGAGTCTTTAATCGCGGCGGCACCTACTGTACAATGTGACAAATGACAGCTGTATTTACCGTTCTCTAGTCCAGTGGAGAAGCAGTACTAACACAGGCATATTTAAAGTTTCCCTCATTCATAAATCTTCCATAATGGCTTATCCAGCACAAGGTCGCGGGGAGCCTGGGGCCCGTCCTGGCAGGCGGGGGCGTCCTGAATGCCAGCACTTTTACACTCTCTTCACTCTAATTTCATTTACAGTGGAAGGGCCACCATAAATAGCTTCCTAACCAGTACAGGACACACAGTCACACAACCAGCTACAACACAGTTAGATTATTATGTGAACTAGAAGCTTTCAGATTGAAGGTGCACTTGTCCATCCTTAGCAATACATTAGCAGCGTTTCTCCACTGGCTTTCTATGCACTTTAATTGCCTTTAGCAAGGAGAAAATATTGCCTTGGTGTGATTTTAAGAGCTTAACTCTGTGTTTCTCATTCAT
>JAODKE010000037.1:3571930-3588950 GCA_026779605.1 Mormyrus hasselquistii
GTACTGTAGTCTTCTTCATGGAAAAATAAGCCACCCCCTGAAAATAAGACCTGGGCATATTTTGGCATTTCAAAAAAATATAAGACAGTGTCTTATCATCGGGGAAACACGGTAACTTTAATGCTACATCACGTTAGCCTGTGCCATTAGCACCAAGTTCAGCAACTCCCCTCCCCTCCCCAGTGGATAACAACAGAAGAAATTGTTTTCAGGACTCGGCTCCTTTATGCTGATTTCTGATGTGTCATTTCCAAGCTGTCCGGACGGTCTGGAGTACATTCCTCTGGTTGCCTAAAACCTCACAATGTATGTCCCCAGTAGACTGTGTGACCTCAAAGCACCCTAAAGAGAAATTTATCTGTACAAAGTTAAAAACTTGTGGACTTTGGTGTTTTATTAAAGCATCCGGTTAGTCCATTGGAATGACGATTGCCACTTCAAATCACTTTCCTGACTAGTTATTTCCTTTAGTGTGTGTAACATGAAAGATGCACCTGGATCTGTGATCATCTCTTTTGGGATTCCAACACAGTAGAAAATAGTGAGAGTGTTTAAGCTTAGATATTGCGCACTTCCAGAGATTGTGTTGTATAGTCCACAGTGGTTAACACCCAGTGGGGAGGGCCTCCCTAAAGCCGAAGAGAGTCACAAGTGGCCTTTCCCATCAACACTAAATGGCCTCTTTGGTTTGAAATGCATCATTTCAATGATCATACGTCATTGTCCTTTCATATAGAAGTGATGTGTTGTTGATTGCACATTTGGCAGTCCCCGTCCTGCCTCCCTGCCTTGATTTATGCCTGAGGAGGAGCTTACAGGGGGTGTGTCTGTGTCAGTACTGTTAGCCAGGTAATTATCAGGCAGCTGTGTAGATGCAGACAGGGAGCAGCCGTGGTGACACCAGAGTCATCCCAAGGTTGCTTTCTAGAGACTGAAGACAAACTGCTCCAGCACCACCTGCTCCCACCAGTGTCCTCCACAGGGGGCGGGTCTTTGGCTACGGGCGTCCAAAGGCATTTGACATCAGCCATGGCTGCTTCCCTCAAATGCTTGGGGGCTTGGGGGTTGGGATTCTTGTTTCTGGGGCCCACTCAAAAAGTCACTCTCCTCCCCATGTGTATTTCAAACGCATGATTTACATAGTGCTACACACTGTTGCTTAGTGGACATCCTCAATTCCCTCCCCCTACCCCATTTTATAATGTTCTTATCAGGACAACAATGCTTGTACATATTGATGGTGTGCTGTGGGTTACTGTGAGTCCCTTTAGCTAATTAGGAAACTGAAGATTGAATTTTGGCTAAAGTGTCAGGAAATGATCCTTGCAATAGGAGACAGGACAGTCCGGATTGAGTTTACTGGAAACAGGAAAATGCATAAATATATAGTCAGATATAGAGTCAAAGCATTAGCTAATGATATCAGGGTTAGCAGAATATCCACTTATTCTCTGAGGCAGCTTTGATTATTGTTGCATGATGAAAGATCAAAGAAAAGGAGCTCTGGGGCAGATCAGACCCCACAGATCAGGTCACCAGGGAGGGGAACATGGGTCGTTTTGTCTGGAGGTCTGATTGATGTGCTTATTCATGTAAACATGAGGGCGAAGAGGGTGGGAAAAGCAACCAGGTGCTCTGTTACCCTTTCTGCACTTATATTAGCCAGAATGCCTACTAACAGACATTGATTACGTCGTTAATTATGTGAAGAGCTTTTAGGTACCGTTCTCAGACGAAGCGTGTGTTTATTACTCCTGGAAGATCTTTGCATGCTTGGCCAAAGTCTTTCCATCTTCCCCCACCGTTCATATTATCAGCACTTGACGGAGTTTGATAGGGGTCGCATTGTGGGTTTGCATGAGGCCTGGTGATCATATCGTGCAATTGTCCATGTGGGGCATGCAGATGTCACAGTCACACAATATCGAAGCAATGGTCACATGAGGGCACCCACACATGTCATGAAGGTTCCAGTCACCCAAGACAGACCACACCAAGGAGCGTCGTATTGTGTGCCTGCCATCCGAACACTAGCATTGGACTCTTGACAACTAGCATCAGTTGAACTACAGGTTCACTATCCCATGCGTTGGCTGCCATTAACACCAGTGCAGAGATGGCTGCATTTGAAGTGGAGCCGTAATTAGGAGGAATGCACTTATGATGAGTGGCATTGTACCATGTTCAGTGATGAATCTCAGTTCTGCATTACCATGGATGAGCATTGTGTGTGTGTATGATGGTGCCGAGGGGAGTGAACCAATCCTGCCAATGTTGTGGAGACACAGCGGCGTTACTCCTCGCATCATGGTGTGGGGAGTCATAGGGTATAACTTCAGGTCATCTTTGGTAGTGAGTCAGGGGAGCCCAATGGTACAGCGCTACATCAATGATATCCCGGGATCGAATGTCTTACCACTCCTAAGACCGCACCCTGGTACAGTCTTTCAACAGGACAACACCCGTCCACACACAGCACATGTGTCTATGGACTGCCTGCATCTTGTTGAGGTCCTTCCATGGCCATCTAGGATCCCCCATTCTTTTCTCAATAGAACATGTATTGGATCAGCTCAGACGTCAACTCTAACCCAGTGCCAATCTGCAGGATCTCGAGGGCCTCTTACAACAATTGTGGGCTGACTTGCCACAGGAGAGGGTACAACAGATGTACGACTCCCTTGTGCACCATATCGCCACATGTATCCAGACCCAGGGGAGTGTCACACCCTACTGACATAGGACCAGCAGTGTGTCCATGCTAGCAACTCCATTTGATCTGATATTATAATCATTGCGATACAGTCCTTTTGCCACATGCAGATTCATTTTATTTCTACAACTCCATCTGGGTGTTTAACTTTTTTTGTCAATGAGTATATCTTGAATATTTTATTTATGTATATAATTGTATTTACTTGTCCTTAAAATTCTACTGCATGGTCTTTTTTTTCCATCTGCTGCCTGTTTTTTTTTTACTAAGGTTGATGGGGTCAGATAGTGCATAATAAGAAAGAACACTGTGTGATCGGTAGAAACAAAAGACTAGGAATAATGATGGATAATATTGAGAAAACCACATTTCATAAATGTGCAAAACGTGAATATTGATAAGAATAAAAATGAAACCGATGGGATTTCACCCAGCCAGGAAATGTATACCTCAAATAAAAGGGGCTCCACTGCATTTTATGCATTCTTAACAGCAATAGGAAACCTATAAACCTTGGCTGTGAATTGATTCCAGACACCCATCTCTCAGAATGGTATCAACACAAAGGATTGAGGATGAAAATGGATGAATTGAGGGTTGCCTTCTGCCAAATTAATTTACTCAGTTTAAATTTCGCTGTGTTCTTTCAAGTGATTGCACAGATAAATATTAACCATGATACATAAAAAATTGAGCGCTTATATTCAATTTGTGCAAAGTTCACAGTGGAATCAGATTGGTTAATAAAAATGTGAACTCTTAAAGTGAGCATATTCTGGCTTATAGATGGTATTTCACTCACTGACCATCATATACTCCACCAATTCTCCTGGTCAGGCTGGTGGGGGTGATCGTGTCAGGAAAGAGAAATTATCCACATCAGATCGGTGGCTTTTCGTCACTATCAGAGCAGACTGAGGTCAGTGTGTTGCCGTATTTGTTTTTTATTGCTTGGGGTCCATTGTGAAGGCCCCATATTGTGCAACAGCAACATTTATCATGACAAATGATCCCAGATGTTTTTTTTCTGTCCTTAAAGGAGTAGGATTATGTTTTTTTTTGTCATAAAGTACTATAAAGTGGATTATTGATGCCCCCACCAAAGACACTCTCAACTTATTCTCCACTTTCAGTGCCCTCCTCCTCCCTCTCCACCCACTACCCTGATTGTGGATGATTTTACCACTTTCTTCTATCAGAAGGTGTCAGCCAGTTCTCCACAACCACCGCCTGCATGGAACCCTCCAGGCATGGACCTTCTTTTTCTTCTCCCCCCTCCCCCCCTCACCAACCCAGATGTTTCTCACCAGCTCACCCACCAGCCCACCACCTGTGTCCGGGTCCCAATTCCCTCTCATCTCCTCCACATCGTCTCTTCTACCCTATCCATTGCACTTACAACTATGAAGATTATTTAAATTTTTTTATTATTATTATTATTTATGGCACGGTATTGTATACTGTCACGCTCTGCATCTGCATTCCTGCCCCCTCGTTCTTTCCCCAGTGTGGCTGTAAGAAGCCACACCTGTTACTAATTTGTCTCACCTTTCGTTTCAGCCCTCATGTGCTTCCCTCCAGCTGCCCCTCATCTGCTGCCTCGTTTGGGCTCCCCCTTTGAGTCTGGTCCCTTCCAAGATTTCTTCCTTCTTGGGAGTTTTTCCTTGCCACTGTCGCCTATGGCTTACTCACTGGGGGCTTTGGGTGGGGATGCTGTAAAGCGCTTTGAGACGATATAATGTTGTGATAATGCGCTATGCAAAAATAAATTTGTTGTTGTTGTTGTTGTTAGTGATGTATAAAGTGCCTACCGGTCTAGAGCGCCCCTGTCATTGATGTTGCTTGTGTTCCTGATAGTGTCTAGTCCTGCCTCATCTTTTCCACTCCTCGTCTCCCTGTTTAGACCCCTCGCGGTCTTTTTGAGCTTGCCCTGTTTGTGACATGATTCCCTTCAATAAAGCCCCTTTTGAGTTTCCTGACTCCTGCCCTCTTGTCAATCCTTGCCTGCGACGTGACATATACTTTGACTGATGCCTATGATAGTGCAGCCCCCTCGACCTTCCTGCAGGTGGCAGGACTTGAGTCAACAATGTCCACTTTCCCCATGTGGGGGAAGTACCTGTGCATGTGCCTCATGGACCTGACAGGGTCCCACTGTCAAGAAAAGGTGGTCAGGTGCCCATTCTGTCACTGTGATGCTGCCACCTGCATGGACACCCCTGGGGTATTTCAAGTGTCCGGTTGGGTTACAATGTAACTCCCAGGTGTGGACTGACTTACCTGGGCATCCAGGCTATGAATACTCAGGTTTTACTGTTTTAAATAATCATTCCATTTTTTGTGATGTTTCCGGGGCCCAGGAATATAATCTATGACATCCTATGCAATAATTTGCCCTGGCCACTCCCAAACCATTCTTCTACAATACAAGCTTGGTGTTTATCAAAATATCAGTTTTCAGAGCTGGTTCTGATTTCTGCGGCTCTCTAACCAACACTTTAAACTTCCCCGAATTAATTACTATGCTTCATTTTCTCAGTTTTCTAGCTAGGTTCTGGCTAAAATTGCTATAAGGTTAAATAGAGGTGGGAAGTCAACTACGGTTGAAATCCGGTGCTTTCCTCGAACATGACGGCCAATCACACATCTCATTGTGAAAAAAAAAATCATGATAAAAGTGCATCAAAGAACTTTCTGAAGGCTTCCGTGCACTTTGCTTCTGAAGTGGTATCAAATGGGTGTCTGACTATGTGTGTCAAGCTTGATGGACCGTTGGATGCAGGGGAACAATGAAAAGGTCATTTGTTTCTGCTTAAGGGTATTACTGCGAATGCCATCATTTTGCAATGCATGAAATCCTTGGCGGAAATTCAGTATATCACAGAGCGCCAAACAATAACTGACACGGCTGAGTTTGGGGCCAACCTTGAAAGGGTTCATGGGTATTGTGTTATGCAAGGTTTATTGCTCCTTGTTTTGAAATTAGTTACATTAAAAATGGTGAGGTACACTAGCGACTGCGATGAAAAGGTGAATGGACATTTATCACTGACTACTTCAGCCAATAAAATTGGCATGATGTCTTAACCAGGATTGTCATATCATGCGCCCTCCCCGCGCTGTGGGCGCTGTCCTGTCAGGTCCCCTCCAGCAATTCGTTTCCACTTCTTCCCTCATTTAATAGGCAGCATGCAGATGCTGTTCTTTTGGTCGGCTCCTGATGCCTGAAAATCCAGATCATTTGACCAGACCTTGGGTTTGTGTATAAAATAAGTTCCTTTTTTACCAAAATGTGAAAACGTGAGTTTGTGTCACATATAGCCAATGACACATTGACAAAATGTGTCAATGAAAGAAATCCAAGAAAGGATAATGGAAGTAAAAAATGAAGGAAAATCAGTAAGTCAGTTATCCAGGGTGACATATATTTTTCTGAGAAGGCAGTGTCAACAATCCCCGGACCAGTTGGGGGTTAAGGGTCTTGCTCAACAGCTCAGTAGTGACACAGTATGCTGATCCTGGGATTAGGACTGGTGACCTTCTGATCACAGGCACAGGGTTATTACCCACTTAACCATACATCGCACCACACCCGTTCATTGGTAGCTTTTTCTAGTTCTGACATGTGGCACACTCTCACACAGACACACACACACACACTCTCACACAGACACACACACACACACACAAATTGGTCTTTCTGTCTAAATGGGGAATCTCCATTCATTTCTATGGGAAAAACCATAATCTCAATCACGACAACCTCTACCCATCCCTAACTTTAACCATAAGTAACCAACTGAAATATAAAACTTTTACTTTTTTGATTGCATTCACAGATTTTTATAAAACTGAGGTTATATCAAAAGATATCCCCAAAAGTAGAGAAATTTCAGGTTTTACTACACTTTTGTTGACAATTTGGTCCTCAAATGTGATCTATGCAAACCTACACACACACATACATTTTCAGCAGTGTCTAGCTTTCCGAGTGCCACATATGTTGGGTGGGGGCTGTTTCCCCAGCATGCTGTGAGCCAACAGCCAGGGCTCCTACAGCTGCAGGGGCTGCCCACAGAGCATGCTGGGAGATGGAATGACATGCATGGATGAGCATGTTGCACGACACGCGCCAATGGTCCTGTCCATGCTGGTCATACAGAAAAGAGGCTAAATCAAATTAGCGACTGAAATCATATTTAAGGGAAGAGGGGAGGTCAAACTGAAACTGATTCATCTGTGGCCCCATGAGTAATTTTCAGTGACGGTAATAATTCAGTACTGGTTTTACCAGAATATACTATAACTACTGCTTCCAATTAAAATTTTTGGCTACACTTAGGAAAACATGAGCAAGTTTTTCACTGCCTTATAAGCCCTCCTCAGATCTCACTTGCAGAAGAAACCAGACTTGAGGCATCGATTTCAGTCCTGCTCGGGTTTTGATGGCGCAGACAGGTTAAACACACGCTGTGTTTTTGAGACCTCAGCACAACAGCCTCATTAGATTCAGTGGCACCACTTGGTGTCACGTCGGGTGCCTCCACTGGGTGTCACGTCGGGTGCCTGTGTTTGAACACGCTGGTGGTTTTTTGTGTATTTCTGCATCTTTGGCTATGTGTGAGTAGGCGACCTTACCATTGTGTGACATTGCTGGTATAGTCAATGTTCTCCTCCACCAGTACGAGAGGAGAGTGGCCCCTGGGAATCAGTGACCCCTGGTGGCTGGTGTGTAGAGCTTGCGGAACAAAGAGGGTTACAGTTAGTCTGGGCTCAAAGCTGTTGTGTTTTCTCACTTCTGTTATTGATTTCTCCTGTTTTTCACCTCTCCAGCATCGTTGGACTCCTGAGTAAACACAGGAAAAGACTTTTGGAATCTACTGGAAGGCACTGATAAGATTACGACTCACAGCTCCTTCACGCCAAACCCACCTGTCTTACCCTTGCCTGCGCCCTTGACAACAAGCTTCCCTTTCCCTGTTTGTGGGAAAGAGTTACGTTCCCACTAAGCCTGGCACAAACCAGCCACTGGCTTTCCAATGGCCAGATTCTGTCCGGTCACAAACACAGAAGCTCTTTGCAGTTAAGGGCTTAATAAGTTGCTTCGTAAGCAACCTTTTGTAAGTTTCTATCTGAGATCTTTCTCTCTTCCCCAGTGAAACAGATCCTGAGTTTGTCCACTGGGCACAGATTCAGCCCAGCATGTGTTTTGAACTTCATGGAGTGATACTGAAAAAAACATTCTGGTTGTTTTGGAGTTTGGATGGCACCTGCCAATATGGTGTACCCTAGCCCAAATCCTTGCTGCCCGATCCTTCATCATTTATTCTTTCACCTTATACTTCGCAAGGTCCGTTTCACCCGAATGACTTCTGGCTCGGCATCTTTTGCTTTCGGGCCCGTGGCTCCTTGACGTCCACTTTCTGCCTTATTCGAGTTGCCATTTTTGCGGCGCGCTGTCATCAATCACCGGCCTCCCGCTCTGCCTCTTTCAAATCTATTGTGGACATTTGAGTGAAAAACGTGCTCCCAAGTACACCCCTCCCACCCAATGGCACACACACACACACACACACACACACACACAGATACATTCAGCAAAGCCGGTTTATAAAAATCCTTCAAGGCAGAAGGGCTTCACTATTTTTGCCCTTTTCACTTCAAAACTTCAGTCAAAGTGAAACACTCCATGTTTATTCTCCTTAACAACTACGCAAGGTTTTACTGTCTCCTGCTCCCCCTCTTTCCACAAAGCAAGGCCACGATGTAAAGTAGGTAGAAAGAAACTCGCAGAGGACTGAAGCACGTGTCAGTGAGTGAATCCTCATATCTGCTAGGAAATGACATTATCGCCCCCAGCTGGCCAAAATGTGTATTTCTCAGAATTCTTTTATAGAGAACATGCATCAAAGCTTACAATTAAAATCTCTGAACATCCAAAATGGTAGGATTTCTGGGACATGAGGTAAATGTGAAGCGGAGTGAATCGTCAGGGCCTGTCAAGCTCAGCCGGTGTCTGTATTTGTCCATTGTCACTGACGCCCACAGGTTACAGAGGGTGAGTTTTACTACCAGAGGCAGAAATTAATCCGTCCGACAAGAATAACACAAGGACGCGTGTTATCTGAAGCAGCCTTTCGTATCTTTACGATGGTACGCAAAAGCGGGCCAGTAATTAGCCTATTTATCTTCAAGGGGCTTAATGGGTCGTCCTCCACTGTGGGATGGGACGGTTATACACAGACAATAAAATAGCTAGAATGGGGCGGGGGGGGGTCATTAACGGCGAGCATGCCACCAACATCACTTATGGAAGAGCACTCCTGCCACTAAACCGCAGTGGGACCATGGGACTGTCCACTTGCACCCTCTCCACAGCCTTTCCCTCAACTGCTGACCTCCCCCCAGCGCCAGCTCATGCCCCCATTACCTCTGAAGGTATGCAGAATAAACTACTCGCAGCCATTGTATCCAGAAAAGGCAAATTCCCAACCCCTCTGGCTGTCTTTATCTCTGATATCTCAGTCACAATGTGAACAGTAATGGGGCAGTCAGTAGAGGCCTTTGTTTCATTTATTAAGTCTTTTCATCATCTTTTACTCCCTTCTATAGCCACAGGTATGGATGTCAGTGCCACATAAATGGTGCTTTATGCTTTTTTTCTTATATCTTGCTCTTAGCATTTGCTGGCAGTTGTTAATTTTCCATAGCAATAGCAGCCTTCAAAGGACAACATGTTCCCTGGAAAGTGATGAAGGTCTCTGCAGTGATCAGGAGTAGCTACTCTGTTCTGTCCGGCAGCAGGATTGTTTGTTTTTGGGGCCCTTCCCAAACCCCCCCCCCCCCCCCTCAGATGTTTCAAAGACTAAATAAATATGAAGTGAGTTGAGTCAGAAGATCACACCTAGCTAGTTAGCTCACAGATAGTACTGCTTCAGCATCACATAAATAAGGAACATGTTTATTTTATATTTATTGTAACAACTGTTTTTGGTCATCAAGCGACCCCAAACATCAGGGGCCACATAAAAAAACATGGTTTGAGTGGAACACCACCGCTGGTTCTGTGTGCTGCTTCCAGAATCAGCATCACACTGTGTGTAGCTGCTCGAGTTTAGCAAATCTCCCCAGAAGGTGAATGGGATCATGGGGCTCAGTGGTAGCCGGACATTGCCGCTGTGACGACAATGAAAAACAAAAAAAAAAAAAACAAAAAACAATTGTCATGTTTCCTGAAGTAAATCTCGGATTGGCTTAGGGGAGATTTACCCCTCTGGACCCGGCAGGTAAATAGCCAGCAGACAGTCGGTTATGAATCGCTGGGTCGGCGGGGTTGAATTGAAGAAGTGAGGTATTATATTCATAATGATATTCTTAGTTAATTGTATTGGAAAGAAAAATGATGTAATGGGAAGGGAGGGACTGGCCCATTCTCCATCTCGGGGGGGACTACAATTATCTGTATCGATTCGTTTCTCTGGTTTCTCCCTCTTAGTGTTTCGTATGTATTGGCAAACTCTGTTTGCCATCAGAGACTCGGAGCAGTGACTCGCTAGCTCCTGTGAAGAGAAAATCACCAGCACCACCCCCCACATAATTTGCTTTTCCCAAAAATATGCATACTGTTCATTCCTCTTCCCGTCTGTCCTGAAAGGGGAAAGTGAGATTCTCATGTTCACCCTTCCAAAAGCAAATGAGTCATTACTTTTTTACTTTCCATTTTGCATTTCTTGTGTTAAATGCCCTTACAAAAAAGGCTGTTATATAATTTACATTCCTGGCTGCACTGCCTTTAAAAAATTACACCCTCTGCGTCTAGCTTGAATGTAGTGTTGCATTTATCAGGCCATATGGAAGGAAAAGTGGGGACTAGGCTTAATTTCCCTGACATGTGTCAACTAGAGCTTCACTTATCAGTCATAGCAGAGAAGAAATCAAACTGCCAGGCCCCAACATGAGGTCTGCAGTCACTGACAGCGACTGTGACAATGTGACATGGGCCACTGTGTTTCTGATGTTTTATGATTTGGCAAAAAAACACACGTCTGGTAAATTAGGGAATCATCCTCGGGAACCGTAGCAGACATTGAGATTAGCGTAACACGTGAACGTGGTTATTAAAACCTTCAAAGCTATTGCAAAGTGTCAGGTCACCAAGTCCAGGGCTCAGAGCTATCAGTGTTCAGGGGTTAAGTACATCCTTGACATGTTACCCCTAGACGTTCAGCCTCTGTTTATCAAAACAAGGGTAGATCAGCCCCTGCTTGTTCATTTTAATCCTGATTACTGCTCCTCTCGCATGTTGGTTGGCCATGGGTGGGTGTGGGAGGGGGGGCAAGGTTACATAGTTCCTTTTCGCTCCAGTGACTCTGCCCCCCCGGTGTCAAACAAAGGCCCAGGTCAAGGTAGTTCAGCAAATCGCCCTGTAATCAGGCCCGTCGCTCGGGTGAGCTCTTTATCCGCTTTGGCAGAGATGCTAATACAGTGTCGCCGCCCTGCAGATTGCCTGTCATCACACTTAGTGCGGGAGATGAAACGGAAGCCCACACAACACAATATGTCATCCCCCAGGGCCCATAAATCTGCCCATTGTCTCGGGGATTTGAGCTGACCTTGCTAAAATGGGAGCAAAATCGCAGGCAATAACCCTTGAAATGTGTAATCATAAGGCCAATAAATCCTCTTTTTCCCCCAATAAGAGACAGAAGGGGAGGGGGTGTTTCTGGGAGGTTCTATGCATTTGAAGCGACCCGTGAGTGCTTTGCTAATAAGCTTGCCTCTTGTGCTTACAAGGTAGACAAGCAGCACATTTCACAAAGCTCGTACTCTGTACCAAGCCAATGGCACCCTTCGGGACAGACACACAAATTGTCGATGAGCCCCGAAGGATGGCAGCTTTGATACAGGCGGATTTTTAATGATAACCAGAAGTAGTCAGGGTCCGGTCAACTCCCACTTCAGTCCTGAGTAATGGTCAGTCCAGGCTAATCCTTCACTCTGTTCTGGGGCAAGAATGTATAAACCAGATTCTAGGTGGTGAGATTTGAGTGTGAGGTAGAGAAATGCCACTTGGCAGGGGGGCCCCAACAGCCCACGCTCCGTCGGGGGCAAATCTTGAACTCAAGCTGAATCATTCTCACCTGAGATTTCGTCTTTGCCTACTTAATTAGCTCCCACAAATCAAAAGTGCTTAAGAGAGCAGAAATGCTGCTTTTTAAATGCTCTTTCCAGGCGGATCATAGAGTGCCATGAGTATAATTAGTCGTTCAGCAGCCCGTATTTTAATTAAAGTCATTCGACAGTCTATGGCCACAGATTTATCGCTATGGATGATGCTGTCGTGTACAATGTGCTTGTTGGGTTTAATAGGTGCTGCTGGTAGCTTTCTAAACGTGTTGGGACAAGATTGATTTGAATTATGAACAGTCGTAAAACACAGTGCAAAGATGGCAGAAAAAACAAGAGAAAATTACACAGAATTATCCTAGCAATTATCTCAGAGTACGGAATTCAGTCTAGTGAAATTGAGGGCCAGGGCTAAAGATGGATTTAATATGCCATGTGACGGTGACACTGTGTGGCTTCTATATTCTTTCTGACAATCTTGTAAACCTCCCTCCCCTCCATAGACCTCACAGGATATCTCACTCCAGTGGAATTGCAGGCCGACTATCTGAACAGACCCTGCTTTCCTGGGGTACGGTGCGGTGACCAGAAGACCCCATAAGTCGGATACCTATGTGGACGCTGTCTGCCTGGTTACCATGGCAACAGACGTGTATGCACCAGGCAACCCCAACCAAGTCGTATACATGTTCTCATGTGAAGATTATAAGGAAAAAATCATTTACTGGCATATACTGAGAGAAATTTGCAATATAGTGTCTTTCATTATGTCATCTTATTGATTGTTATTTTTAAATTTTATTTCCCACCTATGCTTATCTCCATCAAACCTATTTACATATTATGTGTATTTACTAAAACTTGAATTATTTATGGCATGCATGCGTTCTAAATGTCAGAGATGGCCTATTTACGCTCTTACTCTTTGATTCTTATTGTGCTACTCACTGGAAGATCAGTGGGAGCTCTATATGTAATATGCATTTGGTTTTGAAGTGACTGTCATAATGAATATTTCTTGAAGAACTTTCTTTGCCATTCTGCGGACCCAGTTGTGATATCACGTTTGCAGTGATTTTAGATCCATTAAGATATCTCTGGGGTTTCTGCTGCACTGTATTTCAGTGTGGATGCTGTTACAGACAGCTCTTCCTAGCGCGTCCTAATGAAGAAATACCAGACCCGCGCGGTGAGCTAGGCCGACAGTCATCATGAAAAGTCACGTTTTGCCATGATGCTCTTCCCAAATCTCTAAGCTTTCTTTGCCTGTCATGTGTGCATTTTTTCTTTCATTTTTTGCTTTCCTACATTTGCCCGTCTATCCTCTCTAACTTGCACCAGCAGACCATTTTCTAGCCTTCTGATTATTGTGAGGACACTGCATTTCTCTCTAGCACTTCTCAACCAATCCGCATAAAAGCCCGAATTATTCAAATGACTTATTAAAAGCGTTGCCAGGAATCCGAAAAGGGATTATGATGTTCTTAGGCGGCGGGGAGAGCTGCTTTCTTTTGTTGCATTTAAGACACCAGGAGCAGCATTCAAACTGTTCAACAGATTATTAAGTGTCAAAGTACAATTTGCAACCAAAGCTGAAAAGTCCTCCTGCGTGTTATTGCCAGAATAAAGTATTCGAAGCAGGGGAAATGGTGTCAGTACATCTGCTCATTTGTCATCCTTTTCTGACTAACATCTATTTGAAGAAAGGGAGTAACTATCATTGCTTTGAATCAGAGATACTGAAAGTCACTTTCCCCTCCCACAAGGGCCCTACGTGCGATATGCCTTAGCCAGGTATTTACACTGAACTTGTACAGAAAATAAGACCCTATTGCATAAATGGGTACGAACTGTGAGCTTACGAAGATCCATTGAATATACAGGCAGCTCTCAACTTCCATCAAACTCAGTAGATCTGGACTTCTGCAAAATGTATCCAAGTTTCACCGGGTTTACAGTGGTGATAATGCAAAACAGAGACATACACCTCTAAGTAAATTTACAGTTTATCTCTTCATCATCTACTTAATATCTGTTCTTTTGTATGCTCTGCTAGTGTATTTTTCTGTTTTTGCTGTAAAATGTTTCGAATGCTTTTCCTTTCCTCTACCCATAGTTCCCACTGACCGGACAGCCCATGTACATGAGCCGAAAGCAACTGGACCGTTAACGGAAATGAGGAGCCCCAGGATGTTCCTGGTCTCTCTTCCAGGCAGGCAGCAGACAGCCTTCCTGTGCCGCCAACGCTTAAATACTCACCTCCATCGCCCCCCAGTGGTGGTGAAACAGCCAATGGCCACAGGCGGGAACCTTCCCTGATGCCCATGTGTCAGTCCTGGTTGGGCACTGGGGCCGAGCCGGAATGGAGGTCGTGGAGACTCCTGTCCTAACAGCTCACTGCTGTGTCCTTCACCTTTCTGGAGTCAAAAATCTCACCCGATGGGGCTTAACCATGGCCTTAGTCAGACGAAGTTTCCATTTGGTAGGTCGGTAATGGAGAAGACTGCAAAGGTATCGCTGTGTTTACCAACCTTTTAGGTCGCGGCCACTACACTGTTCATCAGGCACTACACAAAATATTAAATAAAATTGATCCTCATTTAGGAGATGCTGAAGCAGCATGTTCTGCAAACCAGCTAGCTACCAACAATCTCCTGACTCTACTTGCTAGCTATTTATATAGTTTTAGAAACGTCTAATTACATGGTTGCAGGGGGGGCTCAGAGACACCTTTGCGCCCCCACTCCCTACAAAAGCAATAGGTTTTGTTTATTTTTTTTGTCACATACATAAACCAACTCCTGACTGCCACACTGAGCTGTAGATCAAGGCTGTGCACCTGAACCCTTTTTGCCTTAACAATCAAAATCACCTTCCTTTTGCAGCCTTAAGTGCCTCTTTTCGATCACTGACCTAACCATGAGGGAACCCCTCAACTCCGCTGCCAGTCAAGCACCCTCAAAAACTCCTTGCACAGCCCTGCTGTAGATGGCTCAACCTCGAAAATTAGAGTCGATTTTCTGAAAGACACCTTGGTCTTCCTTGCCAGCTCAGAGTTCACTGTCAGCTCGCTTTTCAGTTCTGGAGGAAGCTTAGCAGGCTTACTTGCATGGAATTATGTGCGAGAAACAAGGAAACAGATGCAGTATTTATTTTAGAGTTTATACGGGTATGCCAGCCTTTGTGAGGAAAAAACACTGCTCCGGACGAGTGCTGCGGTCTCCCTGGATACTGTGACAAGGTGTGTCACCTCGGTAACCCTTCCTCCGTAGCTCCCTCCCTCACCTGGCCATCGTTTCTTTTACAAAAAAAGGTTTCATTGTACGCACAGCCATCTGCACCCCAGTCTGTGGAAATGGAGGCAGGTGCGTCGCCATCCACGTATGTGAGTGTCTGGCCGGCTACCGAGGTGAGACTTGCGGGACGGGTTAGCCAAGATGTCGGCCTCGTTAGCAAATAGCCTGAAATAGATGGGAAAGTGTCTCAGCCTTCTGGTGCTGTAAGAAGTTTAATAAATGTGCGTGACTCCACATTTACATTTTTATTTTTGTTTAATTATTTAGCGGCCGTGTTTGTCCGGGATGACCATCAAGTGAGGCAAACAAATGCATTCTATGAAGCGAATTAGCATCGAATCAATAATACACTAACAAGCGAGAGAAAAAAACAGAGAGCTAATAAGAGTTATTCAAATCAAAGACAAGGAAAGTTGAAAGATAAGTGCGCCCAGGATACACAAGAGACAAGCTTAGGAAGAGCAGGTCACTGCCTGGATGAGCTCCTTCCTGGAACAGATGGGTCTTGAGGCGTTTCTTGAAGGTTAAGAGGGATTGGGGTGACCGGATGTGGGGGCGGGTAGCTATAAAGATAAACGGATGCATTATGCCCAGAAATAGAAGAGAAGAGGATAAGATGCAAGATTTGGGGGAGATAAAGCTAAATCCTGCTTTTCTTGCTTCATTCAACTGTTTGTTAGCTAATTTTCCGCATCCAGCTTATATTTAAAAATCAAACTCTATAACAGGCAGCTTATACATTGACTGCTTTTTGTGATTCTTAGTCGGCCTCCACTTGTCAACACCTTTTCCTTTCCAACCTGTGTTTATTTATAGTTGAAATCTACAATGCATTTTGTTTGACGTGCATATTTAAAAGAAATATGCATATTTAAATAATAGACCTAAAAATAATATCCTTTCCCCACTCAGAACCACTTGGTGTTGGCAGGTTTGTGTCAATAATCAAAACTCAAGTGATAGCATTTTGCCCCCAAATAGGAGCCAAGATTGGAACAGGAATGATTTTCCTAGTATGTAATATCAGTGCTGACATCCTCTGTGGATATGATTCTCAGGGAGGCGGTGAGGGGTCTGTGATGTAATTTGGGAAGCAAAATTTTAAAAATCTGTTGAGTTCCGGCAGAATGTGCCATACAAACACTGTTGATCATGTCCCCTTCATCCTGTGTTTCCCGTCTTGCGAACCTGGAGGGACATGTGTCATTCGAGACACCACATGGTTTCATGGTGGACAAACTTTTAGGTAGATTGGGGAATGGGGTGTGCTCCTAGATCTCTCCTGACAAGGGCGCTGCGTGTTCCTGCTTTGTCCCTAGTGGTGTATAACAGGCGATGTCACAACGGCGCGAGTGTGGGTCCCCAGATCAGCGCCGGAGACAGCCCGGCCGGACAGGGCCATCCTGCGAAGCAGGTAGGAGGCCATCAGCCGGTGTGTCCGCTGGGACCGTCTCTCCCACATGGGGAGTGCTTATGCGAAGAGGAGCCTTTGCTTGTTCCCTGTCAGCAGTCCCAGGGGTTTGCTTCTGGGCATCGCTACAGCTCTCAGCAGCCTGCCTTGCAGCTCTGGCCCCTTTGATGAATACCTCGTCTTTGTGCTTGATCCCCCAGCCTGTCTGTCTGAACAGCGCCAGCTGACTTCTCCTGGATATCCGCTCTTTTCCCCAGGGTTCCTGTGGGACATGGTCTCAAAACGGTGGGACTGAATGGCGCTCTCCTTGAGTCTGTCCCGCCCCGGGGCGATCCTGCATGACAGTCTGCTTTTCCCTTGTCCCCCCCGCCCCCAACTAGGTTTGTTGAAGTTGCATGTTAAAGTCTGACTCATTTTCGTGATGGGGAGAGGAGGGGATGAAGAGGGGGCACTCAGAGGCATCCTACATGCCCC
>JAODKE010000037.1:3589050-3599736 GCA_026779605.1 Mormyrus hasselquistii
CCAACAGCCTGCGCCCTTCCTTGCAAGAATGGGGGCCACGGAGTGCACAGCGACGTCTGCTCTTGTCCTGCAGGCTATGCTGAGTTAGACTTCTGCCTCTTTGGACCACTCAAACCAAGCATTTGTGTGGAGCCCTTGAGCTTACTGGCCCCCTGTTGGTCACAAACTGCCAGCACACTAAATGTAAAATAAACTCATTCCTTAATTAGGAGATGCTGAAGTAGCATGTTCTGCTAACCAGCTAGCTAGCTACGATCCTCTGATTTGCTAGTGAAGTGACTTTTTGAGTGGGCCCCAAAAACAACAAAGCGGCCCCTGCTCTGGCCTGCTGTGTGCATGGCTGCTAATGTCGCTTTGAGTGAGTGGGATAGAATGCTGTGAGCTGAGCCAGATGGGCTGCGAAGCTCCTGCTTTCTCCCATCGGTGTCGACCAGGGGCCTGGTGGCAGGGAAGAATGTTCTGCTAATTTGCATGAGCAAATACACACTGGGTGTTAGGGAGCTGGTGCTGCGCCATGACATCATAAACGATGAGACTGGCAGTACATCGGATTTCGACAGGCTGGATTTGAAGGTGCGATGTCGTGCCTAAGTGTGTGATGTAGCTGATACTGGTGAACCCCATAAGACTGACAAGTGTGTCTGATTTACAGATTCTGAAAACCTAGATCTGAAGGTGCAATGTCATGTAAAGTTAATTGTTCAGCATTTCAGTGTTTTTATACAAGATAATGTTTCCATTGCATAATATATGAGATTAAGTACATGAATTACTGTAGTTATCTTGTGCTTGCATCATTCATACAGCAGTGTTGAGATGCCTGATTTTCTCAAGACTACAAAGGTTGATCCACTTCCTGTTGCCCTTAGGAAATAAGAAATTTTTTATGTTCCACAACTTTACATATTTTTATCGAGGATTTGACTTTCTATATAGGGTTTGTTGTTGTTTATGGAGTAGAACTCAGTTTGTACAGTTTTTACATATTGGACATGTTTTTATTGGTATTTTACATGGTGACAAGCATACAGACACAAGAAAAACACAAAATGGTTTTACTGACATATGCCAGTCGCACTTACAAATCACACACACCATCGTGCCGGCCACCCTGACTGTGTAGCACATGGTGGGTGCACACAAGCATACACACACACTATTTACAACAGATAGCATTACACACTACACACGACATTACCATACACATAATTATGACACAATACAGGATAGATACACACAGCTTTTTTTTTTTTTTTTTTTAACATCATTTACACCTGGAATCAGTCCAGCATGCTGCCACACTGCCCCATGGGTTCCTGCAGTGCTACAGTCTTTCTGTGTGGGGTTTCTCCTTCTTTATGGAATATGACTGAGGTTTGTACACTTTTTATATATTTCTGTGTGGGGTTTGTCCTTCTTTATGGAATATGACTGAGTTTGTACACTTTTTATATATTTCTGTGTGGGGTTTGTCCTTGTTTATGCAGTAGAACTGAGTTTGTAGAGTTTTTACATATTTTTGTGTGAGGTTTGTCCTTGTTTATGCAACAGGGTCACAGAGTTTTTTTTTTGTTTTTTACTATCTTTTATGTCTTTGTGTATGTGTTAGGAGTGGAAAGACTCACCGATTCGCATCAGTGCACCGGCACAGAAGTTCACAATGTGATTGCCCCGATTTAAAAATTGTGCAACGGATACAATTTGTGATGAACTCGGGATGCATTGTTTCTAGCATCTTTGCGTTGACAAAATCCAATTTATGAATATATAATTATTAGTAGAGACATTGTGCCTTTAATATTAATAAATGTGTCCAATCATCTTTGACTAATAATTTTATATTTAGATTTTCCCCTCTCTAAACTGTATCTGTACTGTATTGAATTGTTTGGCACCGTAGTCTTTTGTGTCACATTGTATCACGTTGAATTGCATTGTGTTGTGTTGCATCAAATCACGTCAAATCACTCTGCATCGCAATAGGGGTGCATTGTATCGTATTGCATTAGTAGTTGCTACATATGTTTCTTTAATTCATCAAGATGTGTATCTCATTGGTCTCAGTGATACAAATGCACTTCTCTAGTGTGCATGAGCTGGGTTCCCAGCATCCACCTGTCCTTGTGTCTGTAGGTGTGTGCGCCCCTGTGCTTGAAGGCTGGACACATGTGACTTCCCCTCTAGCTGGATAGAGTCGAGGAGCGTTACCTCCAGGGTGGGTCCCACTGTCCCAGAGTGCACTGCACCACGAGTGCCACAATATTAGCAGCCGTACACCAGCTACAGCTGATGAGCACAGCATCTCGAGAGTAACCACGACCCTACACCCCCCCTGTGTCCTGCTGGGGGCTTTAGTCTTCAGTCATGCCCCATTTTAGAACCGGGAGAGCTTTGTGTTCCTAGCCAGCTGTCTAGAGCAGTGTTTCCCAGTCTGGTCCTAGGGGACCCACAGTCAACCCATGTTTTTGCTCCCTCCCAGCTCCCTGCCAGACAGTTCACATTTTTGCTCCATCCCAGCTCCTGAAACTTGCAGTGTCTGTAGCTTCTTGAGGACTAGTTTAGGAAACATTGGTCTTGAGAAGTGCCTGAACATTAGTAATTCCACTGCTCCGAGGTGGGAGGGGGTGCTCTGACAAGTCTGTGAGTACTTCCTCCACCCTTCACACTAACGGGCATCATGTGCTTCCTTCTGTACCTAAGAATTATATACTGAGGGACTGTCAAACCATTTAAACTTTTAAATGAGATTAATATCACCATTAAAACATCTCTGACTTCCCAAGCAGGATTTATCCCGGAGGAGTATAAGACATCTGTTAGAAAGAGGTAAATAGTACCACACCCCTCTCAAGCCCAGTTCCCAGAATTTACAGCCAGAGTTAAACTGGAATCCATTGCACTGCAGTCTTTACCAGTGCACCACCTACTTGCCTTCTGGGTGTTATATCCACTAATTAAGTACTTTACACAGAAATAAATACCTGCAACCTAAAAATACGTACGGTAGTAGGAGAATGAAGAGTCATATTTTTCCGGAATCATCTCCCGCATGCCTCCCCACTCCTGCTCCTCTCTGCAGATCGGCCCATCTGAGTCCCTCGCATTAGCCAGAGGATAGTTGCTCATGTCAGATTTGCTCAGTGTACAGGTAGGCTAGCTGGCAACCAGCAAAGCACAGTCTAACCCAAGCCACCAGGCATCTCCTATGTTCTCCACGGGCCAGAGGTCTGGGTGGCTGCGTCCTGGTCTAGTCCTCTCCAGTTCTCTCTGTTCCCGGTGATGATGGAGCAGGTTCCGAATCCAGCACGAGGTTCCTTGTTCTCCTTAACAGCTCAAGCTGCTTTTTGCGAGGCAGTCATTCCCAACAGGCCGTGTCTCCATCCCGAAAAGCGCATTATTTATCTCATGTTATTTATCGCTTTGTTTGCCAACCCCCCACCCCCTCGATCTAGCCCTCATCTCTCTGTGGAGTCCTTGTCAGCTCTTTGATTTTGTTATCATTGTCAGCTAACATGATTGCTTTTATTTTGCTTTATAGAGGTTTTTTTCAAACAGCTTTTCACGTCTGTGTTTTACAAGATAGTGGATAATAATATATCATATGTGAAATCACATGCATAAACTTTATTCTATTAAAATATGGAGCCTGAATTTATCATGATAGAAAGCCTTTCAAATAATATAGAATTTAAGATTCTTTTCTGTGGGTAAGTTGTTTTGCTGTACTCCCTGTTATATTTGGAGTGGCTATAAAGGTGACGTATTGAGTTTATTCACTTAATTTTAATTCTGTGGCACCTTTTATTAGGCTATTAAAACAATAATGGCCATTAATAAATCTCTTTGCATGTGTGGCTGTAAAAATCACAGTTTAGATCGCAAAATTAAAATTCACAGAGGAATATACTGGCTTCCATATGGGTCTGTCATAAAGCCCTGCAGAGGTGAGGAAAATAGATGAAAACATTAATATATGTTGTGTGGGATTCAAAACTGCAAGAAGGATCCACACATCCATTTTCTGTAGCTACTTGTCCTATTTGGGGTCATGAAGTGGGATCCAGAGCATGTGGGTGCATGGCAGGGAATAACCCTGGATGGCACACCAGCCCATTGCAGGGCATACTCACACACCATTCACCCGCAGTCTGTTCTGGGAGAAACTGGAGCACCCAGTGGAAACCCTACAATGACACAGAGAGAACATGCAGACTTCACACACTTGGAAACTAGGCAGAGATTTGAACACTGATACCAGAGATGTGAAGTGACGGGGCTAACCACTGCACCACCATGCTACCTCGAAAAAAAAATATTTCACTATAAAAAGTGATGCTGTAATGGTTGCGGGTGTATTTAAAATGCCGGTTCTCCAATCCATTCTCCATTATTAAGAAAGTGCTAATGGCTGTTGGTCTGTCACCATATTGTGCTTTTTTTCCCCAAGATGCAGCACCAAGCTGCTGTGTGAAGTGACACATCTGGGTCTTTCTCTGCAGTGGTGCCTGATCGGGAGTTGCAGTGACTCGCCCAGTGTTTGCTCCTGCTGACAGAGGAACTATCGCCCCATTGCCATATTATGGTAAATGTTCCAGGCGAAGGCAGCTAAGGTTGGGACGGGCAAACAGAATTACACAATGTAATTGGATGCTGAGTGCAAGAGACCTGTGCTTCATTTTCTATTTTATATTGTAGTCAGTTTTTCCATTGCACATATTTATTACTTAATTGTTTACTTATTCATATACTGGACTGTTCTGTTTGACACAGTCTTGTCTTGTATTGCACTGCTGTTTGTCCTACCCCCAGTGCCTGTAACTACACTGTAACTGCAGCATAGCAATTTCTCTGCGCTCATTGGAAAACATGAACATTAAAACTGGAAAAGAAATGATGCATTATTTGTCATTTGCACAAGTACAGATATAACTGATTCGTTGTCTCTGCATATCGTATTATGCTCTCCTTTATTAGACATATGCAGAAATATATAGATCATGAGCACAAGGTCAGCCAGTCCCTAGAGCATTTTTCAGGGACCTAAGGGCCTTGCTCAAGGACCAAGGACCCAATGGAGAAGCAACTATTCCACTGAGACCAGGACTTGAAACAGCAACTTCCCAATCACAGACACAGACCAACTGAGTCACACACCACCCCCCGATCGCCATGGAGACAGAGTAAATGCAGTTGAAAGATATGTTCGTCTTTAAATCAGGCAATATTGCCACAAACAGCCGTTACAATTGTCATATATTGATAATTTATGATTTTGAAGTTTTCATTAAGGCGAAAATGCCCAAATGCATTAAATGTAAAGGTTTGGCTTTTTTAATGAAAGTCATTAGGGGGGTGTGGGGGGCCCTCAGTTTGCGCCCTGCCTCCCCGCTGTGCCCACAGCTCTGTGAAATCACAGGTTGCACTATGGCACCTCTTATGCTTTTAGCTATCAAGACTGCAGATACGTGACACATCTCTGGGAGTGAAAAACAGGACCCACTTTAAGCACTGCAGGTATTTTCACCCGCAGCAGCTTTCAGACGCAGCCCGGGGGGCTGTAGCCAGGCTCTGAGGGTCCAGTGTTTGCCTTGAGGACCTGTTTCATTTACCTTGTGTGTGGTCTAAGCTGCGATGATCTGCCCATTTCTCTCTATAGCATGACCACTATCAAGTGTGCACTTAAGGGAGTGGCCAAAGGGACTCCGTAGGGGAACAAAGTGAACCAAATTTTCCAAGCCCTGATGACTTTTCCCTTCATTATCATACACTGTAAATATCCTAGGAATTAGAATGTATACATAATATTATAGTATTTTGTACCTTTTATTTCTCTGCAGTGTTGGGGAGTAGCTAACTACAACTTTACTTTTTTCAGTAGCTTATTAGTAGTGCAGCTACATTAAAAACATTGTAGCTTTTCCAGTAGCTACTTTTTTTTTAACAAATTACAGTTTCCGTGCCTACTGCCGGCAGCGCGAGCATCCCCGCGAGACGCTATTCATCTCGTGCTCAGGCTGCTGTTTGCAGAGGTCACAGTACAGTATACATCCGTATCCGTGAGTGCTTTAGCAGCTTAAATGTTGAAAAATGTTATAACAATAATGAACTAAGAAATTGTGATAAAAAGGTTAAAGACACCAAACAAAATGGCATAAAGATGATAGAATTTTATTATACATTATACCATACATGTGATAATTTTTGCATATAAAATAAAGGGCTGACATTTCATTAAAATGTATAGGAGCACTTTGGTTAGTCGACAGATTATCAAAATCTCTCTTTTTTGTTGTAACCCTTCTAATTTTCACACAATGCTTCTTTTTTATTTATTAAGAGTATCCAATAGCATAAATATTACGTATTACCGGATGAAATAGCTTTGATGTACTGTACTTATTTACTTTTTCTCTGTAGCTTGCAGTGTAGCTAACTACTATAAGAAAACAGTATCCTGGCTGTAGCTTAGCTGCTTTTGGTCATAAGTAGCTTGTAGCTTGAAAAGCTGCTCTTTAAGAATAGCTAACCTAACACTTTCTTTGTGTAGTTGTTTCTACTGCTCACACCTTTACATTGCGGGAGAATGTCATCCTTTAGTTTATGGGAAAATTTCAGAAAAATTAACTGCATTTTTGAAAATGTAAGATTCCTTCCTTATGTGCTGATTGAGTGGACCACAGCAAGAGTTAACTTGAGGAGGAAAACTTTGCTGATTGTTTTGTGTTTCAATGTGTGTTTAGAGTTTGAAAATGCATCATTGCACATCTTTTTATCTCTGATTTCTGACACCATTTTAATTTAGTAATGTAAGGAACCTAATGTGCATTGTGAAGTGGTGATCTCTTAAAAAAGAAGTACCAAGAAAACCACAAATGCTCCATTCTTCGCAACTTAACTATGAAACCTGCAGCAGACACACAGTCATCAGATGAGACTCAAGGGAGAGTAGATAGATCTAATGATGCTGATTCTGATTTCAGCTGGCAGGAATACTGCTGTGGCTGATCAAAGTGGAGCCCCAGTGTATTCCAAGCGGGACGGAGGATGGTACAGTGGCGGACTGGAGGTTGTTTCTACAGAACAACTTAAGACTGTTTCTGTAATGTTTTCTTTCCTATGAAAGAAAAAAAAGTTCTGAATATCATTATTATTAATACATAATTCCATTCATTCCCAATGCAACCCACATTCAATGTAATTAGTGAAAAATTTAATTTTGAAAATCCTATTATGCAAAAGTATTTTTATTAATCTGAATGTGTGGGGCCCATCTGTCAGTCTGCTATAGCCATCGATCCGCCCCTGCCTGTAAGCATAAGGATGACAGAAAATCCAGCCATTCCTGAGGGAATCCTGCACGTGCAGAGTATAAATGAGGAGAAGGGATGTGAATTATACACAGGAGAGCATAAAAGCCCATTCAGTAGATCAGGGGTGGACATTTCAGATCTTCATCTGGATTTTTACTTTCTGGATATGAAATGTCCACCACCGCAGCAAAGATTCCAGATTCACAATCTTGTTTATCACATGCACAGTTATACTGGTACAATTTGCTGTGAAATGAAAAAGTATGAAAGCCCACTCTTTTCATGTGTCATAACCATCTACAGTACGTCTCCACTGACCACTGTGCATCCTTGTTCTTAGTGAAAAGTTATTCTAATTTCAATTTTTATTTATTGGTATGCAAATAATCTTAGTATCTTAAGAAATATTGCACAGTACTTACATTTGGGAGCCTTTTAACTCACAAATGATAAAGCTCTTGGGATTGGATGCTGGCTTTCGGATGCCTTTGTTTGTAATAACAAGGGATGGAGCAAATGTGCCTTGCACGATAGGTCTTGTAAAGATCACTTTTGCTATTGTTGAAGCACTTTTTTTGCCTGAATCCACTGAAGCTGTTCTTTCTTTTCAATTAATGAGCAGTTGAGGCTTACAGAAGTACAGCAGGCCTCACGCTTAATCAGTCCATCAGGGTAAAGGCAGAAGCAAGCGTGGGAGTGTTTAGGGTCCCTGACCAACATCAGAGCCTTCTAGCAGTCCTGAGGTCTATGAGGGCTTGGCAGACCCTCTCTCAGCCATACAGCAGAAGCGAGAGCAACAAATACTAACACACTGACACAAAGTTCATGTATTTATCTTTTGATTATTTTTGGACGGTAGTTTACCGCGAGGAAACGCTGGAGCAACTGTCAATTTATACATAACCATCAGTCGGATGGTGGCTGAGGGGCAACGCTTTCTGATGCACTAGGATTAGTGAGAAATAATTCTTCTCTGCGGGGTCAGGAACCTTAACTCAGGAGGTACTCCTTGAAACCCCCCAGCTGTGTTAATGAGACCCTGTTTAGATATAACCTACAACACTGCAAATGAACCAACATGTACAAAGTTCTATTCCAATGCTCATAATTGGATCATTAGGGAATTGGAATTAGGCTGTTAAGCTGAGGTATATGACTGTGTGGGTCCTTTCTTCAGTCAGTGCTGGTGTATCAAAACTTGTTATTCACCTCTTAAACTGAGACTGTTTTTCAGACTTAACATGACCAAAAGGAATAATGGTATAAATTATGCTAAATTGAGGTTTAAAAGGAAAACGCCCCGTCTTAGGTCTTTAGGAATACCAGTTCACATTAAGCTTATTTCTCCAAAAGAATGTATCATAAACATTAAAAAATATATATTAATTATATATGAAATATGTATTTGGTTGCTGAAAACCATAAATGGATTATAATTAAGGATTGCCAACAATATTTTCAATATATTATTCTAAAATTTCAGTGCAAATTCCCAATGCATCAGTTATCCCACTTTCCTTTGTAACTTTCTAACTTTCCTCCATAACATAATATATCGTTTCTAAATGAGTTTGATCAGGGGTGCTGTGTCTTCTTTCTCTTGGCACGGCAGCTGTTCTGGAACGTTCGAACAGTGTCACAAGGCTGAAATTGTATTCAGAAATGTCAGTTTAATGAGATAGCTATTTCTGTGTCATACCCCGGTGGTGTGGTGGCTCAGTGTGTATCACTATTACTGCACACCTCCAGGGTTCAAATCCTGCCTCATCTGTATGTGGAGTTTGCATGTTCTCTGCATTATGCATGTTTCCTGCAGGTTTCTCCCTGTTCTGTTTAACTTGCCGATGTAGTGTAAGACCAGCAATGGACTGGCATTCTGTCCAAGGTGCTCTTGTGCCCTGTACTTGTTATGGGGTTGGAAGATCAATGTGACATACCTGAAAATGAGTAAAATTCAATACATGCATTTTATTTGTACCACGTTGTATGTGGGGCAGCCAACTTAAGCTTTGTGTCCCACAGTTGATTAAACGTGATTCATACAGATGATGCTTCCTAATACTAACACACTGTAATACGCTGAGAGTGATTTAAATGTTGGATAAGATCGTGACCATTATCTCTGTTTACATCATCTACATCTGGCCCAGTGTTCACCTGGCAGCTTCCCCAATGATCCGTCTCTCCCTTCTGTGAATTATTTTGACCTTTTTTTGTGTGCCAAGCTCAGCACCATAAAATTTCCCGACATTGACGAGGTACAGAGGTGGATGAGGGGTTTGAGGTCGTAAGAGGATAGACTCCCAAAACAAGACTCACCTTTGATGACATGAAGGCAGGCATTGACGATGTGACGTGATTGGCTGTTCAGATCGTTTTTTATTTTCGCTTTTTATTTACTCAGCAGTCCAGACACCATTTGTGCTTCCTGTCAAAATATGATCTAAAGATTAGAGTCCGCTGGCTGAGGAGGAGAGCGGATGTCTCCCCGTCATTTAGTGATCAGTTATTAAGCCGTGATTGTGGCGTCTTTCTGAGAAAGATAATCCATTATCACTGGCAGGCAGGAAATCACTCCTTTCAGAGACATGAAGCTGCATTTCACAATTGAACGTCCTTAACCTCTGTACCTCATAGAGGGTTGTCAAGGATACATGTTTTTTTTATTATTATTCAATGCCTGAAAGTGATGAAACCTGGAATGTTTGTCAGCTATTGTGATTAACAGCTGAGTGGTATTATTATCAATTTTAACACTCCTGTTGTGCAGAAACAAACGTTTGATAAGAGTTAAGAAACATCCCAAATGACATCATGTTGTTGTCACGGGTGCCTGTGTGGGGGACTGCGACAGTGTGTATGGAGATGATGGACTTGGAGACTGCCACTCTCCCTTGAATCCACTGCTAGAAAATCAGCAGCTGGGGAATCCTTGCACCACTTCAAAGCCTAAATATAGTTACATTGTAGGGGGGAGAGACGAGGGTCCAGAGAGGCGATTAGTGGAGGTGTCCCGTTACATGGCAGAGTTGCTGATTGCACAAAAAACAAAACAAGGAAAAACTGCAAGCTGCAGTTTTACTGGACAATTAATTGTCATAGAGCTGTCTCTGGGACTTTAACGAGCACCGGTGTGAGGGGGGGGCTATGTAAATGGGGGGATGCATCACTCATCCCTGTGACGGACTCATGCGATGCTGACTAAGCCTGCTCACTTTTCCAGAGACGTCCACAAAGTGCAGCCCTCTAAAACACAGCTGTAACAACTGCTACCCTTGATCACTGGCGAGGCAAACTTTTGCTTTAAGGATATAAGCTGTTAATAAGAAACTGACAGATAGCCCCTATTAGAAGGAGAAAAAAAAAAAAATATATA
>JAODKE010000037.1:3606378-3621928 GCA_026779605.1 Mormyrus hasselquistii
CCAAAACTTTTTTTTTAAAAAAAATTTTATAAAAAAAAAGAAAAAAAAAAAAACACTGGGGCCGCCCCCCAAAAAATCCTTGGGGGTTGGGGGGGGGGGGGGGGGGGGGGGGGGGGGGGGGGGTGTAGGAGGTAGAGTAGAAGAAAGAAAACTGGAAAGACGAGCACTTCGTAACAAAACATTCTAGTGATCTGGCTGCTACCACTTAAAAACATCTCGGGAGGTTTCAGTCGGCTTCCTCTTCCTCAGACTCGGACTCTGGAAAAAATGCGGACACGCCGTCATGCTCAGCACCACTTATGGTAATCACAAGCACACTACAAGGCTTGAAAAAAAATCAAATGCAGTTGTTCTGAATAATCAGCTAATTAGTTTGCCACTTGACCGACTTGGCACTTACCTTCTTCAGCGTTTTTGAGCCAGTCGACAAATTTTTTCATCTGCTCGAGGAAAACGCTTTTGCCTTTCGCCATGTGGGCGTCACTATACCACTTCAAGATGGCTTCCTCGCTCAGGACGTCCGCTATAGGAGAAAAATCAAAGCGGCCATGTGAACGGGGTTTGCCAGAGGGACATGGTGGTGGTTGCCGCCCCTGATCAAGCAGTGCCAGGCAAACATGCCTTTATAAAGCAGCACGACGATCTTCTGGAAGGCCTTCATGAAGTCAATGTTGTCGTAGCAGTACTCCTGGATCTTCAGCAGCAGGGTGAGCTCTGACAGGCCCTGGGAGGTGAAGGCTTTCAGAAGGGGGCTGTATTGCTAAAAGGGACATAAGAAAAAAATAAAATTATAATAAAATATCAGAGCCCCAGATAAACTGCACTTACTATTAGACAGTTTGGGTGAATTGCCAACAGGGCCTTTTAACAAAGCAGTAATACTTCTGAACATGGTGTCCTGAAATAATAGCAGTAAAAAGTACTACTCAGGAGAAAAAAATTAAATAATAATTAAATAAAATAAGAGACTTATTTTGCTGGAGTGGGGGCTTGTTAAAGCAGCTATACCTTCAAGTGTTTGATGGCTTGCTCAGTGACCAGCTCTTCTTTCTTGTTCCACTCCACGGAGCTCATCACACTGGTCCACACAATGCCAACCATGGTCTGCTCAGAGATGCTGGTCTTCTTCATTTCCTCCTTTACATAGGCAATGATCTATGGCACAGACACATTATATACTAGGGGTGAGCAATATGACCTAAAATTACCATCACGGTATTTTTCACTTTTTGGACGGTGAAGGAATATCACTCAGTATTACCGTGCTACTATTTTCCAAGTTTTGGGAAGAGTAGCACATTTGATCCCTTTATGATTTAAATATATTTTAAAATACATTTTATAATATGCCAAGTACACTAATTGATATTACAGTTGGGTATGGGCAGTCTTACTTGAAAAAGATATGAGAACATTACCTATGACACCGTATATTTGTTTTATAATTGTCAGACTAACAACACAAACAGAATGATAAGCTGCTTCACTCGAAAAGAGGGCATTTCACAGTTCATCTCAAATAAAACATGGGGGTCACCAACTTTTGTCGAATTGAAAATCTCACTCCAGCTAGCTGACCAAAGTCTGCACACACGCCTTTCCATGTAAATGTTTTACCTTGTAAATAGTCTGTAGGGTTCACAAACACCCCAATGCTTTTGATGTAGCTAATTTTAGGTTTATAATGGAATAATATAGATTTGCCGTAAGATTTCTTGCGTGAGCATGAGAGTCTGAAACCGTGTCACGCCAAACGCCAGAATGCTGGAAACCAAGAAAAATATACATTTGTTTCAACCATGTTGACTTGTATACAAAAAAAATTATATTTCTTATGCAGTTATTAAAAAAAACGTGAACTGTGACAAACATGCAATCACCAATAAAGTAAGTCTACCCAACATTTTATAAAACACTGCTTTTGAAAACTTTCCAGCTGTACCATTTAAGGACTTACAAGCCACTCTCTTAGGTGTTAAATTCACAGCTGTTATTAACCCTAACTGCACATTAGCGCAAAGGGCTGCATACAGCGGAATACATCTTGCTTGGAGGTTAAAGGAGCTTGACTTTCATTGGTATGAGAAAAGGGGTGGTTCTTGTGTTAACTAGGTAGCTGTACCGTTTACCACAAACCTTACATTAAGGCAGCGGCACATATATATGCCGCTTTAAGGATCATGGAAACAAGTGATTTTGTTTAATGTTTATAATTACACGCAATCTTTATTACGAATTTCATTTGCTATTGCAACATGGTAGAGTGTGTATAATAGTAAATTCACACGACAGATAAACTGGTTACATATACTATTTAAGGCCAAGTATTTAGGTTACAAATTAATCTTCGAAGAAAATTAAATGCTATGTTTTTCATAAATAGGCCATTGTATAATCAGGCTGTTGACTTATTGTGGTGTTAATGGTATTATTATACTTGAACTAACAGGAATAGTGAGGAATGCTTTAGATCAAGAAGTAAGGTCAGCAAACATCCTGGAGCAGTTGCAATTCAGTGGCTTGATTACAGGACCCAACTGTTAGGGGGCTCCCTTATAAGCAACAGTCATTGAAATTGCAATACTTGTTACGTTTCGTTTCCTATCAAGATTAATTAGTGTAGACAAAAGAAGGATCAATTACAAGTTTACCGTTGCTGCTTTCGGATGAGCTCAGCATTCACTCCCTAAACCAATCAATCATTTTACAAATCATCAAAGACAGCTTTGTGAGGAATTTTGAACTCGATGCCGTGCTTGATAAATATCCCAATATTTACTGCATATCATGAGTCAGATCCCCAGATCACAATTGCAGCTTGGGTCCACGCATCCATCATTATTACTTTTTCCTCCATTTTAAAACTTGGTCTACTGTTGTTTTCAGAGTAACTATGCTTAGTCAGGATGGCAGATGGATTATGGAAGGCAGTGTACAATATTATTATTAATTATAATAATTATTATTATTATTATTAACTTCTAATATAATTTTTAAAATTTATGATTTTGTGACCCCCACAGGATGGCCATTGTATTGTGTTTCAGAGGCAGGCTATATGCATAACCAATTAGAACTTGCACCTCAATTTATTTCTACCTCAAAGTACTGAAAAAGTACCCCAGCTGGTTTGGTACTTTGGATATTGGAACTTTTGGTACTGGTATCTGACCAGAAATCAATGCAAAAGGGAAACTACTGAATTTTTAGTACCAAAAGCAGGGATTCAAACCCAGAGTCTCCCACGCATGGGCACAGAACCAGGCAGCTACACTGCAGAAATTGGAACTTGAACACTATACATCTGTGAACAGCAATCGAACAGCAAGCGGGGAGCCAGACTAACATCTTTGAAAGGATCTCCACGTGACATCTGCTCCTGTAGCTCCTTCTGCAGCTCCTTTCGGGCCCCGATGGACTGCTGGTTCCGGGCAAAGTCCGACAGCTCCTTGAGCCCAGCATCAGTGAAGTATTTCGCAAAGTGCTCACAGCTCCGCTTGTTGGCAGGAAAGAGTTCCTGTAGGAGACCAAAGAGCGATGAAGTCTGGGTGTGAGATCACCGGGAATGGAAAAAATGGGGAACCAATCAGAAAAGGACCTTCACGTAGCCCGGATTACCATCAGTCGGTTGTCCATGCCGACCTTCCGGAGACTGGCAGCGACGGAGTTAATATCCTTCTCGTTTATCCATGATTTAAACAGCTTAACAGCAAAGGCTGCAGACACACCTGGAAACAAGAAAGAGATCCTTGGAATATTTTGATAATAATTCTGGACAGACTGCAAACTAAATTAAAAAGGATGGAATGCAGTCAACACATTTTGTTGCTTTCCCAATACTTCCCCAAAGTAGTTTCTATAATCAATCTATGCAGCAGGGTATTTTTCTTTTTAACAGAATTAACTCAGATTTAACCAAATAACTAAAGTGTTAGGCTACAGATGTCTATGCCTACCTTCCTTGACAAGGTTCTCATTAAAGAGACTATTCAGAATGGAGGCCGATATGCTCCCATTTGCTAGTAGGATGCCTGTGAGCATGGCCAACTTGTTACGCTCCGACTCCGTGAAACCCTTCAGGAACAGGAGAAGCTGCGGGGGGCAGAAACAGCCGTTTAACAGACTTATCTGGCCACAGCACAGCAAGTCACCGTCACATAGAGTAAACGTGACTCTTCACCGTTTAGGTACCGAAAACCAGTAAGCAGTTACATTCACAAGTGTGTTCAACAAAAATCAACAAATTTCGTTTTCACTGTTAAAACTGGCTCACCTTCTTGATCTCCTCTTCAAAACCCTTCTCCAGGTACTTATAGCGCCTGATAAGTTTATTAAAAACCTAAACACAAACAGAAGAATCAGGACAAGCTGTAATGCAACATTTTAAATATTAAGAGGTGCACACTGATGCAAGAAGCCCACCTGAGCATACGCCTGCATGGTCTCCAGGTCCTCCTGTGCTTTAAAGAGACAGAACTCCGTACAGGTCATGTCATCAGACAGTGTTCCCCCTGGGGCTGAGCAGAATAGGAAATGGCAGCAAATTTCAGTACCCAAAAAGTGGTAGGACCAATGAGACATTCGCCTGGACTGATTAAATGATGGATATTCATCACCCTTACCCAGCATGCCACCAGCCACCAGGATGTCAAAAAGTGTCTCTGCATAGCGCCGGTAGTCAAGTTTGGCACCAGAGGCATCAAGGAACTTAGCTACTGCTTCCAGATCAGTGCCAGTTTGATTCAGACCTTGTACAATGCTTTCCTGAAACTGTGTAGGATCAAATCTCTCCTTTTCATCTACAGGATTAAAACAATAATATTAAAAAAAAAAGCATTTGGTTAGAAACTTCTTCATAGGACTATTTAGACATGGTACCACTGCTCTTTCTGCAAGATCGCTTCTGGGAAAATTATGCAAGTTTACAATTGTCTAAGACAAAAACTTTAGCAGTACCCACCTCTTTTCCTAGTTTTAAAACGCTGGCCGGTTAGCGTTGGCTTTTGCTGCTTTTGATTATTCATAAAAGACACCCTGTGAATACCAATTAAGTTACATTTATCACATGTTAAGAAACACAGTATAAAAGGACTAAACAGTTAAAATTGACAGTACGTTTCTATAACTACCGCATGCATGCTTTCACATGCCAGCATCACAGTTAATATGGCAGCAATCAGCCTGCTATCGTGAGAGGAAATGGACTACATCTCCCAGAAGGTCTCTGCTTCAGTCTGGCACGTATTGGCCAGTCGAAATCAAGAGCACGAGAACTACATTTCCCAGAATGCCTCGGCGTCAGCTGGACACGTGAACCCATTTTATTTTTTAAAAAAGGATGGCGAACAAAGGATTCTTTCGCTTTTATTAATTTGCGCATATATATATGCATTACTTCCCACGGGGGGCATCTTAAAACTATATACGTTTATTCTTTTAAGTAGAAGCCGATAGGGCCGCACACATGGCTGGCCGTCAGCGCGCAGCCCCGGACGTCTCCAGCAATCGCGAACGTCTGACACATCGCATCCCTCGATCCTTTAAAAGCAGGCCTTGCAACAAGCCTCGGTTACATACAAATCCTAAAAAGATACTCGAGCGCCCATTTTCAATGCTCCTGGTCTAGCAGCCCTAGTGGATGCGTCGCGGTGCGAGTTTAAAATGCAACAAAACACAACGGAGGCCAGCCATAGTGAATCACGCAGCCATTTTGACACTACCAAGCTTAACGTGCTGGGTAAGCGATCGGAAGGGTTTTTTTAAAAAGAGGCAGGGGGCCCAGATGGGCTAACTGGACCCAAACACACTGGGATATAGACAGCGAGGACATCAACCCCGGAATAACACAGATTACATGGGGAGTACAGACCCCAAAATAAGACAGGGCCGCTGCTCTTGCACGGTGTCTGATCACTAAACCTTACAACTACCCAATTCACTAGTTCCGTCATCATGTCTATAGCAGCACAAGAAATTCGTTACCAATTGTTCGCACTAACACAGGAAATCCCGTATGCAGATTTAAAGAGTGATATTCTTGCATGCATATTTGCAAATGAATTCCCCTTTATTTAGGCCGTGAAGTTACACCGCCTGCCACGAAGGGAAGCACATTTGCAATTACCCCCATAAACGAATCCCAAAAAGGTGTTCGTCAGTGTGTGAATCCTAAAGATGTTCAATTCAAGTCGAGCAATACATTAAAAAAAAAGAAAACGATCATGGGGAAGACTTACCGAAATAAATGCAGATCAAAAATACGAGTACCTAGACTGCGACACGATTCAAAATCTCAACCCCCAACAATGTGTTTTCTCCCCTCAATGAAACGGACTCAAGTGCGGCGGCGCACGACTCATAAAATGTGGATCCTTACACTTTCTGACGGAGAACAAACTAGAAATAAGAGTTAAAAATGGAAATTATCCTATATTATATACATATTAATTGCACATTTTATCTGTCATCTAGGATAGTTCCACCAGTTGATGCAGTTTATGATCTTTAAATATATATATATATATATAGATGTATCCCCCCTTCTTCATTTCCATAATTGTCCTGCCCAGTGTCGTCTCTGCGTGTCGTAACTGTCGCTGGGACGCCGGCTATAGATCGTTGTAGATTTTATCATTCTCAATATTTCGTACCAGGTCGTGTCAAGAGATTAAAAGATTTTTCATGGGTCCGGTGTAATATATCTGCTAAGGTTACACATGCATGCTTTAAACGACTAATCACTTTAGAGCATAAATCAATCTGCTACTCTGGTACACTTAGATGGCGTCATTATTTGCTATCAGGTTGTTCATGTTTTCTAAACTGAAGATAAATATAATAATTTCCCAACAAGATAAAAGCAGAATTTTAACCTAAGCGATTTAACCGAAATATTCAGATTATTAAGTCATATCTGTATGGATGGGTGTAGCAGTAGAGTAACAGCTGAGTACTTAAATGATAAGTCGTCTCCGTTTTATTAATTCCCTCTTGGTTTAATTAATTAGGAAGGTACGCTGATCTGTACACTTGACTACTCTGTGCTGGGTGATTAGGAAAGGCATGTCTGCGACAACGGAGTTTTCATGATCTCCCCATGCTGGGTGGGTTTTATGAGGTACTCCAGATCCCTCATCTACCTAGTTGAAATTTTATATTGCAACTGAATCTCTTCCTTAGAGTCAGAGTTACAGTATAACTATACAATAACCTGATGCATACATGATTTTATGAGTTTGGATAATTTTATTAGAATCACAACAAAAAAAATGTTGATTCTCCACTGGGACCGTCATAGCGGGTGCATGACCATTATCCTAATTAAACATTACATATGGTTATATATGCAATCAATGTTGGGTAATTCAGGTCCAGACTGGGATTTTGTTTCAACCAATCGGGACAGTGTCACCTAATATTATTCTGAAATTTTTCCCCTTTAATCACCATGGGAGTTTTTGGTTTCTCTTGTTGTCTTATTGTGATATTTTTCCCTCTTTTGTATTTAGCATATAGTTTTAATGATAGTGATGTGTATTTTGAGAAAGCAGAGTCAGACATTCCCTTGAACAACTGAGAGTTAAAGGCGAAAATTACTCTGCTGACTATGCAACCACAGGGATAGTGTCCTAACCTGCTGAGCCACACCTCCCCCCAAATCCATGATCTTTTGAGCTGGAATTGAACCAGTGACCCAAGGATGTTCACCTTATGCTTCTATAGCCATTGGGTCCACCATTTGAGTTATCAATGCTACTAAGACTGCAACCACACAATAATGTTGTATATATCACAGTGACTGAAGTTGACCATCATCTTTTTCTATCTGTGTATGTATCTGCTGTATGTATGAGAGCCATTGACAAATTCTCTGTGTTAATATACTTGATAAATAAACCTGGTTTTCCTTCCTCTACCCTGGTACCATTATTGCTGCTTGCCCAGAGGAATAAACACATAATCACATATTGTTGGCGCAAATGTTCAAGTTCTTAACACCTCTTCCTCACGGTTGGAGTTCCTGTTGTTATGTCATCATAAAGCTTCTCATAAAATAATAATAATAATAATACATTGCATTTATATAGCACCTTTCACAAACCCAAGGTCACTTTACAATGAAAAAAGGAAAACATTTAAGCAGTTCAGGAAGAGAAATGTTCACTAAATAGGAGGTCTTTAAGTCCAATTTAAAAGGGGAGAATGAAGAACAGTTACAGACAGAATGAGGAAGACAATTCCAGAGTTCAGGGGTAAAGGAACTGAATTACCTGCCACCCAATACTGAGAAATATGTTATGAGTGACAAAAAATAGATTACAGCTAGATAACCTGAATGAGGGGGACAGTCTGCGGTCAGGAGGTCACTGAGGTAAAGGGGTGCATGGCCATTTGTGGTTTGAATTTGGTATGGGACAGAACTGGTAACCAGTGTGACGGAGAGAATGTGGGTGAAGCGAGCAAACGGTTTGTTATGAGTAACGACTAGTGCAGCACACTTCTGAATATACTGAATCTTTTGTAAAGATTTTGCAGGAAGGCCAATTAAAAGGCAATTACAGTACAAAAGACAATATGGGGAATAATGAAAGCATGAACCAGAGCTAGCTCATTATTACTTCTGAGAAACGGCTGCAGGCAAGCAAAATTACAAGAGGGAGTAAAATGCTATTTTGGTGAGGGATCTGATATGCTGATCAAAGTTTAGTCAAGCAGTACTCCTAGATTTCTGATAAAAGGAGCAGGTTTTAAGCATACACATCAGTACTCCTAAGGGGAAAGGCAGGGGACTTTTTGCCTTATAGTAAGTGACATTCTGTTGTCTGTTTGTGAGATATGACCTTGTCCAAAGAAGGGCTATGTGGGTAATACCAACAGAGGACAAATGGACAATGAGGACTTCATGATTTACAATGGCAAGTGCTGCACTTGGAGGAGGAGGAGAATCTTAAGAGCATCATCATCAGCAGACCTGAGAAAATCATTGACAACTCACAAATGAGCTTTCACAGAACTGTGCTGTTTACGGAAGCCAGATCAAAAAGGCTCATAGAGGGCTTTTACCTGAAGAAAACTGTGAACACTCATTTGTTAGAAATGAACCAATTGAGATATGGGTATAAGAGATTGAAAATTATCTTAACAGCAGACCAGTGTTTTAGCTTTCTTTGACATACATTATTAGCAGTTGTTCAAATAAAGTGACACACAAATTAAATAACCTAAAAAAATGATATTATCGAGCTAGCTGAGCTTTGATGGGCGGAGTGATGGCTCTGAGGCTAGACATCTGTGCCAGCAATGGGCAGGTTGCTGGTTTGAATCTTGTGAATGCCAGGAGTGATCCTACTCCGTTAAGTCCTTGAGCAAGGCCCTTAACCTGCAATTGCTTTGTCTTGGGTATGGCGTTAATCTACATCCAGCCCTATAAACAGGTCCTCCAACTTACAAGGGAAATTTGGGGGTTGGTGGCACGACTGGCACTCCAGCCACTGGAAAAACTTACACTGTTCCAATCGGACTAGTGTGGTGCTGAGTTATCACCTGCCACATGGCTGCACTCAGGCTTTCATCCCTGAGGTGGTTTGTTGTGTGGAGGGTGCAGCAACATGAGTCATCAATGAGTCATGTTTCATTACATGAATGAGTCATGATACAAAACTCATATCCACAATATCACATAGTTACAGTGTGTTAACATTGTGTTTTCTCATTATTTTACCTAATGTCAGGATGTAGAGATACAATACAAGAACGATACAGGACCAAGTACTAATCCTTGTGGCACGCCAAATTTGACCAGTGATATTGATAATGGAGTACATTTATTGGACACTTAAACATAACTTAAAAATGTTTATTAGCCGCAGGAGTTAAATATCATTGTTACTGTGGCAGTATACATCCCTCCCGATGCTAATGCTAATGAAGTGTTACATGAGCTGTATGAGGCCATCAGTGAACTGCAATCTCGCCACCCCGAGGGATTCTTAATTATCGCTTGGGATTTCAACCAAGCAAATCTAAAGACTGTTCTGCCTTAACTACACCAACATGTTAAATTTACGACCAGAGGAGATAATATATTGGACTTGGTATACATGAACAACGAGTCTACATACAGAGCAACTCCCCACCCCCACATCGGACTATCCGACCACATTACAGTAATGCTCACTCCAGCATACATGCCACTACTGAAGAGAACATAGCCTGTAACAAAACAGGTCAGAATATGACCAGAGGGAGCTACTGAAGCCCTGCTGGACTGTTTTGAGTCCACAGAATGGAGCGACTTCAGAGAAGCAGCGTCCACTGACCATCACATAGACATTAATGAGTATGCTGAGAAAGTGACGGGATACATTGACAAATGCATTGGAGATGTCACCGTTATCAAAACTGTTACAACATGTGCTAACCAGAAGCCATGGTCTACAGCAGAAGTCCACAAACTGCTGAAAACACGGGATGCCGCCTACAAAACGAAGGATGAGGTGGCGCTCAGAGCGGCAAGAAACAACCTGTCCCAAGGCATCAAGCTAGCAAAGCATGAGTACTTAAAAAAAAATCAGTGACTACTGTTCAAGAGACTCTCGGCGAATGTGGAAGGGCATCCAGACCATCACGGATTACAAAGCCTCACCGAGTATGTGTGTTACCATAATCTCTCTTCCTTTTACGCCAGGTTCGAGAGACAGAGCAACATGCTAGCACAGAAGACCACCCCCTTACCACACAACCAAGTGCTGTCCCTACAGCCAGTGAGAGAAGGACTCTTGCCAGGGTCAACCCACACAAAGCTGCTGGATCAGACCATATACCTGGATGTGTACTCAAAGCCTGTGCTGAACAGTTGACTGACATCCTAACGGACATTTTCAACATCTCCATAAGTTAAGCTGTGGTGCCACAGTGCTTTAAAAACACCACCATCAGACCTGTACCAAAGACAGCCACAGCCTCGGAGCTCAATGACTTCCGCCCAGTAGCACTCACTCCAATCATTATGAAGTGCTTTGAGCAGTTAGGCTTGAGTCATATAAAGAACCATCTTCCCCCTCAAACTGGACCCACTACAGTTTGCATACCATTCGATGCGATCTCTATGGCACTCCACCTGGCCCTGTCACACCTGGAGCACCGTAATACACATGTTAGAATGCTGACTTTAGCTCAGCATTCAGTACCATCATTCCCCAACAGCTGATCAGCAAGGTGAACCTGCTCGGACTCAACACTTCCATCTGCAACTGGATCCTGGATTTCCTCACTGGAAGACCCAAGACAGTTCAGGTTGGAAACATGAAATCAAACTCCATCATGCTGAGCACAGGCACCCCACAAGGATGTGTGCTGAGTCCTCTACTCTTCACGCTGTTGACCCATGACTGCATCTCCAGCTTTGACACAAACCACATTATCAAGGTTGTGGATGACACCACAGTGATGAGAATGATGCGGCGTACAGAGAAGAGGTGCAACGACTGGAACTTTGGTGTAAGGACAATAATCTGTCTCAACGTTGGCAAGACAAAAGAGCTGATTGTTGACTACAGGAAGACCAGGTCTGTCTATCTCCCACTCAGCATTGGCGGTGTCACAGTAGAGAGAATGAAGAGCACCAAGGTCCTCGGTGTTTACATCACAGAGGACCTCTCCTGGACCAGCAACACCATCTCACTGACAAAAAAGCCCAGCAACGCCTGCACTTCCTGAGATGACTGAAGAAGGTGCACCTCCCCGGACCCATCCTCAACACCTTCTACAGAGGCACCATAGAGAGCGTCCTGACCAGCTGCATTACAGTCTGGTATGGAAACTGCCACACCTCCGACTGCAAAGCCCTTCACAGGATTATGAAGACCGCTGAGCGCATCATCAGCAGCTCTTTACCCAGTCTGCAGTATATCTGCACCTCACGCTATATTCGTAAAGCCACCAACATCTTGGCTGGCCCCCATCACCCCTCCCACCAACTGTTTACTCCTCTTCCATCTGGAAGACGACTCTGCAGCGTCAGGAGAAAGTCTGCAAGATTGTGCAATAGTTTCTTTCCTCAAGCAGCCCGGCTTCTGAACTCTCTACTCCACACCCTTCTCTGGACTACAGAAACACTCTCCTTTCACTTATTACAGCTACAAGTGTGTATATTTACATTCATACCTATTTGAACACTATCAAACCTTTTGCACAACTCAAGCACATTTGCACAACTCTTTGCACAACTTAGTAAACAATTTAACATCCCATAACATGTATACCTCGCCAGTGCACTATTCTGCACTTCACTATTCTGCATTGCACTGTTCCATTTAACCACTCCACTACTGCACTGTTCTTGTTTTGCACCGTTATAATGTTAGATATCCTTTCATTACATTCATCTTGTGTATTTATTCTCACATTGCTGTTACAATGTCTGACTGTTATAATGCTAGATCTCATTTTACTTCATTCATTCTTGTGTATTTATTCACACATTCTGTTTCTATCTTATTATAGTTTTGTCGGATATGTTTATACTACGTTTTGTATTGCACCTTTTGATCCAGGAGGACGATGTTTCATCCCACTGTGTACTTGAATGTATATTGTTGGGATGACAATAAAGCTCTACTCTACTCTCTACTCTACTCGCATATTGATTCTGATTGGTCAAGTAGGATTTAAACCACTTCATCATAATTCCACCACCTCTAAGAATGAGCTGTGCTTCTTCTCCAAAACCTACAACAATGGTATATTAGAAACAGGTCTGTATTTGCTGAGACCATGGGGATTAGCTCGTTGGTTTTGACTACTTTATTTTTCAAATGAGCAATTTCCTTCAAAACCTCACTGACCACCGTATTAAAGATGTGAGTGACTTCATTCGGCATTTGTAGTAGAGGTGTAGTTTGTATTATTAGTGCAGTAGAAAATGTCTCCCAATCCAATGACATGTCATGATACAAGTAGTCAAAGAGGGTGGCTGAATGAAGGTGATAAGAAAATGGTCAGAGAATGATTTATTCAATAGATAGGTGGTGCTGAACAAGAACTCTGTGAGTGATAGTAAAGTATAGCGCATGATTGTGCCACATGCATTAAGTGCTGGTAACATCAAAAAGAGTCCAGGGGGACAGGAAACTTTTGCTGAGAACTTTTGCTGGATTGGGTCTCTTTGATATTCATCAAACCTTGGATGCCCCTGGTTTGACTTTGACCACTTCAAATGACCGGTTGCTCAGGGAGTGCCAAATGAGGCACATTATCTGCATTTTGTTACGAGCCCCAGTCTAGGGTTGGGGCATAACAGAATGAAATAGAAAGCGGAAGTGGAGTGAAGGAAAGACAGGGTGTGATGGACAAGGGAACACAAGTAGACAGTAGTGGTATTTTTTTGTATTTTTCTGTTTTTTTATTGACACGCCAAGGAAACAGAACAAATAAACCCGGTGCAAAAGAACTCAGGAGTGATTAAGGCCAAAACAATAAACCCAGCTTCCAAACACAACCCGGAGCTAAACTTACCTAAGTGCAATGAAAACAAAACCAAACGACAACTTCTACACCTAACTCCCTATCCAAATAACAGCATACAACACACGTTTGCAAAACAAAAACAACAGTCACTCCCTACACACACAGATCATACACACACAGATCAAAGCATCAAAGTCCAAGGGCCGCGCAAAGACATAAACCAAAAATCAAGGGAGATTTATAAACCAAACAGCAAAATAAGCCAAAGCAAAGGTACAGAAAATGAGAAATCCAATAAATCAACCAAATCATACACAGTAATACCGATCTGAGAAAAGCAAACCAACAACAATAAGCAATGAGCAGAGCTCTCATTGTTTCAGCTCTTGGAGACGGAAGTGACGAGCGACGCATACGACGAGTCATGAACGGGGTCTGGATGTGGAGGTGGAGTGAACGATGAATGGAGGGCAAGCTGAGCACATGAGGGCTGTGGGTAGGGCTGAACCTGAACATGAACTAACAGAGGCAGATAGCAATTGTGAGGGAGCATCAGACATGCCACTATGGCCATGAGGTGTGTTTCTCTGAGGGTGATTTCGCT
This sequence comes from Mormyrus hasselquistii, assembly GCA_026779605.1. Classification (NCBI taxonomy): domain Eukaryota; kingdom Metazoa; phylum Chordata; class Actinopteri; order Osteoglossiformes; family Mormyridae; genus Mormyrus; species Mormyrus hasselquistii. The sequence continues at coordinate 3,620,450 of JAODKE010000037.1, forward strand.
TGTAGGTTCCTCATCACTGGGGACCCAAGCAGGTGGACTTGGCCAAGGTGATGCCCACATAACACCAGGTTGTGGCAAATAGATGTTTACTCCCAGAGGGTGGCACTAAACTGTGTGTCGGCCCAGGGGCTTGCCAATTGGAATCCTAAGTTATTTCATTATGTGGTGCACTATATCAGTGCATGCTTCCCGATCTGACCTTGCTGGACATTATGACGATATTATCAGTAAACAGATAACCCAGTGATAGTATCTGACAGTGACTAACTGGCAAGTAAGGTATATAAACTTGGTTATAATGATGATACCTGGCTAGGGTTTACCGTGACTTTGTACCTCGTATTAGAAGGATATGAAGAATTTCAAGAACTAATATACACAAGGGGTAACACAGCAAAAGCAGCCCAAACCAGAAAAGATGGCTTATAGCTGTTATAGCCGAACAAAACTACAGCTAAAGCGGCCCTAGGGACCAAATTGTTTGTCAGTTATAAGCAAAAGTCCATTATATGCGAGTCCACTATAACAGGATTTTTATGTCATAATTCCAGATCAAATATAAGCACAATGAGAACATTATTATAAAGTACAAGAATATACTTCAAACTGGTAAATATTGGTATATATGGAGTGAGATTTCCAATTCAAGACAAGTCTGCACACACATGCACATGCATTTATATGTATTTACTGTAACAGTTTATTGCCTTGTAAATAATCTGTAGGGTTTGCAATCTACTGCAATGCTTTTGATGTACCTATGTTTTTAGATTTATAATGGAATAGTATAGATTTGCTGTAAGATTTCTTGTGCGAGAGTCAGAAAGCGTGAGTGCCCTCACAATGTAAAAATATATTGTAATTTAACAGTAATTTACTGGTTGCATTACTTTTTTGTATATACAGTATGAATACTGTATACAGTGACAGTAGATTATGGTAAGTTTTCAGTGATGCACAGAGATAATGTTATTGGGTCAGATGTACAGCTACTGCGTAAACTGTGTACAGTATGCCATAGAGGTTACGGTACAGAACAGTTGTGTGTCAGTGGAAAAAGGGAAGTGTAAAACCTCAGTTACTACTGTGATTTAATGAGATATGTTCTCATGCTCATGGATTTAAGTAGCAACATGAAAACTATATTTTGCTGAGACAAAGTTTCTGTGATCCAGATAATATTTTACAGTGTGTTTATGGTGATGCATAGTCCAGCTTACCACAATTCCACTGTCTTCAATAAGGCCTCCAATACCTTTTTTGCTGCAGAGCGACTCTTGTTCTGTACACATTATTATTCATTATCATGTTTTCAGTCTTACACAATTTTATTATTATTGTTAGAAACTTTTGTGTATGGATATTTACATACCTGTCAAAGGTTCTCTGAAGTGGCAATTGACAGTTAAAGCTACCTTTTAGACTCTTCTCCTGAACACCAGCACAGTCTGTGTGTAGCCATCCATTGCACTGGTCACA
>JAODKE010000037.1:3669230-3681335 GCA_026779605.1 Mormyrus hasselquistii
TTTTATATAGAAGTTATTTTACTGTCCACGTATGTGGACACTGCGCAACAAAGGGGTAAAAATGAATAAAGAGAGACGTCAGAAAATATGGACCATTCTATAACTTTAATGTAAAAAAACGACTGATTTTTCAAGTATATAATGACAGGATGTGTTGCATATATTATTAAGCTCATAAAATGTTTTTTTTAAACACGCTGTGTAACATATCATGTTTAAACCGTATCAAAATTATTTAAAAATATGTGTTTCAAGTTTAAAATTTAGATTTTTACAATCATATCCTATTATTTATAATATGTAACAGCATATTATGATTTTAACATATAATTTAGAAGATAATGTTTTACAAACATCTCAAACAGTTTTTTAAAATGTTTCAAGTTTCAAAAGCTGATTTTATAATCATGTATGTTATGTTATAAACAGCATATAAAGTATTTTTAACATGCAATTTAGAAGATAATGTTTAATAAACATATCAAACATATTTTTTAAATGTTTCCAGTTGAAAAATGATTACAACAATACTATTATATGAAAAACATGTAAAGATTTTCAAGATGTAATGTAAGAACTAACGTTAAATATATCTCCGATTTATATATAACTGATTTTTTTCCCCAAATAACTCCTCTATCTTGTGTGAAAGCCTTCAAAGCAGTCAGGACAGAGTGCAACCTGACATGTGACACATGAATCTGGTCTTCTTCTGGCACCTCTCAACGCGGCACCTCATGGCATTCTTGATGGGTGCACTTCTTGGCCAGTGCTGCCCAATCCCGTACCGCACCTCATGGACAGTATTGACCTGATGCCTTCTCTTTGGAGCCTGTGTCAGGCTTGGCCTTCCCCTGCGCTTTTCCAAGGACCCAGCACTGATCAGACCTTGTGCTATTGTTGATTTAAAGCTTAAAAGGTCTAATTCTGCTGCTGTATTGTTTCTCTGGTAAAGGTGCCATGCATTCACACATACAAGATCTAAAAAATAGAAAAATATGCGCATGTACCACCTCTTATTTTTTCTTCTGTTGGCATATGTAGCCAGGCACTGGTCGACCAAATCTACACCACCCATGTGCGTGTTATACAAGGCAACAGAAAACGGTCGAGTGATATCGATCAAGGTTGATTCTGTCTTTTTCCACCTGGTAGCTTTGTCTTCTGGATGTTGTCCTGCGCATGTTGACGCTATATGAATCAAAGACCTGTCTAGCCAGTGTGTGACAGTGATGTTATCTGCAGTGGATACCACAGATGTAGTTCCTCTTCCATGTTTTCCATTTCTTTTTCTTCAAGCAGTTTGGTCCCAGCGCCCTTCAAACGGTTGGCACGGCAAGTGCCTGTTGCCTCAATGCCGTACAATTTCAATTGCTCCAGGAGGGGAATTGAGCAAAAAAATCATTACACAGACGAATAACCACCTCTGGAGCCATTCCCAACTCTCCCACATCACCTCGCCCACCACTAGCACCCTGGTGCAATTCAAACCTGTACATGTAGCCTGAGCTACCAGCTCGTACTCACTCCTTGAATCCCCATGGCTTCAGTTTTTTAGGGGTATATTGTTTGCTGGAATGCTGGCTTTTGAATGGGATAATTTGTTCATCTATCGCGTGAAATTGTTCAGGAGTCATTGCTGAGAGGAACCGCTCCTGCAACACATCCAGAACTGGCCTCAGTTTGAAAAACTAATCGCCAGTAGACTGTGAGTTGTTATCCACAAAATGGAGGTATCTTTTTATCTCCTCAAATCTTCTAACAGACATAGAATCAGCTATTAAATGTTGTCGGAGGCCAGGATTTGAGGACCAATACATCCTTGTTCTTGGGTATTTGATGTAGCTCATGGTCAAATTGATTCCCAAAAACACTCTTAGTTCTGCAGAGCTGAGATTGAAGTTGTCTTTTCCCTGTTGCAGCGCATATAAATTGGTTTGGAAGGTGATTTCCTCTATTAAGGAGTCAGGAAAAAGACTGGAGAATAGGTCTAAAGGCTTCTCACCCTGTGCAATTACATTGACCATCCCAGTAAAGGCAGGGAGATTTCCCTCATACAGATTGTCCCTACGTGCCCATATTCTGTTGTTCTGACTACCTCTTCTCCTGTAAGGACCGCTTCCATTACCATTACCTCTGCCTCGTCCTCTTCCTCTGCCTCTGCCGTCCACCATCTCAACCTCTTGTCTGCCTGTGTCACTCTCTGTCTCATTCTCTGATGCTCCCTCATCACCCTTTGCCTCATTCTCTGGTGGTCCTTCTGTGTCACTTTCTGAATCTGTGCCAGATGCTTGTGGTAGGTAATCCTCATCACTGTCATCACTGCCATCACTATCACTTCCACTGCCCGCTGGGATTTCCTCAACTACTCTGTACTGAGATGATTTGGGTAGTTCCTTGTTGAAAGGGAAAATGTGATTGGTCTCATTGGTCTCGCTCTCTGTCTGTGTGTGTGTGTGTGTGTGTCTATGGAGAACATGCACACCTCTCTATATATTTCTGTAATGTTGTCACTGAAAGGCAGTACACATAATTTATAATATGTAGTGAGATCATTATTTATGTTTATATGTTTAATAAATGTTTGTTTTCTTGTAATATAAAGTAGTTAAATTAATCTTTGAACAATATAAATAAAAAAACCTCCCTAATTACAAAATCAGATTTTTGGTCATTTAACTCCTTTGTTGCGCAACGTCCACATATGTGGACAGTTGGTTTTTAAGGTCTGCAAACTATATTTTACCTCAAATTTCATTTCTAAAAACATAGAATTGTCCAACATACTATCCTGTACATCACAATATTTTTTTTTTACCTGATTTTGCCTTCTTGAGTAGAACATTTTTACAGAAATGCCTGGAGCATTTAGGACATGGCCATTATGGTCAGCCATGTTGAATTAATGATGTAATCAAACAGTCAATATTCCAAATACAAGATTATACATATTGCTAATATATAGCAATGAATCTACTAACACTGCCCTCAAGTGGTTTGGAGTATACAGTATCAATATGATAAATAAATAGGAAATGGAGTTAAATTTACAGTCCTCAAATGTGGACGTTGTGCATGAAAGGTGAATGCCATCACCCATAAGTGACGAGAGCCTCTACCTCTAATCCCCTCCGCTCTACAACTGTGCTCCGTTAAGATTTTCACCAAACTGGATCTGCAGAGCACCTATAACCTGATCCGCATTCGCAAAGGGGATGAGTGGAAGACCTCCTTCATCACCACGACTGGTCAGTACGAATATTTGGTTATGCCTTACGGGCTCACTAATAGTCCCTCGATCTTCCAGAGTTTTATGTGTCAGGTGTTCGGGGACATGTTGAACCATTTTCTCTTAGTGTATATCGACGATATCCTAATATACTCCCCTTCCATGGATGCTCATGTCGCTCACGTGCTACAGGTTTTGCAACGCCTCCGAGAGAACCAGCTATATGTTAAGGGGGAAAAATGCGAATTCCATGTCCACTCCCTCAAGTTTTTAGGTTATCAGATTTGACCTAGGGAGGTGGGTATGGATGAGGACAAGGTCCAGGCAGTCCAGGATTGGCTCCGACCAAAGACTATGAAGAAGTTCCAGTGTTTTCTAGGGTTTTCAAATTTCTACCGACGTTTTATCCGAGGTTTCAGTACCGTGGTGGTGCCGCTGACGTCCTTTCTCCGAGTGAAGGGAGGGCGGCTGCCATGGAACCCGGAGGCTGAGAAGGCATGGGCCACTCTCAAGGACCTGTTTTGCAGCGCCCCTGTGTTACATTAACCGGATCCGGCCGAACCATTTATGGTGGAGGTGGATGCCTCCGAGGTCGGGTTAGGAGCAGTTCTGTCCCAGCGTGCCCCGGACGGTAAGATACATCCCTGCACCTTTTTTTCCCGTAAGCTCACCGCTGCCGAGAGGAATTACGACATTGGGAATGGCAAACTTCTGGCTATCAAGGCGGCCCTCGAGGAGTGGCGTCACTGGTTAGAGGGAGCCCAACACCCTTTCCAAGTGTTGACCGACCACCGGAATCTAGAATACCTGAAGACCGCCAAACAACTTAATTCTCGACAAGCCAGGTGGGCGCTATTCTTCTACCCGTTTCCAGTTCACGGTGTCGTACATTTCGAGTTCCCAGAATGTGAAAGCAGATGCTCTGTCCCGACTGTATGACGCCCCCGCGGTCCCTGAGAAACCGGTTCCTGTCCTGCCCCCTGTCACCTAGGATTCGGACTGTGAGATCCGAGATCGGCCCCAGAACCAGCCCACGCCCCTGGAGTGCCCCCCGGGTAAGCTATTCGTTCCGGACACGCACCATCAGACGCTGATGCAGTGGGTTCGCACCTCCCTCAGCTCAGGTCACCCGGGAGTCGCCACCACATCCCGTCTGGTTGCCCGCTAATACTGGTGGCCGAATATGAGGGAGGAAGTGGAGGAATACGTTCTCTCCTGCCCCACGTGTGCACAGCACAAGGCGGATCAACAGCCCCCTGCCGGACTACTCCAACCCCTGCCTACTCCCCTACGCCCATGGTCCCACGTCTCCCTGGATTTCATGACGGATCTGCCACGCTCGCATGGAAACACGGTAATCCTGATGGTAATCGACCGGTTTTCGCTAATATGCTAACTTGTCCCCCTACCAAAGTTGCCCTCAGCTATGGAGCTCGCGGACCTCCTATTTATGTGGGTTTTCCGTTACTACGGAATCCCTGAAGACATTGTATCCGATCGGGGTCCGGAGTGTAGCTCTTGCGTCTTCCGCGCGTTCTGTAAACTGCTTAACATCTCCCTGAGTCTATCCTCCAGTTATCACGCTTAGACAAACAGCATGACTGAACGCACCCAGCAAGAAATCTCCAAAATTCTCCGATGTCTCTGTGCCGACTCCCCGACGCAGTGGGCTCGATACCTCCGGTGGGCGGAATATGCCCACAACTCCCATCCTCTAGGGGACACTGAATTAACCCCCTTTCAGTGTGTTCTAGGGTAGTTGCCGGGATGCCGTAAGCTGGCTCCATGCTATGTCGGCCTGTATCGCATCGTCCAGAGGATGGGTCCCGTCACCTATGGACTCCAGCTCCCCCGGTTTTATCGCATCTCCCCGATTTTCCACAGATCCCTGCTCAAGCCGGTCCGATACAGCCTAAGCCACCCACCAGACACGAGGACCGATCCACCCGATCCCACGCCCGTGGGAGATGACACGTATGCTGCCCTGCTGGATTCCCGTCGCTGCCAAGGACGCCTTCAGTACTTGGTGGACTGGGAGGGTTACGGTCCGGAAGAGTGCTCCTGGGTCCCGGCCACCATCATTCTAGACCCCAATCTGGTGTCCTCCTTCCATCAAGCACATCCCGATAAGCCGAGACCCCAGCTATCTCCCCAGCTGCCAGGTGGCAGCCGTGGGGGTGGGTTTGTTGTCTTCATGCAACCTACTGAGTGTTCTTCTTGTCCTGTCTGCAGCCCTAGTCCCACCTCGTCGTGTCCACTCCTTGAATCCCCGGAACCTCTACCCCAGCTTGTGTCCGCCCTCACTGCGTCCAGTGCTCCCCCTCGGCTTGACTTCCCCGGCTTCATCGACCAACTGCACCGTGCCCTGACTACGCCTCTTGATCACCCCTACTGGTTTTGGTTGCTCATTAAATCTGTCCACGGACTCCCCGATCTCCCGAGTGTCACATCAAGAACTGGTAATAGGAAGACATATTACATTTTTTAGATCCCATAATTGAATTGAACGTGCTTGATTGTTGTTTGGTGAAGTTTCTTTTCTATTTAATTATTCATGGGCTACATTGCCTGCAGGTTGCAGGGTGGCAGCTGCAGCTAAAGCAAACCAGTGGAAAACAATGTGTCTGACTTCCCTAATCTAATTCTCATTACTCACATTCTCACACCATCCGCTGCTCTCCTCTGCCACGTCCTGCTCCCTTTTCCATTTCTTACTCCAGCTGAGGTGATGTTTGGTTATTGTGGTAAATATGTTAATGTGCCTTTATTAGCACAAGGAACAACTAAAGCAAAGAAGTGTTCTGCGGTAAACTGTGAGCATTATTTCTTAATTCTAACTTCTTTTTTTCAACAATCAACAATTTTCAATTGAATTTGAAATTTTTCTACAATTTTTATTGATTTCTTATAAACAACAATACAATAAAATAGCAGGCAATTCAAAAAACTTTCCCACCTCATGCAGACAATATGTATACATTATATATTGTAGTCCGTTCATTTACAGTCTCTTTTCCAGTGGAGGATTTTAGATAAAAAGCTTTTCCAGCCATTCACAATTTCCGGTCGAGCTCTGTTCAGTCTTGCAGTGGTGAGTTCTAAAGTAACGATGTTAGTAAGACTGTGTGGCGAAAAAGATTTCAGATTCATCTCAGGAGTAAACCAGTGTTTTGTGATTGTTTTCTTTGCCAAGGGCAGGATTAGGTACATACTGTAAGAAATCTCAAGAAATCACATAAATCAAATAGACATGCATTCACATTAGACCATAGTTTGGACACAATTGCACAGTACCAAAGCATATGTAAAAAGGTCCCTGGACACCTCAGTTGATCTCTCCAATTGAGTTGGGACTGTTTTATCTTGTGACTGATTGTCACAGAGAAGTACACAGAGAAATTGCAGATACAGTTCCTCTTCATACTTAATTCATGACAATGCGGCTAAAACCACAACCGTGAATGTCGATATTTCAAGGTTTGAAGACTTCAATTCAAAGGATTACGGCAGCTGCAATTTTGCCTAATGTTATTGTTGTTAATGTGTGTACATTTTCATGCACCCTGGTTGCCCAGAGGAGGACGGGGTCCCCTTCCAAGTCTTGGTTCCTCTCAAGGTTTCTTACTGCTAGAGGGAGTTTTTCCTTGTCACTGTCGCCACAGGCTTGTTTATTGGGGGTTCGGGCCGGTTATATTTAAAGTGCTTGGTGACAATGACTGTTGTTAAAAGCGCTATATAAATAAAATTAGATTGAATTGAACTGAATTGCCTGGGGGGTGGGTTCAAAAATAATAAAAAAACTAATTATGAAATATTTTGAGGGTATAAAATAGTGATAAAATCAGTGATAAAATAGTGCAGATTGAAAGAAGACATTTCATTTTTGGGTAATGCAACCCACTGAGTTGTTTGAAGTGACATACAACAGTCAAAGCTCTGCTTAAACACATGGCTCACAGTCCAGTCATTTGGGTGTTTGCTGCCTTGCGTAATGTGGCTGCACTTTAATTTATGAAGCCCGTGATGACATAGCCAGCACATTTCTTCCTGATATTCACTTAGAAAACTCATGTCCCAGTACTCTATGTTACAGTATTATTGTTGTATTATGTGGTATGTGAGGGTGCAACACAATCATAAAAGATGACCAGTGCAGTCTCTAGGGTAAATATGTAATTAGAAATGTGTGCTAATTGGCAAATATGCATGTGATAATAACTAAATAGACCATAAAAAACAATAGCAACTTTTTTATTTTTTGAAAGCCTTGTTAAATGTTATGCCTAGTCATGTAAGAAATTAATTTAGGAATATTTTTTCAGAAGATTCTATTTCAGTGAAATTGAAATTCTAGTAATGAATATGATATTGTACTATACTGTACACAGGACACCGGAAGCTTCTGTGCACCAGCAGGGGGCGATTGGCACCTCACAGGTGGACTCCAGCTTCCCATGGTCGGCCAGGAAACGACATTTATTTCCCAAACTAACCATGCCCTTCACTGGCCATTTGCCTGAACCCTTGTCTCCCAGCCTCCTTGACCACCACAATACAGCTGTATTGTTAAGGTGAAGCATGGTGCAGGCAGGACAAGGAAGGTGGTCATCCGGTTGCGATTCTGAGACAAACAGGGGTTTATTGGGGAAACTGGATACACAGGATAAAATTACAAAACAAAAGGACAAGGAGGACGAGGTGATTTGGTGGACGAATCAGCACGATCTCCACCCGGACCCAGTAGCCCGCCGACTGGTGGACAGGTGTTGGGAACTCCTGGATCGGAGGTTCCACACTGGTGAGGAACAACCGCTGGACGAGGTAAACAAGCTTCTGAAGCGGCTGAGGGAGAGAGCGGCCGTCTGGCTGCCCCATCTGGGGTATGCTGCTGCTGAGCCGCCCCTCGACTCACCCCTTACCACTAACTCGGTACCGGGCACAACAACGCAGCAAAAGAAGAAGCGGCGCCGGGGGAAGCAAGAAGCTGCCCCGACCCTGTTCCTGGGAGCCTGCTCTTTGGTCTGCTCTTTGGTCCCATCCTGGGAGGCCACTTCCCCCTATGTCTACGGCCCCGGAAGTCCTTGAGGAGGTGCCTGACCTCCTACCGCCCGAGGTGGTTATTCTACCCGTGACTTTCCCACCAGCCGCGCCCGCGATTGATGTCGCTGCCGCCGCCACACCCCCTGCTGGCTGCATGCCCGCGCCCGCTGCTACGCCCCCTGCTGGCCACGTGCCGGTAGCGCCCGTCGAGGTGCCCCCTGCTGGCCGCACGCCCAAGGGGCCTGCTGAGGCACCCCCTGCTGCCTGCACGCCCGTGCTGCCCTGCACTCCTGACCAGCCCGTCCTTCCCTGCTCGCCTGACCAGCCCGTCCTTCCCTGTTCGCTGGTCCAGCCCGTCCTTTCCTGCTCTCTGGACCAGCCCGTCCAGCCCTCGCCTCCGCTTACTGCTGCAGCCACGCCCACTGCAGGGCCAGGGACTCCAGGCCAGAACTCTGTCCTCGAGGAGGTCCAGGCTCCTTACTCCTCCTCAGAGGAGATGGACTGGGACCCTTTTGGGGACCTCCCTCTGGACTCCTGGGCCCTTCCAGGACTCACGCCCAGTGGGACCCCGCTTGTCGGTGTCCCGGAAGGGACGAGGACACAGGCGTCGGGCCCGGGTCCCACCCGCCCTGCCCCCTGGCTCGCCCTCGTGCGCCTTGGCTGGGGCTCCGGGGTCGCCCATCGCTTTCGGGTCCCCCCCCCCGGTGCCTCGGTGCCGGTCCTCGGCATCGCCTCTGGCGCCATGTCGGTCGCCTCTGGGCCCCCCTGCTCCGGCTGGACGTTGGACGGCGCCTTCCCGGGCTCTGGCTGCGCCATCGTCAGTGGCAGCTTCCCCCTCCTGCCCGCCTTCGCTGGTGTCCCCTCCTGCTCCCTTCGTGTCCCCTCCGTCTCTCCTTTGTCCCGTTCTCTCGGCCCCTGTGTCGTCCCCTACGCCTCCTGTCTCCCTCTCCCCTGCGGCCCCTTTGGCTGCCGCCCGTTTGGGCTCCCTCGGGCTCCCCATTGTCCTCCGTCCCTGCCTGTTTGGTCTCCCTTCGTTCCTTGTGTTCCTGCTCCTCCTCCTCCCTTTCGTCCCCCCTGTTTCTGCCCCTCGTCTCTCTGTTTCTCCTGTTCCTCCTCTGTTCACTCCACGCCCTGTTGTTCCTCCGTTCTCTGTTCCCCCGGTGTCTCCCTTCCTGGTTTGTCTCTCTGCCTTCCCTGTCCTTTGTCAATTCCTGACCTGGCTCCCTGTTCTGTGTCTCTGTCCTATTCCCGGTCTCCCGTTGATGGTCTTGTTTTGTTTTCCAGGTCCTGTTCCCCCGGTCTCGTCTTGTCCGTCACCTGTCCTCTGGCGCGGTGTGCGCGCCTTTGGGGGGGGGTTCTGTCATGATCTGCTCCGTTCGATCCTCCCGTGTGCCACGCCCACCCTGTTACTTTCTGTTCCTACTCTGATTGTTCTCACCTGTGCCTTGTTCGGTTTGCTCTCTTTTGTATTTAGTCCGTGTCTCGGTTAGTTTCCGGAGACCCGTCATTGTAATGTCTCGTGTACTTGTCCCGTCTGAATTAAAGACTCGTTTCCCTGTTCTGCTGAGCCACCTGCCTGCTTTTTGGGCTTGCTTGCCCGCCCGCTCACCTACTCGCTCACTGCCCGAACGTGACACATACTACTAAGAGTTTGATTATTTACATCCTCTACTCACAAGACTGTAAATATGATACATGTTTTACAGTCAAAATCATCCTTACACATAATGATTTTCATTTTATTTGCTTAAAGAAAGTTATCTTTTTGATGCTTTTAATTCCTCCAGTTACTCCTCCCTACAGTAAGTCCAAATGTATGTTATTTTATTGTTTCTGAATTATTCAGGTTATCCTGGGATACGCTCCCGGCTCACCATGACTGTATGAACAGCAATAAAATAAAATAATCAGCAATAAAATAAAATAATCCTCCTGTGTGCCACGCCCACCTTGTTACCTTGTGTTTATGCCTGATTGTTCTCACCTGTTGCTCGTTAAACTCTGCTATATTTAGTCCGCATCTCGGTCAGTTTCCCCCAGATCTGTCATTGTCGTCAATACCCGTCAGTGCCTGCTGTGAGTACCTGGCCAGTCTATGCCTTCTGTCTATTAAATACTTGCCGCTCGCGCTTCATGACAGAATGACAGATCTGCCAAAAGACGCACCGCAGCAGGGCGAGGACCTTTGGCACGTCCTGCTGCACAACGTGTCGTTCTGGAGAGAGCAGCTGGAGATTCAGGAAGACCCAGCTCTGCTTGATGAAGAAGAGCGGGGATCTCCTTCAGGGGGTTACTCAAGGGACAGAGGAGCATATCTTAGAGGAAGTGTGCTCCCTTCTACAGCAGCTCGTTTGCTAGTTTAAAGAGAAATGGCTACAGCCCCTCGCCTGCACGGAGGAGCAAGGGTAGAGAAGCCGCCCCGACGCTCTTCCTGGGGGTGTGTTACCTCTCAGCAGTGCCTCTTCCAGCAGAGGATCAGGAGGAGCCCCTCATTGTTCGGCAGATCCCAGAGGTCACCACAGCCACACAGCCTCGGAGAACATCCGCCCCTCTACTTTGGGACGGCCGCTTGGAGTATAAGGGGATCCGGATGGTATTGGATGCCGGGGTCCTGTGCCCCCTTAAAGAGACCACGCCAGTTCGGCAGATGCGCTGCCGGAAGTGCCCAATTTCCCGCTTGCTGCTGCTGCTCTGCCTGCGGCTCTGCCCGCGACTGATGCAGCCACCGTGGCAGAGGTCGCCGCCATGCCCGCAGCTCCACCCGCGGCTGGTGCAGCCACCACGCCCGAGCCCAGCTCCACCTGTCCCTGTACCTAATCAAGTCCCCCCAGCCCTGGTTGTAGTCCCCTCGGGGATCTCCCTCATAACTTCTGGTCCCTCGCCCTGGTCAAGTCTGGACAAAACCGCGCCTGTCTGTGTCCAAGAAGGGGACGGGACATAGACTTCGGGCCAGGGTCCGGCCGGCCCTGCCCCCTGGCTCGCCCTCATGTGCCTTGGCTGCGGCTCTGGTGCCGCCTCCAGCTCCATGTCGGCCAGGCGTCGGACGGCGCCTTCTCCGGCTTCAGCTGTCCTGTCGCCTGCCGCGGCTTCCCCCTCCTGCCTGCGCCAGGATTCCCTCCTGCTCCCTCCGTGTCCCTGCATCACTTCCTCGTCCCGTTCCCTTGGCCCCTGTGTGGCTCCCTCCTGCTCCTTCTTGCCTACGGCCCCTTCGGCTGCCACCTGTCGCCCGCCTGGGCTCCTTCAGGCTCCCTTATGTCCCCTGTCTGGTCTTGCTAAACGCGAGCTCTCGCCTCCACGCAATTGGCTGTTCTACCGTTCTCCGTGACTGAAATGTAAGAGCTCGGTTCGAGCCACAAGCTACTTCACAGAGGAGCAGACGGCTGCCCTGAAGGATCAGACGGCAGAGGAGTTTCGGCAGCTTCGTGAATTCCTGGACCGCGAGGAAGAGGAAGTGAAGGGCCGCTTACGGAGGGCGAAGGAGCGCAGGACGCAGCGGCTTTCACCCCCCCGAGAGCTGTCCGCTGACCTACAGCCCGGGGAGTTTGTGGGGCCACTGCAGTGTTTGAGAATGCCGCTGCTGCTGCAGTACTCCGCCTCTACCACCAGCTCAACAACCGCTGCCTCCCGGACTGCGCTGCTTCTCTCCAACAGCTTGGACTCCTCCGCAGCTTCCGTCCTCCACATCGGGGATCTGGATGTACTTTTTCCTATTACAGCTTATCTGTAAACGCCATCCCGTCCATCTGGTCCTACCACTCTGATACTTCCGCATTACGTCATCATAACAACCTACACGTGAGTCGGTCCAACCTCCGCCCTGTTCCTCGCGCATCACA
>JAODKE010000037.1:3681435-3695229 GCA_026779605.1 Mormyrus hasselquistii
TTCTATTGTGCTGTGAAGCGTCTTTGAGTATCTTGAAAAGCGCTCTATAAATAAAATGTATTATTATTATTATTATTTATTATCCCCTGTCTGATCCTCGTCCCTTTGTCCCTCCTGTTCCTGCTCCTCCTCCTCCTGTGGGTCCTGTGTTCACTCCTGGCCCTTTTGTTCTGCCTGCCTGTTGCCCCGGTGTCTCCCTCCTTGGTCTGTTTGCGTTCCCCGTCCTTTGTCAGATCTTGTCATGGCTTTTGCCCTTGTCCCTGTTTTGTGTTTCCGTCCTGTTTCCTGTTCCCCATTAATGGCTTTTGGTTTTGTTTTCCAGGTCCCGTTTCCTCGTCTCGTCCGTCGCCTCCCCTCGGGCGCGCCCGGTGTGTGCGCCTTGGGGGGGGTTCTGTCACGCCCAGCTGTGTACGATCCTCCTGTGTGCCATGCCCACCTCATTACTTTGTGTTTTATGTCTGATTGTTCTCATCTGATGCTCATTAAACTCAGCTTGTCTCGTGTATTTTGTCTGCGTCTCGGTCAGTTTCCCCAAGATCTGTCATTGTCGTCAATACCCATTAGTGCCTGCTGTGAGTACCCGTCCAGTCTATGCCATCTAAACCCCGTTTCTCCGTCAACCTGGCTGCTCTCTCCTCCGCTTGGGCTATGTGACAGATTTCAGGTCCAAAGAGTACAAATCCAGACCAAGATTTGGTTTTAATTAACCAGCTGAGTGCTTTGTGACTATGACTGTTCATACTCATATACTAGCTGGTTGAAACAAAATCTTGGTCTCCACATCTGACTAAAATAATATTATTTAAAACAAAAAACTGGAATAGGCTTTTATATATAATGATGAAATTACTGCTTCATTTAATATCTGGACATATACATTCCTCTGATCTTCTTATTCTATGTGACAGTGTGACATTTCAAACTGAGCAATTATTTCTGTTTTGTATGGGAATTACAGTATTCCTAAAAATTCTAACACTATTTGTTTTTTGAAAGACTCTAGATGGCAGTCATCTCAAACTGTACATGTTTCAATCAACCATATAATCTTCATTTTGCAATACCAGTATGATGAATGAAATATAAATAGAATAATCACATAAATAAAGTTCACACTCATTGCTTATACCGTACACGTTTTCCTTTACTTGACTTGATTTATTCCATGATCGTGCAATACAAATAAGGAAAGAATTTTAATGGTTCATTTGTCCAATATTGAAACCTATATGAATTAAAATATATTTATGTCATAGCAAGTCATCCATGCATACCAGTATGAGGCTCCTAGATTCCATGAGAGGTCACCTGATTTTGTCACTTGAGATCTTATCACATGAAAATGCAAACTTCTGCGCTTTGTTCTTGTGCTAAGCTTCAGGAAATCTTAAACATCACAATTTTTTTTACTATTGGCATTTTATCATCATAGAATAATAAAAGGCTAGTATGTTAGAGTCCTACTGGAACATGCAGTACTATGAAAATGTTTGAGGCTATTTATCTTGGTAGAAAAAAACAATTTAACATTAGAGAATATGCAAATTGACAGTAATTTACATTGCCTTGTCATAATTCCTCTGGTGCTATAAATATAATTATGATGAAAGTTTTGCACATGCATCTGATTTTGCACATGGCAAGTAGCCTGAAGCCTTCCTGATTTCTTGTCTGTCAGTTGCATAGCTCACAGTGTCACATGTGTCCTTCAGGCAGGTCTTGGAGATAACAAGCCTCTTGGTGAGAGAAACATTTGATGCTAAGCACAAAGTATCAGGAAAGCCATGTGAAACTATAACTAGGGTGATTATAATTGATTATAAAGGCTTAAATTGATCTAATTTAACAAAATTCTTTCCAAGATTGAGGACAGCAAAGGACATGCCAAGAAAAAAAAAAACCATAACAGGAGCAATTTGTTTTTGAGTGATAAATAGATGACTGATTTCCAGCCATCTGTGCAGCAAGTGAGAACAAGACTGTTGTTGGTGTAGAAATGGCAGCTCTAATTAGGAGCCAGTGTTGAGGAGCTTCATCCCGCTGTCACTTTTCACACTCAGATGGAGGATTATATTATAAACATCTGGATTTGGGGTGAGGAGCTTCAATACTTTCATATGATGGGGGATGAGAGATGGGTCACATGCTTGGAGCTTCAGAATTAGCTGGAGACCAGGGATGTTACTGGCAAAACTCCATAGTGGTATTGCTCCTAATACTTATATTGTCAGGGCTAAGAATAGGATTTGGACTGACTGATAACTGTAATTAAATATAGGATGCAGAATGACTTGTGAAAGACCTTCTCAAAATGTAAATCAATGCTGATAAAGGTAAAAGCTATGATTTTCAGTCCGGATCAAGCTTTGTATGAACACATTCCAAAAGGATCACCCTCAACAATGAAGTCTTTTCATTTGATTCTGCATCGGCAATACTCTTCCATTCCTAAAATGTAAAATACAAATTGTTAGTCTCTAAGACAGCATATGTCCAGGACCACACAATCTCTTAAGAAACCCAAAGCAAATAAAAACGTTTCACAAGGAGATTAAGTATAGCCTGACATTCAATGCATCATCCTGTCAAAACCGTCAAGGATACCAGGGTGAACAGAAATGGGACTGGTTATTGTTCCGGTATCTGAACAAAATAACAGATGTATGGAGAGACTTCAATCATTCCTTTATAAACCCTAATGTGGAACTCTAATCACTTTCTCCATCCTTCACAAGGTCAATAGACATAGTGTATACTGAGCCCCAGAAGATAAGGGAGTTTGGAAATGGTCTACTGGGAGATTAATTACTGGGAGTTCCTTGACGTGACAGATTTTCTGAAACAGCCTTCTGAGAGCTGTAACTTAAGAATGAGGGACAGCCTGTCAAGAATTTTCTGAAGATCTGAACCTTCTAGTACAGGGGTGCTTTGAAGCAAACCTTCACGGATGACATGGATAAGGACAGTAACCAGTTTTAGTTTTTTAACTAGCCGGGAATTGATAATTATCATAATTCTAATACTATAAACACAATTAGTAAGAATGCAGGTTTAGGATTCTTCTAAACATCAGAAGGCTTTCAATGTGTGATGCAACATTTCAAAAGATTTAATACTGTAACTGTATTTTTCCTGTGTGTCCATCATAGCAATTTCTTCTTCCTCAAACTTTTGATTGCAATTAAATTACTCGTAAGTATGTTAAATGTTTTTAGAACCTAAAGCCGTAAAAGAATGAAAAATGTTTTTTGGGAGGGAGGAATTCTGCCCAGAGAACAATGAAAGAAGTGTGTGTGTGTCAGCATCCAAACCACAACCGATAGCCAGTGCAGGGAGACAAACTACTTGCCTTGTATATCCTTTTTCTTTTTATTATATATAACATTTATTAATACAAGTGAAGAAGAAATAAGATTCAAAATGATATTGGTGACATGAACACAGAAAGATTCATGTATATAATATCTAAAATACATCCATCTTTGACCTGATTATCCTGTTCTTTATCGAATGCATATATAAAATATGCATTGCATACTTAACAAAATAAATGTTTTATTAAAGGGATTTTGTTTTATAGTTCTTCATATCACTGTCTTTGGATCCACTGACAACATGTTCACCAAAGCCCAAATGTTTCAACCTTGAATAATGCCTGTGTTGAAAGCCCAGAGGATCAGTGAAGAAATGCCAGTTAGCACACAGTGGATAATTCTCTGAAATGTCACTGAGGGCTTCAAACAGAATTTCCACTCCCACCCCTTCACATGCATAGACCTGGGCCTCTCCACGCCTGTACACTGTATTTCACAGGTTTCCAGTTTAGGACCCCTTAATATGAATATAACAATAAGAGGATAATCCACCCAATATAACCTAAAATTTCTCATACCAGGAATACAAGGGAACAGTTTTAGCAGTTCATGATCGTTGCCACAAAATCATTAAATCAATTCATACATCCATCCATCTTTTTTGCATACCACTTATTCAGTGCAGAGTCAGAGTCGGGTGGGAATCACATTTGATGGGATCCTCATACACTGTAATCCTGAGCTGCCACTTCAGCCTGTAACTGGGGGGGGGCAGGCTGATGATCTTGTTTGTCAGCCAGCAGTGATTTATGTCTCGCTGTGTTTCTTTAAGGACACTCATCAGCAGCTCCATCCCCTTTCACAACATGGGCTCTCCTAAGGACAGCGGTAAAACACAACTTACTTATGGCTCTATTTCAGAGAGACAATTGCCTTTTAAATAATAAATTGAATTGTATATTGAAATTGGTAATAAGATGGCATTTCAAAATTGTGAATGCTATATCCATTTCAATATTCCAATATACTGCAGAGGGCATCTAGATATATAAGTAATACATTTTCTAATGGCATTATACACCCATGCAGAAACACACACAAATGTTTCTTATTTTTACCATTTGTCGCAATATTATTTACTACTTGATCTCCTCGATTATCTTGGCATTTGTATATACTTTTATATGTTTTATCCGGTCTTGGGCTATAAAACGAAATCTAACAATATGTACTAGATTCTGAAAGTAATCCTATTAGCTGCAACTCATCGCAGTCTCAAACATTTACTTGCACGTTCACCAAATGGACCTCTGAATATTTTGCAATCCATACAGCGATTTGAAATTTGTGATTTTGTGTGTTGTTATCACTTTATCGTTGAATTATTTTCACCTATGCTAGATATTACACTGCAGAGTCAGGTCATCCAGAAACATAGCAGATTATTTCCAGCTGGAAGACAAACACAGTACTCTTGTGCAGAGTAATATTGTTTCTTTTATTCACAGGCACTGTTATTTATTGCAGCAAACAAGGATAACATGCTTGTGGGCAGTCCATTGTATCCGATGACAATGTTCCTCCTTATTAACAGTGTGTTCTTTGGTGGTTGTAGACTAAAGTTAGCAGGTCCAATGTCAGGTCCAGACCACGCCACCGCCCGACGGATCCACCCTCCTAATCCGCGAGATCGGTCGCATATGAGCTGGCCGTTAAATAAGGTGCCACCTCACTCACCTCAACGCGAGGTATTGTTGTCTTCATGCGACCTACTGAGCAGTCTTATTCCTGTCCTGTCTGCAGCCCTAGTCCCATCCCGTCCTGTCTACTCCTTGAGTCCAAGGAACCTCTACTCCAGCCCGTGTCCGCCCTCCCTGCGTCCTGTGCTCCCCCCTCAGCTTGACTTCCCCGGCTTCATCGACCTCCTGCACCGTACCCCGACTATGCCTCGTGATTGCCCCCTCTGGTTTTGGTCGCTAATAGACCCTGTCCTCGGATACCCCGATTTCCTGAGTGTTCTGTGCTTCGCAACAGAATACCTTGCCCGGAGCAGTATGGATCCAGGGGACATCCTACAGCGGCTGCAAGGCGCCATGGATCAGGTAGATCACCTGACCACGCTGGTAGGACAACTCCAGCAGAACACGGTGGCAGCTGTTCCCCTTGCCGGTTACCTCAGGCAGGATCCCCATCGGCATCCCGGAACGTTATGACGGGAACCCCGACCACTGTCGGGCGTTCTTGATGCAATGTAGTCTATACATCAACCATCACCCGGACATGTTCCGGGATGACAGGGACCGGGTCCACTTCGTGGTATCCCTCCTGACCGGTAAGGCACGGGAGTGGGCAACCGCCCTCTGGATCGAAAAGAGTCCAGTCCTCGATTCCGCCGCCGCCTTCCAACAGGCATTCAGCGCTGTGTGTGATCATCCAGCCGTCAGACGGAATCTAGGGGACCAACTCCTTGACCTCCGCCAAGGGAATAAATCCGCGGTGGACTTCACCCTGGAGTTCAGGATGCCGGCTGACGGTCTAAACTGGTTGGCGTCCTCTCTCCAGGTGCTTTATAGATGTTCTCTCAACTCTGAGCTTCAGACAGAGCTCACCTGCTGGGGTGAGGCACATGATTTCGACGACTACGTCCAATTATCCATCACCTTGGACAATGTCGTGCGAGAACGACGCCGAGCCCGGGCACGCTTCGAAGCTCCCCGCACTCCGCACCCCCCCAGCATCGTGGAGGCGAACCCATGCAGCTAGGGCAGGCCCCGCTCACGCCGGCCGAGAGACAACGCCGACTGCAGCAGCAGCTGTGCCTCTACTGCGGAGAGGCGGGTCATCTGATCCGACTCTGCCCGATCCGTCCGGCTCGTCTACCCCCTTTGCCGAATCAGGTAGGAGTCGTACAAGCCATCAGTTGGTCCGCAGCTCAAGTAGTGGTTCCTGTCCTTCTCTCCTGGCCAGGTTGTCAGTTACTCCACCGTGCCTTGGTGGACTCTGGAGCTGCGGGTAATTTCATAGATCAAACTCTGGCTACACGTCACGCGATCCCCTTGGAACCCCTTGCTCAACTGCTTCGGTCCGCGGTGTGGACAGCTCCCCACTAACCTCAGGCTGTGTGTTACAGCAGACGCTTCCAGTCACTATGCAGGTGGGAGCCCTCCACACTGAAGAGCTTCGATTTCTGGTGTTGCCAATAGTTAGAGATGGTGTAATCCTGGGTCACCCCTGGCTGAGACAACACAATCCACGTATCGACTGGGTGCAGGGAGACGTCGCCGCTTAGTCTTCTCCCTGCTATACCCAGTGCCTCTCTCTCCCCTGTCGAGTCTCCACGGTCAAGAGTGCCCTTCCTGAGGACTTTACCCACATTCCGCAGGGGTATATATGGATTTTGCAGACGTGTTCAGTAAGTCCCAGGCCTTCCGTCTACCGCCGCACTGACCTTCTGACTGTGCGATCAACCTAGAAGAAGGACAACCCTGGCCAAAAGGACGTCTATATGCCCTTTCACGACCGGAAGAGGATGTCCTGCTCGTTTACGTGCGGGAAGCTCTCGCCTAAGGTATTATTCGCCCGTCCATCCCCCCTATCTCCGCCGGGTTTTTCTTTGTCAAGAAAAAGGATGGGGGCCTCCGACCCTGTGTCGATTACCGGGGACTGAACGCCATCACCCGTAAGTGATGCGAGCCTCTACCCCTTATCCCCTCCTCCCTAGAACAGTTGCGCTCCGCGAGGGTGTTCACTAAACTGGATCTGCGGAGCGCCTATAACTTGATCTGCATTTGCGAAGGGGATGAGCGGAAGACCTCCTTTATCACTACGACAGGGCGATACGAATATCTCGTTATGCCTTACGGGCTCGCTAATAGTCCCTCGATCTTTCAAAATTTTGTGAGTCAGGTGTTCGGGGACATGCTAAACTGTTTCCTCATCGTTTACATAGGCGACATATTAATGTACTCACATATTAATGGACGCTCACATCACTCACGTGCGACTGGTTCTGCAGCGCCTCCATGAGAACCAGCTGTATGTTACAGGGGAGAAGTGTGAATTCCATGTATGCTCCCTCAAGTTTCTAGGCTACCAGATCCGACCCGGGGAGGTGTGTATGGACGAGGACAAGGTCCGGGCGGTTCAGGATTGGCCCCGACCCAAGACCATGAAGGAGCTTCAACGCTTTCTTGGGTTTTTGAACTTTTACCGGCGTTTTATCCGAGGGTTCAGTACCGTTGCGGCACCGCTGACGTCCCTTCTCCGAGTAAAGGAAGGGAGACTGCCGTGAAGCCCAGAGGTGTAGAAGGCGTGGACCACGCTCAAGGACCTGTTTTGCAGGGCCCCAGTGTTACATCAACCTGATCCGACCGAACCATTCACGGTGGAAGTGGACGCCTCCGAGATCCATCCGTGCGCCTTTTTTTCCCGTAAGCTCACCGCTGCCGAGAGGAATTACGATATAAGAAATCACGAGTTTCTGGCCATTAAGGAAGCCCTCGAGAAGTGGCGTCACTGGCTGGAGGGAGCCCAACACCCTTTTCGAATACTGACCGACCACTGGAACCTCGATTATCTAAAGACCGCCAAACGTCTTAATTCACGACAAGCCAGGTGGGTTGTATTCTTTACCCGCTTTCACTTTACAGTCTCATACATTCCGGGCTCCCGGAATGCGAAAGCGGACGCTCTGTCTCGACTCTATGGCGCCCCCACTGTCCCTGAAAAACCGGTTCCTGTCCAGCCTTTTTCCTGCTTCCTGAGACCCATCACCTGGGATCTGGACCGAGAAATCCGAAATCGACAACAGAACCAGCCCACGCCCCCGGAGTGCCCTCCTGGTAAGCTGTTCGTTCCGGACACACACCGTCAGACACTGATCCAGTGGATCCACGCCTCCCTCAGCTCAGGTCACCCAGGAGTCGCCACCACGTCCCGTCTGGTTGCCCGCCGATACTGGTGGCCGAATTGGAGGGAGGAGGTGGAAGAATACGTGTTCTCCTGCCCCACGTGTGCGCAACACAAAGCAGATCGACAGCCGCCTGCCGGACTCCTGCAACCCCTGCCTACTCCCCTATGCCCCTGGTCCCACATCTCTCTAGACTTCATGACGGATCTGCCCCGCTTGCACGGAAATACGGTAATCCTGACAGTGATCGACCGGTTTTTGCGTATGTGCCGGCTCGTTCTCCTACCGAAGTTGCCCTCCGCTACGGAGCTTGCGGAGCTCCTCGTCACGTGAGTTTTCTGATACTACAGGATTCCCGAAGACATCGTTTCCGATAGGGGTCCACAGTTTACCTCTCGCGTCTTCCGCGCGTTCTGTAAACAGCTTAACATCTCCCTCAGTCTCTCCTCCAGTTACCACCCTCAGACGAACGGCTTGATGGAACGCACCCAACAAGAAATCACAAAAATCCTCCATAGTCTCTGTTCTGACTCCCCGACACAGTGGGCTCGACATCTCCCCTCGGTGGAATACGCCCAGAACTCCCATCCGCTGGGGGACACAGAATTAACATCTTTTCAGTGTGTTCTAGGGTACCAACCTCCCCTTTTTTCCTGGGACCCCCCTCGAAGTGACATCCCCACTTTGGACGACTGGTTCCAGTGGAGCAGAAGGATCTGGCATTGCACTCATCGGCTTTTCAAAGCCGGAGCCCAACAACGTAAACGGCAGGCCGACTAACACCGAAGCCCCGAACCTCCGCTACACCCAGGCCAGAGAGTCTGGCTTGCAACCCGCAATTTACGCCTGCCAATTTGCCGCAAGCTGACTCCGCGCTATGTCGGCCCGTATCGCATTGTTCAGCGTATGGGTCCCGTCACCTATCGACTCCAACTCCCCCGGATTTATCGCATCTGCCCAGTTTTCCACAGGTCCCTGCTCAAGCCAGTCCGATACAGCCTTAGCCACCCACCAGATACGAGGACCGATCCCCCCGGTCCCGCGCCGATGGGAGACGACACATATACAGTCCACGCCCTGCTGGACTCCCGCCGCCGCCAAGGACATCTCCAGTATTTGGTGGACTGGGAGGGTTACGGTCCGGAGGAGCGCTCCTGGGTCCCAGCCGCTGACATTCTAGACCCCAGTCTGGTGTTCTCCTTCCATTAAGCACATCCCGATAAGCCGGGACCCCGGCCGCAGGGACGGCCCCGTCGATCTCTCCAGCTGCCAGGTGGCAGCCGTAGGGGAGGGGGTTCTGTCAGGTCCAGACCATGCCCCCGCCCGACGGATCCACCCTGCTAATCCGCGAGATCGGTCGCACACGAGCTGGCCGTTATATAAGGCGGCACCTCACTCACCTCAACGCGAGGTATTGTTGTCTTCATGCGACCTACTGAGCAGTCTTCTTGTCCTGTCTGCAGCCCTAGTCCCATCCCATTGTGTCCACTCCTTGAGTCCCCGGAACCTCTACTCCAGCCTGTGTCCTCCCTCCGTGCGTCCCGTGCTCCCCCTCGGCTTGACTTCCCCGGCTTCATCGACCTCCTGCATCGTACCCCAACTATGCCTCGTGATTGCCCCCTCTGGTTTTGGTCACTAATAAGCTCTGTCCTCGGACACCCCGATTTCCTGAGTGTTCTGTGCTTCGCAACATCCAATAACAGCGCACTGCTTGGGGCCACACCCTTCCAGGTGTCACTATTATTACTCACATGAGCGTTAAAGTCCCCCTGCAGAACAACGAAGGGCCGCATGATCCTACTCATGCCCAATAGGGGCTCCTTCTCACACCCCTTCCATGGTCTCCAAGAAGGTCAGATACTCTGAACTGCTGTTTGATGCATATGCACAGACATTGGTTAGAGCACATTTCCGGACCTGATGTCGATGGAAGGCCACCCTCTCGTTCACCAAGGTAAACACCAACGTACTGGTGCCAAACTGGGGACTATGTGTAGACCCACCCCAGCCCAGCATCTGTTACCATGGGCAGCTCCAGAGTGCAATAGAGTCCAGCCCATTTACAGGCACCTAAAGGCTAATTACTTTGCCAGTGATCGGTCTGCTGAGGCCCCTGCCACTCAATCTACACTGTACATGGTGGACCAGAGGGTAGACCCATGTTACCCTTTTGGGTTACACCTGAAAGGTAATGTAATGAGATTATATGCATTTTAAATAAGAAATAATAACAATACGTTAATAAGTTACATTTACATCTCCCATGGGTCTTATGAGTGTCACAAGAATTGCCCAGTAATTGTTTCAACTTGTTGATTGCCCAGAGGTGGGAGTAGCTACGGCCAAAATGACTCACCATGAACCATTTGGTGTATTTCCTGACCCCATGAGATGGTGCCCTTAGTATACTTAGGGGAATGTTTTTACCCTTTTCTGAACAGAAAGCACCATTTAGTGGCGTTAGAACAGATTTGCAGTGTGAAATTCCCTCCCAGTATGTAGTGATCAGTACCTGCCAAAAGTGGTCCAAGGAAAGCCAAATGGTGAACTAATGCCAAGTCTCAGTGATGTGCTTAAGTCTCAGTGATGTGCGTGGGAAGTGAATATTAGTCTGTCTGGCCCACTGCCGCAAGAGAGCTACTGTAGCACAAATTGTACAACAATGTTGAGGAGGGTAAAACTGGGACTAGAGGAGGCAGAGGTACCAGTTCTCCTCCTTTTTTCTGACAGTGTGGCTGTTGTCTCCTTCTTGGGATTTGGTTTTCTTTTGGGTAGCCCTTGTAAGCCTAACGTGCACGTTTGGTAGGTTTGATCGCCATTCCCACAGGATGAGCTTGGGCTCTTTTACTTCTGGTGTTTTTTTTTTTTAGTCCTGACATCTGGTTAAAACACGTTGACACCATGCCCGGCCCCCACGGAACTTCTCGCCACATCATCGGCAGGATTCCCAGGAGCCCAGACAGGACCGTCATCATCATCCGGCACATTTCAGCTTTTCACTTACTAGAAGGACCTGGGTCATCCTGGTTCAGCTTGTTCGATTTGCGGAATGGTTACTGGCAGGTGGAACTAGCTCTGGAGGCGAAAGCGAAAACAACATTTACAATCGAACAAGGACTGTAGCAATTCCACTATATGCCGTGTGGACTTCGTAATGTGCCGCCTACGTTCAAGCGACTGATGGAGAGGGTTTTATCAGACATCCCTTGCTTGCGCTGCGTGGTGTACCTGGATGATCTGCTCGAGCATGCAGGGGACTTCAAATTTGAACAGAGCAACAATGTCTTTGAAGTTTTTACAGCCATGTGTCGCGCTAACCTATGGATGCACCCTAAAAAGTGCCATCTTTTCCTGCTTTTCTTGGGCATATGATCAGCGAGAGGGGGGTGGCCACAGACCCAGCAAAAGTCACCATGGTGAAAGACTAGCTGGTGCTGGCAAACATTCGACAGTTGCGGAGTTATCTGGGGCTAGCGTCTTATCACCAGTTTTGTTAAGGACTTTGCAACCATAGCGAGCCCGCTTCATTAGCTCATGCAGAAGGGACACATGTTTGTTTGGGACAGTGACTGTGAGCGAGCATTTGCGCAGCTGAGGAGCTTATTGATTTCAGCACCGGTGCTGGATTACCCAGACAATGAGCAGACTTTTGTTTTGGATACTGATGCCAGCAATGCGGGGATCGGTGCTGTGTTGTCGCAGGAGGAGGGGAGCATGATTGCATGTTTCAGCCACTCCCTCTCAAAAGTGGAGAGGAATTATTGTGTCATGTGCTGGGAGCTCCTAGCGGTAGTGGTTGCTGTGAAATACTTCCGGCCATATCTTCATGGATGTAAGTTCTATTTACAGACCGATCAGGCCTCACTGTCCTGGCTGCAAAATTTTAAAGAACCAGAGGTCCAGTTAGCTCTCTGGCTGAAGATCTTACAGGCCTATAACATAGAGATCCAACATCATGCTGGCCAGCTCCATGGCAATGCTGATGCACTGTTGAGCTGGCCGTGTTCCAAACAGGACTGCAGACATTGTGTGCGAGCTGAAACATAATCGCCCGTGAGGCCGACAGTGAGTATGTGCTGTGGGGGCTGAGCATGGAGAAGCTTCGTGAGGAGTAGCATGCAGACGGAGTACTGAATAAGGTGCTACAGTGGCTCCGGGGTGGGCAACGGGACAAAGGGACTGATTGCAACTGTCGGTGCCTTAAAAGCTACGTGCGATGGTATTGACTCTGGTGCACGGTACTGTGGGGGTGGGCCATTTTGGAGTTACCAAGACCTTGGATCGGTTACGGTCGCGGTTCTACTGGTCGGACTGTTTGTGCATCATTTTGATGCGTGCATGGCCAAGAAAGGACCCACTCAGCGTTTCCGTGCGGTGCTGCAGGAATATAGGGTGGGGGCGCCCATGGAATGTATGGGAGTGGACGTTTTGGGACCGTTTCCACGATCGGAGCGCCTATGACATGCGGGCGAGGGGCCGGGGAAAAAGCGTGGGTATTCTGTCCGGTGCGGAAAAAGGGACTGGCACCCAAACTTATGTCCCACTGGGTGGGCCTGTGTGTGTGGTGATAAGATGGCTCTCAGACATAGTGTACCGGGTTCAGATGAAAGGCCGAGCCCGAGTGGTGGTGCTGCACCGGGACCGACTGGCACTCTACCAGCCTCGGAATGCCACTCCAGCAGTAGACACGGGAGGATGTGAACCCACGCCCGTGGAATAAGAGCGCCCATGGAGGGCGACACACCGGCCCCACCATCTGGCAGACTATGAAACCGGCTGAATGTACCTGAGGACAGTCATCGTCTAGTTGGGGGCAGTATGACATTCGGGGGTTGGGGGCGGGGTCACCCGGCACGCCGTTTGGCATTAGGACTTTCTGGGGAACCTACTGTCATTAAGAAACTGTTACAGAAGAGTGGCTTGGGGGCATTTCAGCCACAAGAGAAAAAAATGGGTATCTGCACGTTACTACTCTTTGCTAAAGAGCTGTAATAAAGTGAGGAGGTTTTATCTCCTTTTGGGTTCATCCACTACATTGTGATAAATCATGTGCAGTCAACAATAAACATTTCTTTAATTTAGTTCAGTTCATTTTTATATAGTGCCTTTCACAACCGAGTCATCCCAAGGAGCTTCCAAGGGTATGCTGTGATACATTACACCATTAAGACAGAATAATGCAAAAACAGGGGAGAGGGTGGACAAAGAAACAGAAGAAACCAGATGACAATGGAGAAGAGGAATCAAAAACTCCCAAGTAGGGAGAAAAAAAAACCTTTGGGGATCAAAGGTTGACTGGCCTCCCACCCTCCTGGGCATGTTGACATTATTGAAAAAGAAAGAGTGGGATTGCCTGCTAAAAGCAAGGTGTAGACTGTGACCAAGGGCACAGCCAAAGTCCATTAATGAGTCCACGTCAGCCTGAGATGGGTGGCAAATTGAAGGCTGCAGAAAGTTAAGCTACTGCGATTTGAATACGTTGCATGGTGCTTAATGCAATGCAATGCAATGCAATTTTATTTATATAGCGCGTTATCACAACATTACATTGTCTCAATGCGCTTTACATTT
>JAODKE010000037.1:3713606-3725819 GCA_026779605.1 Mormyrus hasselquistii
TTGTACTGTCCCAGTCCTTTTATGTAGCACCATGGTCCTGGGGAACGTTATCTCATTTCACTGTGTACTGTACCATGCATATTGTTGAAATGACAATAAAAGCAACCTTGAACCTTGTGTGGACAAGGCATCAAATACACAGGACTAATGACTCAAAACAGCTGATCACACAAGGATTCATGAGAAATGTAGAGCGCATTCAACTTCATGCAGCCGTTTTCAGCGCTACCTTAAAACAATGCATCATGGTTATATTTTTTATCCGACTTATTGGCTGAAGACTTTAGCTACACGCATGATGTTTGTATCCCCGGAAGTTCCGATGCATTATCTGCTATTTCTCTCGAATATTTTACCAGGTGAAATAAAGTTTAAATAAATGACATAAATGCTCTAATAGTAAAATGTAAGTTAGTGGTTTATTTATTGTTAGTTACTGTAATTTTGTGCTGCTTTAATCCTTGTTTAATCGTCTATTCTGTGAAGAATGCATTTAGGTAAGAACTGCATTGCACTAGTTTTATTTTTTTCACTGCTTACAGTTTGGTTCAGGAGTTGGTTATTCTATAGGAAGTAATGTGCATGCAGGTGATATTTGTATAGATTTATCTACACCATTCTGGCAGTGCTGCCATTGCAGTCAGATCTCGCACACTAGGAGGAGTACTGTAGTTGTCCAACTTGGCTTAAGTCAGTTTATACTCCACCCCTGCAACCGCCAGCAGATGGAGACAGACCTAAGTTGAACGCACCCATTAAATGAACTGTCGTGAGTGACATGGGTACTGTCCAATCGCAATCAGGAAAAGGGTAGGGCCACACTTCTTGTTTGTGATTGGACAGTACCCATGTCACTCCAAGGGTACTGTCCAATCACGAACAAGAAGTGTGGTCCTACCCTTTCCGTTTTCTGAAATGTGTTTTTTGTAATGTCGTTGTCTTTTGTGAAATGTCGTTGTGTTTTCTGTAATGTGTGTTCTGAAATGTGTTTTTTGAAATGTCGGTGTGTGTTCTGAAATGGCCTTGTGTTTTTTGAAATGTTGTTGTGTTTTCTGAAATGTCGTTGTGTTTTGACCTTCAGGGCCATTGTACTACGAACATACGAACACTCAAAAGTAACTATTAATTAAATTAGTAATTTAGTAAGTAGCTGAGATGTGAAAAGCATCTCATGCAGAATCTAGATACAGAATCTGTACTTTGTGGGCATTTCATTCTTTATGTAATCAACAGCCTTCTTTTTCCTCTGTGGGAATAACAAAGGGTTAAGAGTTGTTTTTCTTTAGGAAAGCATGACGGCATAGCTGAGGGGGAGGAACTTCAACCACACATACATTCATATCACAAACCAACAGCAACCATTCCTGAACTTTAGCAGTAAAAACTGGCCAATAGATTTCCACACATTTCCATAACTCTTTACTCATTAAATAAAATATATATAGATTTGTTTTACATAATTTTGTACATTTTACATTTTTGACTGAGTGACATAAGCCACTATGTGCAGAACAAAAATAGGTGTAGTACAACGCTGCCCCCAGCTGGTAAGAACTGCATATTCACACCTCACACTCCAAGGCGTGTGCTAATAGACGATAAAAGACAAGACCTCTGGGCCACTATACTGTATGTCTGCAGATTAAATGCATATGGATAACTGTTCTCACAAGAATACAGTGTATCATTAAATGCTTCAAGTGCAGTTATTCATGTTAAATTGATCTGGGAATTAATTAACTGTAGCTGAGATTAATATGCATAGCAAGGAATGCGATCTTTTAAAAGTTGAGTTATATGTTTGTGAGTAATGCCTATAAGCAATCGTGAATTTATAGTCAGATTTCGAAACACAGGATGAGGTGTTACTATCCTTTGTGCAGTGATGAGGTGTTACTATCCTTTGTGCAGTGATGAGGTGTTACTATCCTTTGTGCAGTGATGAGATGTTACTATCCTTTGTGCAGTGATGAGATGTTACTATCCTTTGTGCAAGCACATACAATAGGTTCACTGTTAAGCTTGTTGGTGGAAGGTGAATGTTAGACTTGGATAAGTTTGATGTTGGTTAAAAAATTTTGGGATGCATCATCAGTAGGGCTCCTCTGGCTCATGGGTAGTTTCGGCCTTTCACACCATACACCCTCACCAGAGGTGGCCAGCTATAGGGTGATCAGCCCTAGGCTTGCGTCCCATGCCCAATTAGTCAAGAGAGTCGTCTTGATGTCAGATGATGGACATCTCATGAAACTATATATAACAGCTGAAGCTTGTCCGTTAGGAGCCCAGCAGGGGACATTCCTTTTCAACAAAAGCCATTGGCTGCTTCTCTCTGCTGCCTCTGATGCAACTTTGATGGCTGCACGCTGGACCTGATTCCTAGGTCTCTCAGCAGTTTGACGATAGATGTTGCTACAAACCCTCTGCATCCAACTTCCACTGGGCGAACTTCTCTGGTCCAGCCACGATGTTGTGCTTCAGCAGCTAACTCAGCATAGCGTAGATATTTTTGCTTGCATGCCTCATCCACGGAATCCTCCCAGGGCATGTTGGCCCCAATAATTAACCCTTCCTTAAGGAAGGGGACCAAAGCACCGCATCAGGTCTCAAGGTAGTAATGGCAATCTCTGGAGGAAACGCCAGCTGTTAGCCAATATCTACCAGCAGTTTCCAGTTGTATGCTAAGCACAGCTTGCCTCTCTCCGATGGTGTGGAGTTGCTCCTGGTAACCGTAGCCTCATCATGGACAAAGGTAGGTAACCCATGGGGGCTTAGATATTGGTGGCGATAAGGAATTGATGATAGATCGTTCTTTGGGCTCTTTAGGACCTGGGGCCTGTACTATGAAGCGGGGTTACTGGCTTATCGGGGTAACTTGTTGGATTTAAGGTACCACAGTTTCAATGGACTTCATATTCATTCATTTTACCCAGACTACCTTAAATCCGACAAGTTACCCCGATAAGCCGCTTCATAGTACAGTTCACTGGTTGTGGCGTCAAGTATATTGCACTTGGGTGAGACTGGTCTTGCACCCTGTGAGTATGTGCCGGAGGGAGGCTGGCCTGGAGCAAAGGGCACACCCTGGATCTTCACCAACCCACTGGTGGAGATTGGTTGGTGTTGGCGCGACGTTACAAGTGGTTCTGATGGTAAAGCTCAAACTCATCGCCTCCATAACCCACACATTATTCCTGCTGAGCTTTCTCCTTTCGACACTGTCCCACCGCATCCGCTGCTCCTGTTTGCCAAGGGAGACTGCCTTGGCCCTCCTTGCAGCCTCCTCCTCATGGTGCACTTCCTCCACCAGCATTCCTCCTCCGTGCTGGAGCATTGGCTTTACTCCAGGCTGGGCGGCTAGTTGTTAGTCCAAGGCCTCCTCTTCCGTGCTGAACATTCCTCATAATGTCAGCAAAACTGAGACCGGATATTCCCTCTTTCACCCCGTTGATGGTCTCTATTTTTGCCCAGTAACCAAGGTTGGTGCGTTGCTCCTCATCACTTTGAGAATCGTTCAGTGTCATTTGCATCCATAGAGGCCGAATTCCGAGCCACTTCTTTATGTAGGCTGTGACTCCTCTTTCCAGCTTCTCTACTATTGAGATAGGGACCTCATAAACAGAGAGGGGCCACAATGCCTGGGGTAAGAGACCAGACTATAGTGTTATATTTTATCCTAGGAATAAAGCCAACAATGTAAAACATTTATTATTATTATTATTATTATTATTATTATTATTATTATTATTATTATTATTATTATTGGTTTTGTCGCTGTTGTTGTTTTTGTTGTGGTCATTATTGTTTAGTTTACATTCTGTTCTAAGCATGATCAGACTCTTCGTGAAGCTCAGTAAAGTCATCACTGATGATTGCTTTCAGCAGCAATGGAAGGAGGCCTCTGCCTGTGCTTGAAACGTATGACTTAAGGAAATCTGGCATCATTGGCAGTCAGGTCACAGCTTACGGACGGGGTCCCATGATCCTACTCATAGTCAATAGGCTCTGGTAATTAAAACATTCCAACATTCCAGCCCAGTTGTCTTTCCCGGTTTGGCTTCAGTTGGCTTATTGTTATAGAACATGGGGCAGTCTGCTTTCTCTTCTCCCACAGAGAATTACTCCAGTCGGGCTACAAACAAGTCTTGCAATCACAGGCAAAAAAGACACATTTTGAAGATCTGAACTTAAATATATATAAAATTAAATAAATATAAGATCAATAAATTATTTAGCTATTGGATAAGGAAATACAAGTATTTATATAAATGTCTTTTTTGGCTGATGTAAAATTATATTCGTGCATGTTCATTTTAATTTAAGCTTAATTTTTTTTTTGTTAAAATAACAAGACACTGAACTAATGTGTTTCTCTGTGAGTGTTGTTTATTATTTAGCATCATTTTATTTCATTATGTCCTTTAAGCCTCTTAAGATTTATAGGGTTTAAGTGTTTATTTTTTTCAACACTGCAGCGCATGTCTATCAGTGGGAAACTTGCGGGTGGAAAGTCCTGTTTTTCCCATGTAATTGGCTTCCCTGCAGTGCCCTCTTGTTATGAGTGAAGGGGTATAATTTTTACTCACCACGGACACAGCAGGGGGTGGCTCTCTCCATTTTATTTGGGGGATGGGGGTCATTGAAACACTCGCATCGCAAAAATCCTTCCTGATCGTCCTCATTCATGCCTAGCAAAAGAATTGTTGTTATGTTACTGGAAAAAATATATTAATAGAGAAATTTTATGTAAAAATGTGCCGCACATAAACAATGAAATAAGCGCATGTCACAAAGTCTGCACAATTGAAAAAAAGTAAATGGTTAATGGTTAAAAGTGAGGGTAAAGTGCGCTTTCATCCTCTCCAGCACAATCCTGGGAAAGCGATGACTTTGAACTTGAACTTGGTGACCTTCTTTGGGCCCAATATGCATCGCCTTGATGTACCAACCCCAGGAGGTCCCAGGAGAAATGATGCTGTTGAATTTATTTATTTAATCTGAAGCCAGACTTTAAATAGATTAACAACAGAGAATGCAGAGCAGACTGTGTAGGTGGGGATGAAACAAAACATTTAATTTATAAAATGTGCTGTTTTCAGATGGATTCATTACCTTGAATTTGCCTATTTTTAATATACACGGTGAATACTTGCGGTAACATCTTTACAGTTTGAAGACAATCTCATGTGATTTCTTTTATGATCTATGTGGATTATGCCTGAAAAAACTTTTTTTTTTTTTTTCTCATGAATTGGCACAAGGAGGCATTGAATTAAACGATTGCAATTTTGAGCATATCTTTCATTTACAATTGATAAGATGATAAGACAATTGTCCATCCCATTAGACACTGTTTTATGTATTCCCAGTTCTTTACATTCATACAGGCATCATGAAATGCCTATTTCTCACTGATAATTGGCAATATAACACTGACAGAGAACAACACATTTGGAAGTATTTTCTTTCCAGAAATAAAAACCTAAATCTTTGGTCACAGGTTCACTTGCTATACTAACATTTCTGAGAAGCTCAACTACAGCTTAAAAGCATGCAAAAGTGGAAAAAGAAAATCAGACTAAGGATTAGCGAGTTGCTTGAAAAAGTGTGAATTATATGAATTATACAGCAACCTAGACAACTAGCATTTTTGCTTTAAGAGTCTGAATGATGATGACAGACATTGCTACACATATAATAAGAAATTACTGAGAATTATATTTAAGTGCAAACACACATTTATGTATAGTATTTATTTTCCGTTGATGCTGTGACTTGGATGCAGTACAGATACTTCCCAGTAGATAGCGCTGTTCTTCTATCTAACCTTATTCAGTTTAGCAATGCTTAAGCAGCGCGATATGACATGTAATAATTATAATGAGTTGGTGAGATTTTGATTTATACTAAACTTTTATGGTACCCTTACACTTCATCATAAAAATACTCTGCCACATTAAAATAAAAATCAATTTGTATTTGCAGGCATCTAAGTGCATGGCTGGAAATTTTAGTGAATCATTTTAAGTCTGTTTTAAATGATGTAATACCTCACACAAGTACTTGATATTTCATATTAGAGATGAAAACATCTGCATGCTTACTTTTCAAATACCTGAACTGCAGTTGCTGGCATGTGCACCAATCAATTAGCACAAGGGCTTAGCTGGAAATGCTCAACCCGCTGACAAAATGTCACCTTGTCCTTCCCCCTCACAGTTTTGTGCATAATTTAATGTATTCAAGGGCCCTGTAATGTGCTGGGCCCTCTGAATTTACTGGGGTATTCATGCCTCGACTGCACACCTGATCAGCACACACATGAAGGATAAACTCTGGAGGTTAAGCACTGATCTGAATTCAGGGTTGAATTCACAGGTCTGGGTCATTGCCAGTCATTGGTTCAGCAGCGGTGCGCAGTGAGGGGCAGGTCGGCGGGCCCTCACTGCGTCCTACACGCATACAGGCACAGCAGAGGTCTCAGAATTCTAATCTGTACTTCATTACCGCGCTCGATCAATAGCGAGACAACGAGCTCTGCACACGAAATGAGCTTGGTCATCCCTCTAGCTTAGTCCTGCTGCCTAATACATTCATCCGAAGTTATCTGTCCTATCTATTTACGCGTATATCAATACAGTTTACATCAGTGCGTGTGCTGCTATGACTGCAGTTTTTACAATCTAAAACACGAGACCATATGCTTCACAGCCGTTTTTATATTCGTTTTTATATATTTCTTTATCGCCGTACTCTGTGCCCCAGCTCGATTAGTATGTGTCACAGCAACACTCCTTCACCTGAGACATGATTTCGAAATCAAGTCATTTAAGTAAATATTTGAGCTCTTAATTGGAAATAGTCCCCCTGATGCCCCGATTTCTGTTTAAATTGAAGCATTTGAAAAATGGATAAAATGAGAATGTCCCTCTCACACATAGACAACTGATAAAATCTTTAGGTCTAATGCCCCAACATTTATTCTTTTGATCTATTAAACAGACATCTCTTTTTTATATTTGATATGAAGGAAAAATTCAAGAGCATCAAGATAAGCGTGCTGACCTTTATTTCTGTTGTGGACACTATTTTTTTCTGTGTCCCTGAAAGGCCTGGAATACTATGGGCTCCGTGATGGTTCGAAATGGCACATTCCTCTCTAGCTACTAGGGAACCTGCTCTCAAAAGGCAAACATGTAGCGGAGGAAGCCTTTTACTGTCTGAGGTACCGGGTCTAACTGACATGTTTGACTAGCACACAGCAACAATTTTTAAATTTTTTTTTAACAAGCTTTATTTTCTCTTTGAGAGTGTCATTAGAATGAATTTACAAGTTCGGAGCAATGTCAGTTTGCAAGAGTGCTTAGAAAACCGTCTTTTTCACCTCAGATCATTTTTTCTGCAAATTAAAGTGGAAACTCAGTTTGCTAACAGTGCATCATTTTTAACTAAACTCTTCCCAAACTCAATTGTGGATGGCATAAATTTCTGCAAATAACTGTATTTAGTTAGATATTCTTGACTAAAGCAGCCTGTTGCATTTTGAATAGGCATGTCTTTTAATTCAGTAGAAATTGCATGCATCAATATATTATTCCGAGAAATAGATATGAGTGTTAAATGTCAGAAATACAACAACATATTCTTTTATCTTTGTAATCACTAATGAATAAATAGTAACTAATACATTGAAAGTCATTTAAATTATTCCGTTCATTTTGTACTTATTTTGTTAGCATCCTTACAACAGGGTACTTCTAAAAACACAAGGCTGTCTCAGACTAAGAAGGTGCTGGAAATTCTTGAAATCGATTCTTATCATATTTCGTACTTTCCAAACCCAAATATCATAATAGTCAGAGATGCTTTTATTTCACTGCCACTGGGGGCTTATCGACCAGAACTGATTAGACATTTGGGGTCGATTTAAGAAACCCGTTTCACAACAGACTGTGTCTGCAACATTGTTTCATGAACACGTTACAGAGATTTCCATCTTCTCACATCTCTGTCACTTTAGGTACATAAAAAAATTTGCCAATATTCTCTTCTTTCACTTGAAGGGGAAACTAAATTTTCTATAAATCTGTGACTGTAATAAAAAAAAAAAACTAAAAATGCCAAAAGGATTGTATTTTGTTTGGTTAAGGTCAGGGCGGGGTTGGGGTTAAGGTTGTCATAGCTGGGATATTAGGGTTATACTGTACCCATCTAAATTAATGAAGAGTCCCCACAAAGACAGAGATACCTGATCTGTGTGTGTGCATTTGTGTGTTAATGTATATGTGTGACAGGCATATTAACACGAAAGAGCACATATTATTTAGAGAACAAATGGTTCTCTAGCTTTCATTGTGATCTGTATATGAAAGTAAGTCACTGCACCATGACAATATAACACAACAGCTTACCTATGACCATTTTATTTGCTTGCTCTACGAAGACCAAGTTGAGGGAGGCGTAAAAAGAATTTCCCCATGGGGATTAATAAAGTTCAATTATTATTATTATTATTATTATTTAGCACTGTGTTCTTACAATGGTTTACACGTGAAAAGTGCATGTTAAATTACATTTGAATCACCCACATTTTACTGAAGATGAAAATTAAATAAATTAAAATTATATTTACTGTAGCATATTATTACCATACATATAATTATAAAATTAAATAAAATAGAGGAATGAATTGCATTTTTCTTGGTAACTGTTGTTCCTTTTCCCAACTGGCTTTATTCAATTTTATGTTTTCAAAAGACTTGATTCCAAAAGCTTGATTCCAGACAAGCATTGCATGTAAGTTGTCATACTGATTTGTGTTCTGTAAAACACTGATAAATATAGATATGCACCTACAATCTTGCACAACAACCAACAAAAAGAACAAAGAAACAACCAAAGCAAACCAAAGATGTCACTATTTCCTTATATATGGGCAGTGATCTTAAAAAGGGGACAGCGATGTAATTAGGTAATTCAGCAAGGTGCGTGTGATCTTGCCCTGAGCCAGAGGTAGCTGGCTCTGAATCTTATTTAGACCAAGCGATGAGCATCGCTCGGTACGCAGCCATTGTCACTCAGCTCCAAATAGAAGGCTGGGTTTGGCCTGCCCTCTGGTTTTTGGATGCGGGTGGTCTAGGTTTACTTCTCATCATGGACGACTTGCTGGCATTTTGTCACCAGCGTTCAGGCTTTGTGTGCCAGTATTTTCTTTTTCTGCATTGTTTTCTGTAAATCAGACTGATTTCCCAGTTCCCATGTCCTGGTTCCTTTTCCTAGCACATCAGTGCTTCGTACTTGAGTCTGCATGTCATACACCAGGCCCAAGTCCCGACGGTTACCTTTTCCTGCGTCTTGCTGGCAAATGGTCTCGGGAACCATTAGGTAGAAATCCCGGAATCGTGGATCTATGGGTCAGTTCAACGACTCTGTTGGCTGATAAAATCAATTAATATGTGTTAACTTAGTCCTGGTCATGGCACATGCCACCCTTTCATATTGCTGTCCTTTTTCAGCAGGACCTTCTTTATATATGTGCTCCTGATGGACTTTCTGACCTTCTTGAAGTGTAATTAGAATGAGAACAGGTAGCTGTCATGAGACAAGGCAAAGTACATTTTTATTAATAAAGGTTAACTAGTGCATTGTACACCCGACCTTCTTGTTAATTTTTTTTTTTCTTTTTTTTTTTTGACCATGTCTTTATAATTGTCCTTATGCTCAATTCATCACTATGGTGATTTAATTCCTGCCACATTTAATTAAGCTTAAAAGCCACTTGCCAGGTGTCAAGCATGCCATTTACTTTGCGAAAGGAGATTAGAATTCGAACATGTGACTTCAAATGCATTATATTATTTGTTCAGAGAAATCCTGTGGTTTTATCTGGGTTTATCTGAGCAAACTGAGTGGGAGTTCCCCTCTCACTACTCCTATCTGATCTCCAGATAACCACCGTCTTCATTCACAAACAGCAGCGCTGATAAAGACATACGGAGAAGGCTTTTAATATTCCAGTGGGAAATGATAAAAAGTTGTGAGATACATTATTACTTTTTCTGTAGTTCAGGATTTCTGCACTTCCAAATTCACTTTTATGTTTCCATGAGAAGGATTATATTTGAGAGCATATTTCATACCAGGGTCCTCGTTTCCAGACAGGCACAGGGCGCATTAGAAGCTGCAACATGTTCATTCTGTCCAGTTGTCTAGAGCTGATATGCTGTGTATTGTAGCCCAAGACCCTGACCAGTTGCCCTTGGCAACTCCCCCCTCGCCCCCACACACATTCATCTGGATGGCTGACCTCTCTTGGGGTACAAGGAGGCATTATTGTCCCACAGATAAGGCAACAGCTGACACACATCTGCCTAAACAAGGCCAATGTACACATTGTACACGTTAAAAGTAAGGAGATATTCAAGGTCTGGCAGAGGATGTACATCAGTCTCCAGCCTCTGGTTGTTGTTTTTCCTTGTTAAGATCACTGCCCATAATTACGGAATTTATGGTTATATGTATGTAATATTTTATTTATAATTTATATTATTGATATATCTGATTTTCATAATACAGTTTGGTCTTCAGCTTTTTCATCCACAGCATCTATCCATACTTAAAGTCCCTGTCCATATTTAGAACCAGGGGTTTCTTATCAATTGTGTGTTTGAATGGTTTTGTGCATAAATTTTTGCCATAGAATGTTATATATCAGTTCCTTCCTGTATGTAGTAGTGTGTGTGTGTGTGTGTGTGTGTGTGTGTGTGTGTATGAACACTCCGGACCACCTGTATGGACAAACCTCTAGCAGCAGAGAAGTGTAACAGATGCAAAAGATCAGAACATACAGCTTCAAACAGAATTCTCGTTTAGAAAATCTCTGCGAATATTTGTCATGGACAAAGCATTATCAACCTTCATACATCGACAAAGTCTATGCAGGCAGGTCATGCTCATGACAAGGACAAAGTCATATAAAGTCATAAAAGGCCCATGGCCAAAGAAATAATATGTCACTGTCACTAAATACAATCTTGTGTTGAGATACGTCTGATCGAGTCACATCCGATTGCATCTGCATCCGAGTTCCACAGTAAATAATATTCACTGATTGAGAGACGCCTGAAAGCGGGTGCTGCACGTTAGCAGCTGTATCGCTTAGTATAACAGGTACAGGAGAATGGGCAGCACTGCCAGACATAACCCACTGAGCTCGCCTAACGTGTAATACAGTATACATAATGTAAAGGATATGTGATGGACAGCTACAATAAGCACATACACATACAGGACCGCGCTGTTTCTTTATCTAAGAAGAAACTTACTTAACTGTCGTCGTGGTAACCTATTACCATGAATATTATCCATGGGTGATGGAGCTGCTTTGTCAGTGTCACCATCTAGAATGAATCCTGTTGGGGTTGGTTTGCCTGTAAATGGCAGCTATTTTACCATCCAGAGGTGACGCTGACGTGGTGCTTGGGCCACCCCTTAAGGCACGGACCTGGGATCTGTGGGCAGCGACCTTTTTTTTTTTTTTTTTTGATCGAAGCACTTTCTCCTCATCTCCACCACCTTGCTCATTACAGGTGGCACAGCTTTATCTACATGTGGCACCGGTCCCCATATTAGGTCCTTCTCTGTCTTGCCAAATATTTAGTTTTTTCCCCCATGATGTCCAGCAAAACTATTACCTCATTCTCAGTGACAGTCCGTTTTAGGTTTATTTTTTTAAACTTTATTTCTCACAGTTATACTGCAAAATATTTTACAACCTCTATATGTCTCTTCATTTCGGCAACATGTTCTACTCTTTTGAGGAAGTTATATTGGGCATATATGGTGACTGGAGGGCATTTCTTTATAAAAATTAGCATTTAGAATGAGTGAAGTTTATGCCACGTTCACAGCTGTTTGCATGCACAAGTGATAAATACTAATTAATTTGTGCGTACTGGTACTTTATGCATACTTTTAGGAACTCTTCTACAAACACTTTGATAATCGAGACTCCTGGTATCTATTAGGCTAACAACGTTAACAACACAGAATGTTCCTTAATCAAATAAAAATGTTCACAGTGTGAATATATCTTTATTTTATATATATATATATATATATATATATATATATATATATATATATATATATAAAACACATAGTAAAAATATAGAGATACTCAAAAATATGTTTTTTTGAGGTTTGAAATCCGCA
>JAODKE010000037.1:3726028-3753215 GCA_026779605.1 Mormyrus hasselquistii
CAAATAAAAATGTTCACAGTGTGAATATATCTATATTTTATATATATATATATATATATATATATATATATATATATATATATATATAGAAAACACATTGCAAACTTCAACAGCCTCAAAAGCATGTGTCTTTCTGATGTGTGATATGCCAATAATTGCATTTTAATTGTTCTACATGATTGCTACGCTACGGCTGGCAGTGACAACCTCATTGATAAGTGCATTAACGAGCTGGGCGTGTGCCGGGGAACGATAGAGAGAAAGCCTAATGATGAAGCCAGGTTAAGAGTCCCACAGCCTGACTCCTCGACTACAAAAGTGTGTCTGTAGGCTCCTTGTGACAGCAGGTCCCAGTAGGACTTCTACCTCAGTAATTAATGCTGTTTTCCATTGGAAATGGAAAGTTGGAATTCCAGTGTTCCTAGTGAGAAATTTCGAATAGAACACCCGCTGAAGTTGGAATTCTGACTTGGAAAGTCAGGCGAAGCTCTACAACTCTGA
Organism: Mormyrus hasselquistii; assembly: GCA_026779605.1. Classification (NCBI taxonomy): domain Eukaryota; kingdom Metazoa; phylum Chordata; class Actinopteri; order Osteoglossiformes; family Mormyridae; genus Mormyrus; species Mormyrus hasselquistii. The sequence continues at coordinate 3,726,530 of JAODKE010000037.1, forward strand.
CCTCTGAATTCAACATTGGCTGCTCAGTGTATCAGAAGTAAAAACCTGTAGAAATTAACTGTTCATACTGCACTTCTTTTTCATTTATGTCTCATGAAATCGGTTATACATACAGTATTGTCCAAGCTCTACCTGTAGACATGTTGCTACGGTGTTTGTATTCACAAAATTGTCAGCAGGTGTTGCTCACAATGGCTAACAATGAACGTGGCTCGAACTGGTATTGCTAATGGATAACTTGGGCTAGTTGTTCCGAAACTTTCGTGTGATGCCATTCCAACTTAAATGGCATGAGGTATAAGACTCAAAAAGTCATCATACACAGAATGGGACCCTTGTGCAATGGAGAGTATACAGCTTAAATGAAAGTTTACATTATTATTTTGCATACAAAATGCTTTATCCAACAAATAATGCAGTTTTGTCATGCCCGCATTTACGACCACACCCACGTAGGTGTGGCGACCCAGCTGCAAGTAATCCGATCGCTGTCAAAAAGCGATCTCTGCTTCGCACTAAACGTGAAGTATTGTTGCTATCCCAGAGGAGCCTTGCTGAGCGTATTCACCTTTATCTCCAGTTTCCTTTCCCTATCCCTGCCATCCTGCCTGCCGTCCTACCTACTGTACCCACCTGCCTGCCACCCTGGTCCATCTCGTCCTCCTGTGTCTCCCGCTTCCCTACATGGCGTGTTGGTGTAGCACTGACCATCTCAGCATTTAATAAAGACTGTCTCTGGCATTTGGGGTCCAGTGCTCTGTTTTCTCCACGATCCTGACAAGTTTTACACTTTTACACTCGATGTTTTTAATAGAAGGAAATACATATTACGTATGTTGTCCTGAGGTAGAGCCGCAGAAATCTTAACCACTTTACTGTATGAAGTCTTTAAATGCTACATCAGCTGCTTCTGTAGTCCTATAAAGTTATGAATGTATGTAAAGTTTATGTAAAGCATCTATATCAATTTTTAAGAATTTAAGAAAAATTTAAGAGTTTTATTTTTGGTTGAATATAATTTATAAAGACCCATTTGAACAGTAGTTTATCAGGGCTGGAAATACTCGAGAGTTGGGAGTTAGGGGTGATGTGAGAAAGCTGTTTGTCATTAACGGTTTTTTGATCTTTTTCGGCTAATCAATGCCCAAGAGATGGAAGCCTGGCAGACAGGATCTGCCAATGGAATGAGCATGTGTGAGACGATATGCCAGAGCCTGCATTCTGTTTGCCAACATGGGGCTGACTTATTTCAGCATCTGACATATTCTGTCTGTCTTTGTTTTCATGTTTTTGGTACATTATTTAAATACAAACACATAAATACGCAGGTTAATCAGCCATCAATTCCCATTCTTCAACACCCACTCTTTTGGAAGTGCTTTACATATTATAATTGATTTTTTTTTTCTGCTGGTAATTTCATAAGTATACAGGTTAATGATGTTTTCTATAAACACAAATTATAGGAAACAAACCTTTGTAATACTGCATAACAGGAATGTGTCAGTATTTGCGATGGGGAGATCCATATTTTTTCAGTGCTGATTCCGATACGCAACTCCTGATACTGATTCCAATATCTAGAATATTTTAGTATTTATATTTATATTTATATATATATGGCCTTGGGTGTTACCTGAGCACCTGCCCCTGCCAGAACAATTTAAAGAGCCTCCCTGTATATGTACTGGGTGCCCCTGTAATGTATGTGTCAAAGGCTTTGAGTGCCTGCCCCCCTCCCCCCCCCACCAAAAAAATGCTATTGTCTCACACCTTCAGCCTTGAGGGTTTGCTTTCTGCCCCCAGACTGATTTGATTCCCCCATATTTGCTTTGTTTGCTGAGAAAGGCTGCAGGCTCATCAAAGTGAACCAAATACGCAATTATGTACAAAGGATGGGTTATATATTGATGCAACCTTATACACAATTCAAGTACAATCGTAAGAGCCTCATGCTATTTTGACTGCAGCAAAATACACAATAGCACCTCAATTTCAAAGCTATATTAAGCTCTTCAGAAAAGAGGAGAAGAAATGCTTAAGAAATGTTTGGAACGTGAACATATGTCATTTAAATCTTGGCCTATTTGCATTTACATTTCCATTAGCAGATACTTTTTTCCTAAGTGACACGCAGGTGAGGCAAATAGTACATATCAAATGAACAGCCCTGAAAACTGGGCTACCAGTGCAAATTAGCATCACAGCAAGAGCTATACAACACGTTTCAGACATAGAAAGAACGGGACTATTCAATCAAAAGACAAAGTGCAGCACTAAAGAGCATTCAGGAAACATAACAGACCAGCTAGGGAACGTGCTTGTAGAGCGGTGAAGGCTAGTAGAGGTGTACCCAGAATGGATGGGTTCTGAGGCCTTTCTTGAAGGTTGACAGGAAATTTTATGACTGGAAGTAGCAGCTCATTCCACCATTAGGGAAACATTACAGAAGAATAATTCACCAATATAATGACATACTAGGAACAATCCCTGCAACAAAACGGTAGTAAAATGATCAAATCCTCTACCTATTTGTTGGCCTTGTTTTCATTACCAGTAGAACTGGGAACCCAACGACATTGCTTTGAAAACACCTTTGGCAAAGCTCTATGGAAAATGCCCCACCTTGGCAAGCATAAGTGTGGAAAATATTATTTCAGTTAAAACCAGTTTCTCCATCCTGAATTTATGCAATTAATTAGTTAGGATGTTTTGAATGTTATGGATCTTTTGAGCAAACATAATTTGTGTTGCCACTAATGGGATCACATACTACTATGCAAATGGTAGCAATTTGCAAAAGATTTCTGCTAACTTAATTCTCCCCACCTGTAAGCAATGACAAATCATGGATTTCGTCAAACACATTAAGTAAAAAACTAAATTTAATTGATTTATTGTACTTAAATAAAAAAAAATATAAAATTTCATTGTGCTAGATATTATCTTTGTTACATTAAAATCAATACCACATGGAAAGTGAGGATTATGAATAAACAAAATATAATATAATATTGTTTTATTCTGTTCTGTTGTCCCCCGTGTTCATATAGCACTGTGTATGTTCTCACACATGAATACATAGTAGCTCTGTTCATGTTCTCTCCAGTGCTAATGTAGTTATGGGGGGTGTTCTTCATATGCGGATTAAAAGATCAAGATTAGAGGACACAACCTGAATCATCTAATCACGGACATGGTTATCCGGCTATTTCGGTTTGTCAAAGTCATTGGAGAATTGGATTAGCCAAGGTGGATTAAATGATCCGAGATAATTGCACACTCGTCTGGACACTGACTATACAGTATAGTTCGTTAACAAATCGCCCATAGGTGTGCATGTGTGAGTGAATGGTAACAGTGTGAGAGTGTGCCCTGCGATAGGCTGGCCCCCTGTCCAGGGTTGTTCCCTGCCTCGTGCCCTTTGCTTCTGGGATAGGCTCCGGACCCCCCGCAACCCAATAGGATAAAGCGGGTTGGAAAATGGTAAAAGAATGGGTAATTATGCATCAGAATCGTGCTCTCTTTCACCATTTTGCACACAAGATGTTGTATGTGTGTGTATATAATGAAATATATGTGATAGAATTAATATATAATTTATATTAATATATTTATATACTATATAATTTACAGTATACTATATTAGTATGCTGTATACTGCATAAATGCTTGTTCTCCCTCAAGTATATGTAGCTCTGTTCATATTCTCCTGCATTTTTGCATAGGTTCCCTCTGGGTATTTCACTCTTTCCTTTTCTTTTTTGCACACATTACATTTTATTTACTCACTTACTGACTTACTCACAGGTCAGGCATCCTGCCAAAAACAACAGCAACTAGGCAGGGAAAAACGTACTTTTAAGTATTTTTTTGTGCTGGTCAGATGGTCATGCTTGAACATAATGACGGGCATCCTAACCCAGTTACATAATTGAGATGCACACATCGACACGTCGAGAGAAGTCAAAACTGTACTATACAGGGCTGTACTATAAAGCGGGTTTATTGGTTTAGGGAGGTTATTTGAGGATTGCTTCTGAATGTCAGGTAATACAAAATAAACGCATATTTGACAGGGCATATTGCAGCTGTGGTAATTTCTCTGCAGCCTGAAGTGCAGGCATTCAGACTGAAACGCATGCAAGTCATGCCCTTTTTTGCCAAAAATTGCAAACCCCCCTTTCAACAATAGACGCAGCCTGTGAAAGATCCGTCTGTCATGATGGGAAACGAAGGACACTCCAAACGCAGCCATCTAGAACTAAAAGGGTTTATTTGTTTACGTCAAAATTAGACGCTAATAAAAATAATCGGTCCACCAGGGGTCAAACAGAAGGCAGGGAGGAACAAGCGGACGGGATGAAGATGAGCCGACATACCAGAAACAAGAAGGCAGACACTCAGCAGACTAACATACATAACAGCTACAGAGATTGAACTAAAGAAAGGGACAAAGGCAGGCACCTATATGCACAGATAGCAAGTAATCAGCAAGAGACAGGTGTGAGTGATTAAAACATTAGGGCTGGAGACAATTAAACATAGCAGGAAAATATGGGATGAAATTTGACGGGGACAGATTCGGACACTGCCCTTTAAAATAGCAGGGATGGGTAATGCAACTGATTTTCTGTTCGATCTGCTGCCAAGTAATACCAAGGTTTTTATAATGATACTGAAAGGCGGATTAAACTTGCCAGGGAGGGGGTGCTGACAATAAAGTTTGCAGAGCAAGGGGTGGGGTTGGGTTAACTTTGCAATCAATATTAGTCAACCCAGCTCTGTGAAATTGGGTCCGCTTCGTAGAAACACTTCATAGGATTTGCAATTACTGCTTATTTTATAGGCCCCTTATTAAATAATTTAGCTTTCACAGTGAAGGAGGACACCTAGAAACCCTAATCAAGCTCGTAACATTCTATAAGAGTCAAGCTTGTAACATGTTTGCAACAATATCCGGTGCTAAAATACACAGTGTTGATCTTGATCTGTTTTGAGGCCCTGAAGGCATTTGTTCATCCTTCAAAATATCCTGTTATCCAAGGCTTTCTGGGGCATTTGCTGTGTTAGGATAGATGGGTTATGGTAGTAAGGTTGGGGCTCTGGTTCAGTATGTACCATATCATCCTAAACTCTGTCACAGTAAAGATTCCACTACCTCTATTCACAGCTATTATGAAACCATAGACATTGAACTAGACCTCTGAACACATAGACAACATTAAGAGAAAATTTGAAAAAAATCTAATTTTTCTGGAGCTGGCATAGAGTAAAAGCAGAAATGGATTTACAGCCGTTTGCGCATTGTTCAGAAAAAAATAATGTCCTGAAACAGTTGTTAAAAGATGACTTGTATATTAAATACAGAACTTTTGAGTTATATGTTGTTACAGATACCTTCCCAGGCTATTTTATGATTCCTTCAGCAGGGTAAAAGGATTAGCTATCCTCCTCAAGGAGATCCAAACTTTTATTAGCAGTCGATTCAACGCTTTCATTCTGTTTCATCAGTACAGAGATTGAAGTGGCTTTTCAGCATATCAAGTGGACAGGCCTAGCAAACGTATGAGGAACATATACACTGATCCCCCTTCGTAGTGGATGTGTGTATGTCAAGGAATACTTTACTTATTCAGCTGATGCATTAAGCCAAAGCGGCATACGTTTCTGAGAAAGCAGTCCCAGGGCCAAGTGGGGTTAAGGACCTTGCTCAGGAGTCTAATGATGAAAGCATACTGCTATACCTGGGATCTGAAGTGACAATCTTCTGATTATAGAAGCCACATCCAAACTCACTGAGCCACAGATGGCACCGCGCTCAGGACTTCTACTCAGTAGGTATATTCTCACCGCACTGCTGTTGTTGTTGTTTCTGGTGTGTAATGGACACAGAAGGCTATGAGCATGACATGAGTTCCTGCAAGGAGTATGCTTGATCTAGGATTTATCAGAGACGTTTTTTGTAACCACGCAAGGAGAACCTCTGCCTACGCCGGCAGCAGACAGCTTAAGCTTTGGTCCTCCTCCTGCTCCTCCTCTGCCTCCTTCTAACTCCTGCAAGTGATGTTCTGCATTCTTGTTTAGTCTGAATTACAAGTCAAAGTCATAATATTCTCCGGGAAAAAAAAAAATCTTTAGTTGACCCGGTCTGCCATATAGTTTTTTTCAACCTGCCTATTCTAATATCTGTCCTCCAGTCCTGGCTATTGCCTGTACAATTTCATCCACGATCCTTTCATCTGTTTCACCATTTTTAAGACCTTTCTGCAAGTCTGCATCATTAAAGGTGGACATGTAATCTGTCTAACTAGTCTGTGAAGAAGATAAATAGTGACCCATACAAATATCAGTTCCATGTGAGTATTGGGCATTGTAGAGATTGGGCAATGAAATTACAGCGTCAGAATTCTAATTGCAACTTTGGTGTTTAATCAAAATTTATACAATCTGGATTGTAAAGACTAACAACTGCTTTATTGTTCTTTTTTTAAGACTATTTCACAAATATCTGTGCAACAGCATCTAACCCAACATAGCAGCACAGCAAAGTGCAGTTATTACCCCCACACATAAAATGTCATGTGATGCTAAGAAATGCCCCTTAACTATTAAAACCAACACTTCAAAGATTCTGGAGTCGCTCGTTAATAATACAACTCAGTGCATGCAGTTCACTCTGAATTCCCTTAAACTATAACAGATGTCTGTGTGTGTGTTATGTCTGAAACACATCAAGCATAAAATAGCTACTTTCCACATAGTAGTCTTTTTCACATTTCTTTTTTTTTTAAATATAATACACACTTTCAACATTACCACTTATATTTTGGCAGCATCTATCTCTGTATAATTATTACGTAAAGTTTGTCCGCAAGCAGCATTTATTCCACTGAGTCTTCCTGGAGACAACAAAGGAAATTTCTGAGCACAATATTTAGTATAATTTATAATTCTTGATGGCTATAGTTACTCAAGACTACCGATGAGTACCACATGATTGTTAATGATTGGCCACATCAGGAAAAGTGGTATAAGGACAGATGGACGGATAGCTAGTGATGGTTTGTGTACGTCTCCTAATGAGAACGATTAATCACAAGGTCCTTCATTATCAAAGAAAAGTTTTAATTAAAGACTAAGAACAAACAGTAAATTGGCTCTCTAAAACACATTCCCTCGATCGGCCCCAAGAACTGCTTACAGATCACACAATAACCCCCCCCCCCCCCAAAGCATGCCAGACAGAAAATAATTTTATACCTGCTTCTTGAACACAGGTCAGAATCTTAGGTTTGATCATTGTACCAGCATGGATTTTTATTTTCTATTTCTCTACTATCTCTGCTGACCTTTCATGAAGACCACATCTATTGTACTACTCATAAATGACCGCTCCTTATTTTCATCTAATCCCATAACAGTGGAGTGTTAGAATCACCCACAATGCTCAAAGAAAAGTAAGGACTGCTTTGTATTTGGAGCAAAATATCTGCTTCACCTTACAAGGATGCACCATGTTCCCTGGTCCAAACGTCAAAGCGTTGGATTACAAGGATGTCCCTCCACATTAAATGCAGACTGAATTCTTTCATTACTTATTGTCACGCCCAGCTCCGTCCGATCCTCGTGTGTGCCACGCCCACCTCGTTACCTCATGTTCCTACCTGATCGCTTTCACCTGTTCTTTGTTACTGCCAGCTTGTCTTGTGTATTTAGTCCGCGTCTGAGTTCAGTCCCGTTAGTCCTGTCATTAACGTTATGTGCGTCGCAGTCTGCCCTGTCTGGAGAATAAACCAAGTCTTTGTGGATTCTCTCGTGCCTGCCTCATATATATAATATGTGTGTGTGTTAAAGACTGAAAAGAGAGTAGAAAGTGTGGTTAATGAATGATCCGTGACTCATCATGAATTAGCATCAGCCTAATACCTGTCTTACAATCTGCCTTTTCTGTTTGCTACAGTATCTCAGGGAGGACAATATTAATGCCTTGTTCAACTCTCAATACTCTCTGACAAGAATTTTTTGATTGAAAGTAGCATAGCTACAAACCCTCCCAAGATGAATGAGGGCCCCTGGTAGTTTAATCGTTGTGCCCTGACTGGCTTCCAGCATAATTTCTCAACACTGCCAGCACTCCAGACAAGGTCACAGTGAGTGGCTGTAGCCCCATCCATCGTCTACTATCCACTGCCATTCGCTGTAAAGCCTCCAGCAAGTTTGGCCGTATAAGAAAAATGCAATTGATATAACTTTTAAGAAAGTCGTGGTTAGATTATTATGGAGCCATATTATTGAGTATATAACAAAACAACAATTTGATCTGTTATTGATTTTTGCTTTATAATTTTTATATGCACATTAACTGATGATTTTAAACACATTATTGCTAAATTTTGAGATCAAGTCTCGTTTATGGAAACCATTTTGTAATTACTGAAACAGAGTATCTGGCTTCTGCTGCTAGAATTTTAAGTGGCACATTTGTTAAAATTTTTAGCTTTAATTGATTGCAAAGCTTAGTATTTTGTGTGAATACCGGAAAGTTAAGTGTAGTGCTTTAATGGTTGTATTAAATTATACCACCAGTTTCGGGCAAAGGAAAGAGGGATTTTCATTGTGTTATACTTTGTTATTGTAATATCTTTTCATTTTGGGGCTCTCCCAAATGGGTATACAGAGATAGGCCAATTTGTGATATCTGGATTATATATACAGCAGAATAATTAGGAACTGCAGACCCAAGCAATTTCTTTTCAAATGCCGTTTTAGAAAAAGCCAGCAGATTTGGGCTGTGCTGGTTTTCAAAAGTTTCCTCTTGTAGAAAAAGTTAATCACTCCTACAGCGAGAGACTGTAAAGAGAAGTAATTAAAGTCTGGAATGCTCGCAGCACAGAGATAAAGTGTTATTTTTGCAGGTTTTTTACCCTGTGAATGAAACTGCTACAGCAAAGACGGAGCAAGGTCACGCAGATAAAATAGATCGGTAAGGGGATCAAATAGTTCCAACAGATGAGGTGAAATAAAATTCTCAGACCGGGAATGAAAAGTAATTTGAAAAGAAAGAGAGACTGAGTGGGAGAGTGTGAGAGAGCAGCAGGATGACTTTCATATTAAATTCCTTCCCCTTTTATGAATGTGGGTGAGGAGAAGAGGAGGAAGAAGAAGCGGAGGAAGAAGAAGAATTTTAATATGGCAGCAAAAGGGCAATGTGTGTCAAGTTTGTAGATTGCTCCATGTTTGATTTCCTTACTGGTTTCCAAGAGTAGGCAAAAGATATGCAGTTGAAGTAACTGACATCTGTACATTTTGTGTAATATATATGTGTGTGTGTGTGTGTGTGTGTGTGTGTGTGTGCCCTTCAATGGACCAGCATTTCAGCGAGGACCAGCCTTGATTCCAAGACCCTGAAGAAGTTAGACAGACGGATGGATGGACGGACGGATGGACAGGCATCCGTATACTGTATACAAATATAAAAATCACTCACTTGCTGCTTGACATACACCTGTATGATTATATTGACATATAGAATTATATGCAGTTATAATTTTGGTTGAAGCCATGGGGATCATTGTCAACTTAACAAAGAATAATTTTCTCATAAATAAATATATTAATAGACAAGATGTTGAACATCAAAAACAAATATTTCAATGCAAAATTCCGTACTTGTGGACAATGCCATAGCATTTAGTCTTGCATGCTGAAAGTTCTGCAATAAAAAGGAGGACAATGAAACTAAGCCAGACATTTTAAAACCTCCATTTTTTTTTACCTTTTGGTATGTTTGTCTAGCCACTGGCTATATTTTTAGCCCTACAACAGAGCATAGGAAATGTTTAATTGTGTCCTGGGAGAGTCCCAGAAATTAGTATTCAAGTCATCTAATAATAAACTAAACATGATGTAAGTTCATGATTATTTCAGGAAATAATTAATATATAATTAATCAAATAGGCCATTTATTGTCTTTCATGCGCAAAAAACAAAAAATAGGCGACAGGCATATTTAGGTTAATTTGGTAGCTGCTAATTATGTTTAATCTTAGTCCATGCTGCAGATCAATTAACAAATATTTTTTGTAATTTTTTTATTATGTAATATTTATGTACATCAATGAAGAGTGAAGTTTATGGATTCACATGCTTTTTCTTTTATGCTGAGAGAAAATAGACTTTTTTCTTTTTAAATATTATGTCTGGCTTATGACTGAAGACAACTATAATATAATAAATTAAACGGCAGTTTACTGCAAATGTTTGCACATCAGATGGATTTAAATATCCATGTACAAATACTTGTGTTTGTATTAATGGTACTCTTAAAAAAACCCAGCAAATTTAGCTTGAAGTTTAGCATCTTGGTCCTTTCAATATTTATTTTCTCCCAATGACTAAATGGAACTTGTGATACTTTCTTTGTTTTTCAAAAAACAATAAATCATCCATCTTATCCAATACATAAATAAAATAAAACAAATAAAATAAAATAAATAAAAATGAGTGACAGTTTTTACACCATGTGCTGTTTAGTGTCTCATTTTGAAATAACATCTAGAGTCATAAATGCGTGTGGTAGCGTAGCTCAGGAATGACTTTTTTGTGGAATATAAACAGTTTTCAATAACTCACCTGTCACCAGACTCTCTTTTGCTCAAGGTTAGGAATCCCTCATGCCTCACAGAAGGAAGCAAGATTGATGACTGCAGGCAAGGAACCTCCCACCAAACAAAGGATAACACAGAGAAGTTGTTTGGGGGCACATTTCCACAGCATTTAGGGAAAATTCAATAATCCCCATTAAGAACTTACGACTTGCTCAATATGTAAATGTTACAAATTGCAAATTAACTAGTACACAGAGTGTTAAAACCGTTTAAGCATAGCTATACAAAACTCATATTATATATTCATTTGTGCTTTTTAGATGGGCATTTTAACACCCTAAACTAAGGACTGAAAATGAGCAAATAACTAAAACTGATTTTATCGTTTGTCCCAGTACTTATCCAGTTGTTATTTTGTGTCTTTTATACACAAATAAGGCACAAACGCTTAAGGGCATGGACTCTTCCCAGAAGAAGCCCTGCTGTAATGCCCTTCAGCAGGGCATTTAACATGACTTCCTCCAGGAAAACATCTAGTTGCGTGAATGGATAACATTGCAATTAGCTTCGGATATGAGCAACAGCTAAACAACCAAGCATCTAAACTTAGCCTAAACATAGTTTCAAATCTTCGGGAATTAAGGGCATTTTTATTATGACTGTGCAAATAAAAGAATAATAAGTCATTATTGCCCCAAGATTATTATTGGCCCATACTAAAACCAGCAAATCCCCTCATAATCCCACAATGACATCTCAAAATGCCATTGAATCTACAATTATATACTCCATAAACAGCAGAAGAGGCTTTAAAATAACTGTTGTACAAACGAACAGCTTAATAGCATGGGGAGAAACGAGGTCAGGTGCTTTAATTATCTTACAGATACTAATGGGATTTAACTTTAGATTTGAAAGTTTATCACCTACTCTTCTACATGACTTTATTTTAAAGTGCTTTTTTGCACCTCTGTCTCGATTCTTATAGATTTCTTTTGTCTTAAACAGCAGAGGTCTTGTCCAGTTAATTATCTTAGAGCTTGATGAAGGTAAAATTAACTATCTAAACTGTATATTTTCAAACAAGCTTTGTTCAGAAATGGTGCGATTATTGGAGGTTTTACATATGCGAGTTACAAAGAGCATGCTCAATCTTCCATCCATCCAATTTCTTGAAACCGCTTGTCCTATGCAGGGTGGCGGGGAGAGTCCGAAGCGTATCCCAGAGCTCGCTCAATCTTAATAATCCCAAATTATTAGTACTGTCTCTTTAAATACATAAATGAGCAAATTCAAATATTCTTTGCTCCTTCAGATAACGTTATTATATTCTTAACCTTTATACTGTAATTCTACTACTACATCACATGTGATATATGTGAAGTTTATTAATGAAAACATGAACTATTAAGTTAACTAGGTATTGACTTGTCTCTTCATTGTACAGTCTTTCTTGCCCCATACATACTTGTTATTTAACAGCTTTGTGGTTCAATGGTAGTGCATCTGACTCCCAATCTGAAGGATCTGTGTTTGAATCACAATGGAGACAGTCAGCTTTTTCCACACAATTTCCCTCTGGAATCAATACAATCTTTACATTCCATTCCACATATACTATAAATTAAACGTTTTATGCCAAATTACATACACACTTCCTATTTTACATCCACTTAATGTTAAGTAAGAATAATAACAATAATACCTTGCTATCACTGTATAACATTTTCCAGTCTGCGTTTCACAGATGTCATCTGTGTGATTTTCGCTGATGAATATGTTGACTGAAAGGACAAACCAACCCGCACGTTTAGCTCCAAGCAGCTCTTACTGATGAAGATCTCTGTAGTTGGAGTCCGACATCATAAAAGGGATGACAGGAGCCCTCTTACCATGGTTTCAATTAGTTGTTTCAATTGAAGGTGAGATTTAATAGACAGACAAGTGAGCCCATTATCTCTTTCTCATTTACATGGTCGTATGTGTGGATGCCCTGCAGAGGAGGAAAGATAATGATTGTCTCTTTTACCTTTAAGCTTTAAATCAGAGCAAATTTGTTTATTTCTCATTATTCTCCCCCCATTGGGTTGAAATAAGATGTGACTAAATTTGGTTGTTTTGTAGAAGTGAAATCCAAAGCACATTATGCAGTCTCAGAACATAGCATAAAGTCTGGCTTTATACTAAAGATACATTTACAAATTGTACCCCCTAACCCTCCCACTACCCATTATTTGAGCCTGTGAAATGTTTCAGTAGAAAGTAATAACTGATGTGCTGTATTTTGTTTCTGCAGCACAAGAGACACCTCTTCCTGTGATGGAGTACAAATGAGGTTGCTATATCCCATCATACCATTAGAGGGCACTTCAGTTCCATGGCCTTGTGTCAATTTTCCACATTTTAAAAATGAAATGCAGTCCACGCTATAAATAACATTTGATGATAGGTATATTTTACTCCACTTAAACAGTGTAGCATAGTATTCACACATGAGATTGTTCATAGTTTTTGTCCACGGTTTTCAAATGCTCATAATACTTATATCTGACCACTGCATTGTGTGTGGAGTTTGCACACGGTCTTCCTTTAATTGACATTGCTAAATTGCCAGTAGTGTTTGACTGTCTGTAAGTGTGTGGATGTGTATGTGCCCAGTGTTGGACTGGCATCCCCCTTAGATACACCCCAGTCTTTTGCCCGGTACGGCCTGTCCAGATCCCCAACATATAGTTCTGGCCAGGGTAAGCAATTCATAATCGATGCAAAGGTTTACCACTGATCGTTATTCTGTGGTTAGACATAGAGTCCTCAGTAAATGGCCATCTTTTACTTTTCTAAATTATTTGTTATTTTCTAGTAAAAGATTTGCCTAACTGGAAATGCTTAGCGGGCTGTAATCTATATGAAGTTTCCATGAATATTTCAGCTGAAGGCTGTCTCTGCAATTGAGATCTCACAATGCATGTTCATGAGCATAGAGTGCAGTGAAAAAGAAGCTGGCTGGTGTCTGTGTGCCAAAAAAAATGCTCTTTATAAAGCAAAAAACCATGACATATATATTTCCTAGAACATGGATACAACACTAATTTTGCATTTCCTGAATTTTCCCCTAAGTGACCTTATAGTGCACGCTTATACAGTCACATTTGAACTAGGAAGATGTTGAAGGATTACTTAAGACTCAGAAGGATTTGATTATACCAAAATGCATTTTCGGTAACAGTTAACTTGAGGGGGCACAAATAATGTAGTATTATGCTATTACTTGTGTATTAATTAGCAACAAACTAAGTGTAATATAATGTAATATAATGTTATGTAAGTTCACCATTAATGAATTGTCACACATCTTCTGTTTTAACAAATGATATATTTCTTACAATATCTGTAAACCTTTGTGAACTACTGAAGGAAATACTAAGAAACTGCTAAGGAACAAATGAAGGACGAAGTAATGAATAACACAAGTGAAATACTGATGTCATGTTTGTTTATCATCAATGATCAATCAATCCTTCATCTTAAACAGTTTGTTCATTTGTTCATTATTTGTGCTTCAGTAGTAATTGAGTTATTACTCTGTATTTCTGTCCGCTCAAGTAAAGCGTTGCTTAAAAACCGTAAATAAGAGTTTAGGACATGTTCATGGTGAAACTTTAGCATTAACGCTCCCTTCAGACACAAGTCTCAAACAGTTCATGACTGGTCATATTGCAGAAGATGTACAACCCATTGTCCCAGTCAATTTTTTTTTCCCCAAAATTAGCATGTACTGATATACAAATTAATTATCTATGTATATTAAGTGAGCACATTCAAAAAGGGTTCAAAATTTACAGGCCCGGTAAATTCGAAATACATGCATCGTACATAGAAAAGATTCTTTGTAATGTTTTTTTTTTTTTTTAATAAAACACACACCTCTTCAAAATGCATCATAACCAGTGAAGTAACTTTTGTCAGACATGATGGAAAAATTATACAGACGCTCCTCTACTTACGAATGAGATATGTTCCAAACGGCCGTTCATAACTTGAAATGTTCATAAGTCGTTATTGAACATCATATTAAGGGTATACGCAAGTACTAAGAACTAAGATGCTGAGAGTACGCACGCTACGCTGCTACGCGGCGGGAGTGGTGGCCAAAAGTCGCACTAGGCGGAATTGGCGTGCAGAAAAAAAAATTGATGTTATGGACAGGAAACGGGAGCCCATTGAACACATTTTGGACTTACAGTCCTCTTCTTTTATATGTCTGAAAGCTTGTCAGTTGAAAGTTTGTAAGTAGAGGAGCATTGTTTCTTATTGTTCAGGAAAAGACATATTGTACACATAGTGTATCTATTCCAGAGGTGGAGATTTCAGATCCAGAAAGTACAAATCCACACCAGGAGTTTTTTTCAACCATCCAGTTGAGTAATCTGTGACTGTGACTCGTCATGTGCAACTGGTTGGTTGAATCTTGGTCTGGAATTGTACTTTCTGGACCTGAAATCTCCCACCTCTGATCTATTTGACAGTTTTCTTTTTTAAACCACAGAGCAGTTTGTAGACATTTCATTAAAATGAACGGATTCATTTAATTTCTTAAAAAATAAGTAGATGAATCTGAGTATAAAAAAGCAGGCTTATTGATTACTTATTTATTTATCGTTGTATGTGGTTTCGGATCTTAAAAAAAGACCACTGCACTTCAGACACTGAGGACCCAAAGAGTACTGAGACACATTAGCAGCTGTACAAGGTGCGATTACAGTAAGTGCTAACTTCAGACCAGGCTTCTTTACACCAAGTCAAATAAGCAGCTTTGTTCGTTTAATGAGTAAATTTTAGATTCAAATTCAATTCGCATCATGATCACAAAACAAATATTCCATTATACTGTATATATATACAGTGTATATAAATATATATCGGCCCTTTCTTGAAGAAGAAAAAACTTCGGTCTGTTGAGGGATGAAGGAGATGGAAATCTACTTTGGACTGTGCACTGTAGAACTTTCCATAAAAGTTCAAAGATGTTTAGCTACTGTATGGTATTTCTGGAAGCCATGCAAATCATTTATTGTTCTTGAAACCACTGTAATTTGTTTATCAATGTGTATAGTGGCATTTTCTAATATGAGGGAGCAGGGCTTGCACAATATATATTGACCCTATATTTCTTGACCATTATATAACCATGTTCAGCATTGAACCTAATAATAAGTCCCATAAGCTGGCTTCTTGTATGTAACAGATCCTCTATCATGTGTAACATTTGGAAACAGACATTTTGGATTAGACACATCCTTTTGTAGTCTCCAAATGCAGACTCATCCAGGAAAAAAGTTGAAATATTATTCAAAAGACACTATTAGTTTTTTCCTTGCTCAGGAGACCAGGCTTTGAAACACAGCCCTGCCATAAACCCATGTCTTGTGAAGATCATGGCATACAGTTTTTATTGAAATTGGGTCACAGATGTGCTGATTGAGTTATGGTAATTTTTATGACTGTACTTTTGTGGTGTTTAGCAGCTATCCTCTAAGTGCCTCTATATCACTTTCAGTGACTCTTGACTTGCAGTTCCTGTTTGTTGATGCAATTTGTCCATATTTGGGACATGCTGTGATGATTTTTAAGTCTGTTCTCCTTCACCCATTAAAATAGTCATTAAATTAGCCATTTTTGTGATCAGTTCACTTGTAGTCTGGGCACTACCTACAGTATTTACCCCGTTTTCAATTCCTCTAGGTGCTTCATGTTGCTTTTTGAAAAGACATCAAAATGCAGACTACTTCTATATGTGACTCATACGAATAATGGGCATTCAACCTAATATGAGGATACTTTTGTTGCTGCAGTCGTAATTGTAATTTAGTTCCTTCAAGATTAAAAATATTTTGCATGTGGTGTTTCCATTATTTTGTGCACACCCTGTATAATTTCAAAAGTTTCATAAACCCTTAGTTTCATATAAATGTAAAAGGAAATTTTTGATCGCAATTTATATACAATCAGATGAAAAGGTGGACTGTAAAAGTTATTTCATAAATATTTATATTGTTATAATTACTACGTATAACCGATTTTGGTTAAGAGTACCTTTGTGCCAGTATGAAGAAAATTTAAATGTATGGAATTTTTTTAGTGGATGGTCTGCATGGCAATTTTAAACTTCTCACAGTCCAATGATAAGCATTTCTTAGAAATATAGGAGCTGAGCAAAGTCTGGAAAAGGACTAAAAACATGATGCTATTGCTGCAATATTAAGATAAGTAACCAAATGCATTTTAGGAAGAAACTGTGAAGACAATGGTGTTTTAAGCATTGATTGTTTTATTCTCGTTCAATAGGTTTCACAATCTACCAAAGCTGTAAGATAAATTACATTTGGAAATGCAAACATAATAAAATGGATATACTAGAATACCTGCCTATATTGTTATCATATTGGCAAGTACAAACACTGCTTTTTAGAGAGGGATATCAGACAGGATGCATTAACAAGAAGGTGGCCATAGATTTTCCTCACTGACAACTGTACTCCCAACTCGATACTTAATGAAAAAAGAACAATGGTTGACAACTGGTTAGCATTAATCAGAAAAACAAAATGACATGAAATATAAGTTGCGAGTGATGAGGGAAAATAAGGCTTAAAAACTGATGTGGGGATCATCTAATTGGAAAAAGCAAGGCAATGACTGGCAGATCAGATTCACTGATGTGGGATTCAAATCCTCTTTTCTTCCATTGCTACTATTTCCCCGCTCGACCTTCCTCTGAAAGTTATACTGCAATAACAAAAACCAATGTATAATCTTGCTTTCCTTATTTTATTCTAATAATAACAATAATAATAATAATAATAAGAAGAACATAAACAAGAAAAAGACGACGACGATGATGATGATGACGACGTCGAAGAACTCATTGCTATTAATAAAATTTTTTGTTTGGTGGCTGAATAGGTATAAAACCACTGGTATTGGGTGTTTTAGTCTCTCCCTCACTGTGTGGATTTAGCACATTCTACCTACATTGTTCAGTTTCCTTCCCCATTCCAACACAGGCATTTCCAAACAGCCTGTCGTGTGTATGTGTACTGTGACGGCCTGGCATCCTGTGCGGGGAGTACGCCAGGCATCAGCCCTGTGCTGCCTGGGATAGGCTCCAGGCCGCCCTGCAGCCCTCTCCATCCTAAATGGTTGGAAGATGGATGGATTATACTGACACTGCTAGATACATTCTTATTAGCGGCTGATGTTGTCTGTGTTTTTCTTTATTGCGAGCGCTCTGTTTTTGTTTTGGAGATTAATAGCAAATTTATTGCTATACAAATGTAACTTGAATATTTACCGTATTGTTTTACTGACAAACAAACAAACACACAAATAAACTCTATCATCTTTAGCGGCAAGGCTGGAGGGCAGTATGTCAGGCCATACACGAATCCCCTTCGCAGGAAAAAATCAGTGGTGTGTTTGTAGTGCGCTCAGAGTTACGTTGAGCTTTGGTCTCAGGGACTTTACATTACCATAAGGTTTGATGTCTGTGCTATGCTCCAAGGGAACTTTCATGTTCTCCTTACCTTGAAAGTGTGAAATGTTGTAGCGCTTAAACACACGGGAGGCCTATCTCAAAGTGGTTCATCTCCCTCGCTGGCTTTGAATGACTGATCATCACGTTGTTGTCAGCTGCCACATTAATTTTCTGCGCTCTGTTAATTTAACCTTCAGTTGACCTGTAATGTTTACAGATTTCACATTTTTTATATACATGCGTATAT
The DNA here is from genome assembly GCA_026779605.1 of Mormyrus hasselquistii. Classification (NCBI taxonomy): domain Eukaryota; kingdom Metazoa; phylum Chordata; class Actinopteri; order Osteoglossiformes; family Mormyridae; genus Mormyrus; species Mormyrus hasselquistii. The sequence continues at coordinate 3,744,921 of JAODKE010000037.1, forward strand.
AAAAATAATTACAGTGTTGTGTATAGTTTAACCAATATCAGCCATGACTGTTTGATTGTTGCTTCATTAAGACAGTTTACAATGGAGTAAAACAGTATTTTTGTATTAATTGAACAAACGAACACAGACAAAGGTGAATGCGGTGGAATGTAACGCAGGAGGACATGCTCAGCAGATGACGGCAAAGCTTGTGAACCCCACTGAGCCACTTAATCCTGGGACTGGAGCCATCAGTGGCTGAAATTCTGCTCTCCAAAATATGGCGGATAAAATAAACACAATACATTTCTAAAGGACCTGAGTGTGCCCGATAGAGTGTTCCTGGACTTCCACGAACCCTACCTGTGGGATGAAAGTACTACCACAATCAATACTGTTCTGGCAAATGGCATTAGTCTTCACTGACAGGTGTGATGTGACTTGAAAAAGGATTCATTTTAATGTATTTCTGAATGTCGAAAGAGGTGCCTGATTGGGGGTCATCAGCTCAGAAAGGCTTGGTGATTAAGGGCTCCTGATAGAAAATCTGCTTATAAGGATTCGGTGCACAGAAAATAGTGCAACTAATGGATGTAATACATAAGTCCCCTGTGTTGTGCTGCCCCATAATCTAATTCACACTTTCACACATTAAAAAGCTAATTTAATTAGTGTGATAAAAAAAAAATGAATGCACATTTCTATTTTTAACATCTGTTGATTATATGCTAATTTCCTGCAAACATGCATTTTTCCTTATAAAACATTTTATTAGTTGAATATTCACGGGATGGCTGTATTGGGTGTACTTTGGGATTTGAATGTTTTCTGTTGCGTCTGCTTTGCTTGACATATTCTGATTAGAAGAGACCAGGGTTGAGCTAAAGATAAAATGTGCGGAGTTTTTATACAGAATTATTCGCCCGGTTTTCTCATTTTTTATGTGTGTGTGTGTGTTTATTCATTCATTCACCATCTATACTGCTCATGCAGGGTCACAAGGGTCCAGAGTTTATCCCAGAAATAACAGGCACAAGGCAGAGAATAACCCAGGATGGGGCGCCAACCCATCGTTAGACAATCACACTATCGACACACACAGCGTGTGTGTTTGTTGTAAGATTTAAATTTAAAATATATTTCTAGATATACAAATTCCCCCAGTAAGCTTCAGTATTTATCGCTATATTTATTCAGTGAGCACAGTCCATCTGTGTGCACACTAAAATACTTTAAATAGTGAATTTAATCACAGATGCTACCATGGAGACAAAAAGCATGTTCTGAAAAGTGCAGTTCAGGAACATGGTGTTTGAGAAGAGTAGCAATCAGGCATGGACTGGCCACCAGGAAATTTGGGAATTTTCTGGGTGGGCCTGTCTTGTGACAGCTACTCATTTTTTCCCAACCCTAAAATTGTATCACCTATATTCAGATATTCCATAGATCATTTTAGCTGCAGTGACACAGCTGGTGCAATCATAATAGCAGGTAGCAGTTGCCATCACAAATGAAAGTATCTAGCACTCAAGCAGTTAGTATCTAGAACTCAGGCAGTTAGTATCTACCACTCGTTAAAAGTATTAGCACTCGTTGCCCAAACATGGATAGATAGGTTGTGCCAATTTGAATTAGGCTTATCCAATTGGGCCCACTTGCAAGCAAATTCTCAGCCTGCTTGCAACAACGCATTTTGTAATAATGCCGTGTTATGCAATAACTTGACAGAATTCAACACATTGACTAATAAGAATAATAGTAACAATAATAGGGAAATGTCGCAATATAAAATTATAATGTAGTCTAAAAATTTGTGACATTTTGTCAAGTGTGTTACAACGCATTATGTAATACTGTAACACTGCATTATGATATGAAAGTTTGTTACATTTTGTCTAGCTATTACATAATGCAGCATTATTATATAATGCGTTGTAACACTGCTTTTTGTTGCCAGTCCGTCCCTGGTATCAATAAGGAAGCTGTTCTGAAAAGAATATCCCATTGATAATCCTTGATGAATTTTTCATATAAAAAGACAGAAGGGAGTCATGTGGAATAAGAGTGTGTGATGCAATGACATAAGCTCATGCAGCTATTGTTCTGAAATACAAAGGATTACTATCGGTGCAATACCAACACTGCCCTACTGCAAACACAACATGGACAGCACTGAGTCTCGAGCGCCGCATCTTTTTACATGGCAGTGAGTAGGAAGCCTGACAGAATGTAACAAAATAGAGGCACGAGCGTGAGGCAAACTAGAACAATGACAGAGCTTCAGCTTTCAGCAGGACAATGAGCTGAAGCAAACTGCCAGTTACACCGGAGTGGCGTAACATCGGGGAAGAGAATGACCAATAATAACTTGATTAAAGCCTGTATATGGTAATCCTTTGCCTGAAGATAGCTGTCCACCAACGCTGACAGGACGTCTCCTACCAGTCATCCAGTGTGAAGTGTGTGATTAATCTAACTAAGCCATTTTAAATTCCGTTAAGTGTTGTTTTATTTTTTCACCGTAAGTCAAGAGTGTATTTATCCTCTAGTGATCTGCTAACATTGTCTTAAGATGCATATGCCAAAAAAATATTCAGTGAGACAATGAGCCACGGAGAAACTAAACAATGTAAGCAGCTGTGCATAACCCATTTGCCCAGATCGAGCTGTTAATGATCTTGCATCAGTTCAATAATAATAATTGATACTTCATTGGTCCCCATGGAGAAGTTCTCTTGCCTTTCCCCAACCTGATCTCTGTGGTTGAGAACAAGCGGGCCATGAAGGGCAGCCACCCACAGCAGCTCCCAGGGAGCTGGGGATTATGGGTCTTGCTCAAGCACCCACAGACGTGCCAAGGCCAGGCTTGTACCAGCAACCTTCTGATCGCAGGTACAGAGACTTAGCTCACTGAGCCACACACTGAAGATTCTGAATAAAATTAACTGATTCATCCATCAGTTTTCTGAAATCACATGTCCTAGTCAGGGTTGCAGGGGATCCAGAGCCAGGAAACAACCCAAACTTCACACACTTAGAGCCCAGACACATTCTCAAACCCACATCCCAGAGGTGTGAGGCAGCAGTGCTAACCACGGGACCGCTATGATACCACAGGTGATTCATTAGACTAATACTGCATCTAGTTTTGACATTGTACAACTGAAAGACGACAATAACAATAACCAAAAAGGAAGAGGCCATTGTATAGTATGTATACCCAATAATGAAGTTCTGGTAATATTTTGTTGGGTACTAAACTTGAATGAATGAAGGCTCCATGTGGATGACTATCTGAGGAGGAGAATTTCAAGCTGCACTAGTATGCACTTTGCTCTGATCAAACAAGGTTCCCTTTGAGTTCTCACTTATGCCTTTGTGTTCTTCAATGTATGTATCTGTATTTATATATGTATCTATGTGTGTGTGTGTGTGTGTGTGTGTGTGTGTGTGTCACTCTAGCTCTCCTGTCATAAATACTATAGTTATGCTTCTTTATTTATCTCGAATCTTCACTCCAATAAAAGTGAATATTTTAAGCAAATCGCAAGTACATCATTAACACATGTTATGAAATTATACTAATTCTACCTACTTGACAAAATTAGAATGAGCAGAGCATGCCTGTATGAATTATGGTTTCCTGTATTACAGGCGACTGCATTGCTTCAGGAAACAATGAGGCACATCCATCTTCAGAGGAAATGCCAGGAATAGTGCTTGATTACTGATTCGCTTGATGATAAAATAGAATTGAGAATCAACCTGAAGTTCTTCTAATCTTGTGATCTAAAATACCAGAATACAAGACATAGCCCAGAGTCCATGTTTTGATTTAAGATTAATTTGAACTTTTAAGCCATTCTAATGCACTTGGTTTATGGAATAATTAACATGACCTTCAGAACAAAATGCTTTGTGTGTTCAATAGAATTTTGACTCTTGGATTTTACCGGGACTATATATTATCATTAATTGTCATCTGTATTATGAATCATCAGTCTCTTCATAATGACAGCTCCTAAGATCCATCACGGGCAAAACAGTTCAGATGTCATCTATTCAAAAGCAAGGAAATACAATATTTGGCAAGACATGTAATTTTTATTTTAGCTCAGATACTCTACTTCTGGTATTATCCAATTTATAGTTCAACTGGTTAGGTGTTTAACAAAGACATTTTCTTTATACTTGAATATCTTGCAGCACTGTACAATGAATCCTGTATATACACATGGGCTAAACATTCTGGTTGTCATCACACGGCAACTCAAATTTGGACTGTGACATCTGGACAGTTCTGCAGGTTGCTTGGCAGTGAGAGTACACAGTGAGTTCATCACCTTTTTATGGGCCAGTAAAAGCATTGCCGATATTCACCTCATCTCAAACATAATTATCCTGATGCATGTGTCCGCACATTCTGCCTGTCACCACCTATTATGAATGCTAATATTAAAAGCATATAATTGTACACAATGACAGGAGTGCAGAGGAAATTACAGCCTGTTGGATGCATAGCAGACGTACAGGTTTACGCTTTCTCAGAATACACAGCACAGCCATAATGTAGGTCCTCACAATGTAATATATACAGTACATGACCAAGCACACATACACAGTTTTCTCAGTGACCTGGAGCAACACACACATCAGTTTATATAATCTCATCCCGGCCATGCCCACTGTCATTGATTTTTTTTTGTTTGTTTTTTTTTTGGACATGTAGAGTTGGTGTTGCCTTGACCTCTTTCTTGTACCACTCCCACAAATCCTGAAATGAAAACCCTCACTCCTTGTCCATCTGGAGGGCTTGTGGCTCTGTTCACCTTGGTAACCATGTGTATACTTCATATGAGGCATTTTGCAAAATGACCTACATTGTGTGTAGGATGCTTGAGGAACCAAACGCTGGCTTACTCTGCACCAAAAAAAGAGTTTGTCCATTAAAGTGAGGCTTTGTCATGACATCTCACACATTCTTTGCAGCAGCCTCAACTCTATCCCTTTCCTTGACCTGACACATTGTCTCTTTTTTGTGTTTGCCCTTGTGCTGACACTGAAATAGCTATCTTTTTGTTTTAATTTTATTATGCTGTAAAATGCTCCTTTGAATCTATCCCACTTTTATCCTTAAGGTCCCTAATCTTTGTCTCCCCTTCCTGCTTCACTTGGTTCTGTTTAGCTTCCCAGCTCAGCCTTCTGGCTTTCAATTCTGTCAATCTAATTATGCCTCCTTATGTATCACTCATGAGATCTTTAGAGTATCCACACATTTGATAATTTGATCAAACAATGAACTGCTTTTTAAACACCAAGGTAATTTGTATGAATTCACATAGTTTGTCAGACAGTCCCAAGTGAATAAAATCTGTGTTTGCTTGTACTGGCAATCGATAAGAATTTAACTGTTGTCTTTAGTCATTGACTCTTCTCAATAATAATATTTTTGCAATGATTGTTCAGGGAAACAACTGAAATTTTATTTCAGTTTCTCATACTCATATCTTATTTTTTTTTACGTTCTCGTATTGTGTCTCTGTGTGACTGTTTAGTAGTAACATGAGCAATTTCCCCCGGGATCAATAAAGTTTTTCTGATTCTGATTCTGAAAGTGATAGTCCAAGACTCTGCTATCCGAAGGCCAAGAATCATTTTTCTTTTTGAATCTGTATATCACGTTAACCGCCATTTCATTTACCACCTTAGATTACTATTTGCCAGTGTAGGCAATTGTGAAACTTTACTGTGAGCTATTTTAGTTGGATATTATTTGAATGTTAAGACACAAGGCAAAAAACATAATTACTTCATCATAATATGCTTCAGTCTTCCATTCATTGGGCTTTTCTTACCAACACAATTGCCATTTAAGGTCCAGTTATGTCAAATAAGATAATGCTGCTCGTAAAAAAGACAGCGGCAAATCCTGGAATTCCAATCGCATGCTTAAGAAATCAGGTAAAATTGGTTTACTTAATCCTACTCATGCATTGTTAATTGATTATTTTTTCTCTGCACAACACAATACGTAACTGTTTCAAAATGGAAAGAGTGAATCCAAGAGTGAATCCACCATACTCCATAAAGGTCATTTCAAATTATGAACTTGTACTAGTTGTACTTTTATTTTATCTTCGCCTTTCTTCAGCCATTTTCTGTAACTACTTGTCCTATTCATGGTCACATGGTCTCCAGAGCCTATGGGCACAAAGCAACAACGGGGTGCCAACCCACAGCAGGGCACACTCACTCCTCATTCACAATTTAGTATCTTCAATCAACCTCAGCAGGTTTTTTTTCCTGCAATATTTTATTATTGTTGCTGTTGTTTGTCGTTGTTGTTGTTGTTGCTGTTTATTATATAAAATAAGAAACTAAACCCTGATAGATAATTGATTCATTTTTCTCTACACAACATAATACGTGACGATGTCAAAATGAAAAGCAACGGCTGTTACAGCTGCTCCAGTGACATTATAAAAAAAAAAAATAGAAATTCTAGTGGTAAGCACGCAGCAGAAAAAAAAAACGCAATTTAGTTAAAATGACTAGGTTCCAGGAAAACGATAACTCTTGGGATATTTTGAAGTCTCTCTGAATATGTTACTTTCACTGACACAGAAAAGAAATACTTAGTTGAAATCCATACATGTTAAATGAAATTGAAGAGAGGCGCAGGGTGGTTTATGGAAGAAAATAATATGATATTGGGGACTTAAATACGAAGGTATCATATGTAAATGTAATAGATGTGCTCAATGACAAGGTTGTTCACTGCTAGCCTGCATAGGAAGCCAAGCAGAAGCTTTGCTATATTTAACATGCACTGCTTACTGTACATGTAAGTAAGGGCCCTATATTTGACATGTATAACTGTCACATATGCAAGTAAGCACCTTATGTTTGACATACACCACTGACGCACATTAACCTCGATCCTGAGTTTGACAAGCATGGTTGGCACACATATGAACAAGGGCCCTGTTTGCTTTCAACATCTTGGAAATAAAATGGAATTTCATGGGAAAATCTCTACATGGAGACATAATTTTCAAAGTGTGGGGTTCATAGAGTGCACACAAAGCTTAAAGTACATCTAGAGTCACTCTTTTGATCATTGCTATCACAAGCCAAAAATAACGTCCCTGAATCCTCTCTTCAGCATGTCCTCTAGCTGTGTTTATTCTGAAAGCGCATGCAAGTGAGGTGCATGATCTCCTTTTACTGCTGCTATAACTATAACTTGCTAATGAAATATTCATAAGATGTTATTACTGTGAAGACTGCATGCCATGCAAATATATTACTGATAGGTATAATGAATGGTAATAATGATAGATACATTTCCATTATTGTTTTTAAGCTCTTGCAGCAAATTCCGCATTAACAAATTCAATAAAAAAAACAGGTGTTTCAAAAAAGCAGAAATAACTGTAGAGATTCATTACAGCAAGCAGATTGTGTTTCCTGCAAAGTGCAATAAACAGCTGTAGTACGATTAAATTTTACATAGTTCTCCCAGAAAGGTCAGCCAAACAGTAAAAGAGAAAACAAAAACTTCCATTTATCGTTTAAACAAATCATTTATCAGCTTGTTGTGAATAAAGGGGACACATAATATATTCTCTTAGGAATGTATGTTTGTCATGATGACTTGAGATGGGAATTGAAGACTTGTAAATAGAAGGTCGTAGACCTAAAATTAATGGGACATGCACTCAAAGCACTTTATATACTGTCATTGTGATAATTGTGACAGGGCAGAGAAACCATTTACCAACAAAGACAGTATTCAGGAGAATGAGTCTGAGTGGAGTCCGGCACAGGCAGCACAGGAAGCTGGACAGGATGCTTGTCCATCACAGGGCACATATACAGTACATACGGGAGACACCAATTAGCCTAGCTGTTGGTCTTTGGACTGCAGAAGGGAACACGGCACTGGGGGAACATGCAAACAGCACTATACACAGAGCAAAAGAGGGATTTGAGCTCTGGAGGTGTGAGTCACAAGTGCTATCAACTGAGTCACCATATCAAAAATATAAATGGCAAAGAATTTGATGACTTTAAGGCACCATTCCTTAACAGTATCACCATTCGTTGGTCTAACTTTCCTTTGGATTGTGAGAGTGAACTGGGGAACATGGAGCAAACCTGCACACTCTTTAAAAATAGCCAGTTCGGGTTACTATGCTAATAACCGCATCCGTATTCAGGGAACAGCCAATTCATGCCAATTTAATTAATCCTGTCTTTTTGCTACCTGAGAACCACAGGTTTGTCAGCTCAATATTTTGAAAATACAAAAAA